>JAUMJK010000001.1:222500-684176 GCA_033558105.1 Coccyzus lansbergi
ATGATCCGTTGGGTCATTTCCAACCTGGTTGTTCTGTGATTCTATGATTCTGTGATTCTATGATTCACTGCTCGGGATGCAGCTCAGGCCACAATTGGTTTTCTGGGCTGCACTTGCACATTGTCAGCTCATGCTGAGCTTCTCAACCCACGAGCTGCCCCAACTTCTTCTCTTCGGGGCTGCTCTCAGTCTCATAACCCCACCAGCATTTCATGAGATCTCAGTCACCAGGTCCTGGCAGAGCCTTATACCAGGTAGGACAGTGAAGATGCTTTCCATGTTTGCTTTCATCTGGTTAAAGCTGTTAACTATGTTAACTGTTCTATGACTCCTCTTCCTCCTCTCTGAAGTAACATCTCCCCTGGGTGGGGGTAGGCTCAGCCAGCTCCATCCTTCCTTCCTCTCCATTTCTCCAACCCTGCTGGCAACGCTGGAGTTTCCCCACTCCTCGTGAATGGCCGTGGTTACTTGTGAGGTTGGGACTGGCTGTCAGCCAATCACAGCCCAGCAGCAAGGATCTAATAGCCCCGGCGCCAGCCACTTAAGAGGAAGGAGAATATAGGTCATCAGTGACATCATCTCTCGGAAAGGTTGGGGGGGGATTGATAGGAGAGGGGGAAGCGATCGTTTAAATTTGGAGAGGAGCTAACTGGAAATTTGGGCCATCAGGAGAATAATGGGACGAGAGGAGGAAGAGATGGGGATATTAATAGAGCTGGTTTCTGTAAGAGCTGGAGCGAGCAGCAAGTGATGGAGAACCACAGAGAGCCTCGGCAGGCGTGTGTGTGCCAAAGTAGGCTGGGTGGCCCCAGGGGTCTAGGAACACCAGACTGGATTCCTGAGTGGTCGTGTAAAATCTCCCTCTGCATTCCAGGAGCCCAGAAGGTCTTTCCTCCTGCTCCTCACCCAGTGGTCTTCCCTCCCCCCTCCAACTCATCCTGATCAGCCACCCCTGCCTCCTGACCAAAGCCACCATAGAATCAGAGAATCATAAAACAGCCAGGTTGGAAGAGACCCATCGGATCATCAAGTCCAACCATTCCTATCAAACACTAAACCATGTCCCTCAGCATCTCATCCGCCCATCCCTTAAACACCTCCAGGGAAGGTGAATCAACCACCTCCCTGGGCAGCCTATTCCAATGCCCAACGACCCTTTCCGTGAAAAAATTCCTCCTAATCTCTAGGCTAAATCTCCTCTGGCAGAGCTTGAGGCCATTCCCTCTTGTCCTGTTTCCTGTCCCTTGGGAGAAGAGCCCAGATCCCTCCGCTCTACAACCTCCTTTCAGGGAGTTGGAGAGAGTAATGAGGTCTCCCCTCAGCCTCCTCATCTCTAGGAGAAACACCCCCAGCTCTCTCAGCCGTTCCTCACAAGGCCTCATCTCCAGCCCCTTCACCAGCTTTGTTGCTCTTCTCTGGACTTGCTCCAGAGCCTCAACATCCTTCTTGTGCTGAGGGGCCCACAACTGAACACAGGATTCGAGGAGTGGTCTCATCAGTGCTGAGTCCAGAGGGAGAATCACCTCCCTGGCCCTGCTGGTCACACCGTTTCTGATACAAGCCAAGATGCCATTGTCCTTCTTGGCCACCTGGGCACACTGCTGGCTCATGGTCAGTCGGCTGTCAATCAACACCCCCAGGTCCCTCTCCTCCTGGCAGTTTTCCAGCCAGACTTCTCCTAATCTGTAGATCTGCATAGGGTTATTGTGCCCCAAGTGCAGGACCCGGCATTTGGCCGTGTTAAACCTCATCTCATTGGACTCTGCCCAGCAGTCCAACGTGTTTAGGTCCCTTTGTAGAGCCTCCCTACCCTCCAGCAGATCCACACTTCCACCCAGCTCAGTGTCATCTGCAAACTTGCTAAGGGTACCCTCAATGCCCTCATCCAGGTCGTTGATGAAGACATTGAACAGAGTTGGTGTGGAGCTTGCTGTGGGCCCCACTTGCTCTTTTTGCCCAACCACTGGTGCCATCTGAGCCCAGTTCCCTTCCTCCACAGTGTTTGCATGTGAACTCAGGCAGATACAACACACCAGGTGACTTCGAATGCATTTGTAGAATAACATCAACAACAGCCTCTCCATGGTCGCTCAACAGGGACACAGATTATGTTATCTCCTCAGAAACGTTCAAACTTCACTATACAAAGCCCTGACCAACCTACTTAACTGGCTCTCCTTCAAACAGGGTGCTGGAACTCCAAGTATTTCTTCTATATCTGCAACTCCTCACCCCTTCAAAGGGAGGAGGACCTGCAGACTCCCTTCCTCCTGGGACGCAACTTGGGCATCCTTTTCCAGAAGGTGAAACAACTCCCACTTGTCCCATCTCCTTCACTTGATAGGCATCTGAGAGGTACATGATCAGAGAATGCAGGGACAGGATGAGGGGAACAGTTTTGAGCTGCAAGAGGGGAGATTGAGATGAGATTTTAGGAAGTAATATTTTGCTGAGGAGTCCCTGGCCCAGGTTGCCCAGAGCAGGGCTGGCTGCCCCATCCCTGGAGGGGTTCAAGGGCAGGTGGGATGGGGCTTGGAGCCCCTGATCCAGTGGGAGGTGACCCTGCCCATGGCAGGAGGTAGAACTGGTTGGGCTTTGAGGTCTCTTCCAACCCAAACCAGATTCTATGATCTTAGAGCAGAGCTGTGTGTCTGGCTGTGTTAGTGGAACAGCACTGGAGATGAGCTCTCCTGGGTGCAGAATCTCTCTTGGAAGCATCATTTAGCCTGGAGAAGGGGAGGCTGAGGGGAGACCTCATTGCTTTCCCCAACTACCTGAAAGGATGTTGTAGAGAGGAGGGAGCTGGGCTCTTCTCCCAAGGGACAGGGGACAGAGCAAGAGGGAACGGCCTCAAGCTCCACCAGGGGAGATTTAGGCTGGAGATTAGGAGGAAGTTTTTCACAGAAAGGATCATTGGGCATTGGAACAGGCTGCCCAGGGAGGTGGTTGATTCACCTTCCCTGGAGGGGTTTAAGGGACGGGTTGATGAGGTGCTGAGGGACACGGTTTAGTGTTTGATAGGAATGGTTGGACTCAATGATCCGATGAGTCTATTCCAACCTGGTGATTCTATGATTCTATGATTCTATATACCATCTGTGCAGTCCCTGGTGTGGTTTGACCTGAATCAACTAGTATCCTACCACAAGAAACTGGGGATGCACTTGAGGCATAACTTAAATTCCAGAAAGCAACCTGAATGAGCCAAGGGTGTCCAGCAGAGAGACCAAACACTGGTGACAGGTATATTAAATGCTCTTCGCTTCTACCAGGTTCTCACTGTGCCTGATCTGTGACCACCTCAATGATTTGCCCACCACTTGAGTCTTTGCTTTGCTGCTCTGCAGCGGCATCGCGATGGAGGAGAGCAGGAGAGGGAGAGGGGCAGTGCCGCCAGCTGAAAGAGATGGAGGACTTGAATATGTATGAAGAGGGGAGGGAGGAAGGAAGGGGGTGTTCCCCTTGTTAAATATTTACCATCCCAGCCGCGTGTTGTGATATTTCCTACCCTCTAGGAATTCCTAAGGATGACCAGAGAGGATTAGGGGCTTTCTGCCAGCCTTCTCCGAGCAGCAAAATCCTGTCCCCACACCAGAAGTTTTTGGGGACAGCACTGTCCCTGGAAAGGTCTGGCCTTTTGGGGAGGACACGGAGGCAGTTAATCCTGCTTGTCAAGGCAGCTGTTGGTGCCAGGGTGGGATTGGACAGGCTCCAGCAGAGATGGCCTAAGCAGGGACCTGGGATTCCCTCCCAACTGCAAGGTGAAGGAGAGAAGTTTATTTTTCTTTGTGGAAGGAAGTCTAATGGGGCAGTGTTTATGAATTCACTTCTCCCTTCTCCTTTCTTAACCCAATAGGTACAGTAGTCATAGAATCATAGAATCACCAGGTTGGAAGAGACCCACAGGATCATCGAGTCCAACCATTCCTATCAAACACTAAACCATGTCCCTCAGCACCTCATCCACCCGTCCCTTAAACACCTTCAGGGAAGGTGAATCAACCACCTCCCTGAGCAGCCTCTAACAGTGCCCAATGACCCTTTGTGTGAAAAACTTCCTCCTGATGTCCAGCTTAAATCTCCCCTGGCAGAGCTTGAGGCCTTTGTCGACTGTCTTCTGCTTTGACTGAAGGAGGAGTTCAACCATCTCTTTCCTTTTCTTCATCAGCATCTTCCAGTGACCTCCAGACTCTATGTACTAATATCACAGAACAACCAGGTTGGAAGGGACCCATCGGATCTTCTAGTCCAACCATTCCTATCTAACACTAAACCAAGTCCCTCAACACTTCATCCACCCGTGCCTTAAATACCTCCAGGGAAGGTGAATCAACCACCTCCCTGGGCAGCCTATTCCAATGCCCAATGATCCTCTGTGTGAAAAACCTCCTCCTGATCTCCAGCCTAAATCTACCCTGGCAGAATATTTGCCCTTTGTTCCTGTACTTGGGTAGAACCGGTGGCCCAACTGGAGCCGCCTGGGTGCATGGGGTGGGAATCACCTTTGATGTGCATTTAAGTACTACTGGTGTAGTTTGTGGGGGTTTTTTGGGTTTTTTTGTTTTTTTTTTTTTTTATGGACAGCAATGCTAACTTCTGTACTCTTTGACATAGAATCATAGAATCACCAGGTTGGAAGAGACCCACCAGATCATCGAGTCCAACCATATGGACATGGAACCAGGGTCAGTCATTGTGGGTCTTAGTTACTCTTCGTCGACCTCACTGTGGTTAACAGTGATCGCAGTGAGTTCCCGACTAGCAGTGCCGAATTCCCCAAAACCCAAAGTCAGACTCAGGCCATGACCAGAAATGCTTCATTCACTGGCATCAGGACATCACTTCATCTATGAGTTCCAGACCTGTCTAGAGAAGTTTCCCAAGCTGAACAGAAATCTTTGATTGCCTCTTTGCTGCTAGAGGAGGTTTCCTGGTCACTACACAGGACTTGTCACATCTTTGGTGGTTTGTTCCTCGCTGCTCTTTTTCCTGCTTCCAATTTCCTGGCATTTCTTGGAGGTAATGGTCTGAGGTCTTTACTGCTGTTCCTTCCTTCGTGGCCTTAAGTTGCATCAGGGGAGGCTTAGATTGGATATTAGGGACAATTCCTTTACTGACAGAGTGGTGAAGCCCTGGCAGAGGCTGCCCAGGGCAGTGGGGGAGTCTCCATCCCTGGAGGGGTTCAGAAACTGTACAGATGTGGCACTTCAAGACATCATTAATTACTCACAGTGAGGTTGGACTGGATGAGCCAAGAGGTCTTCTCCAACTTTAACCATACTATGATTCATGTTTAATTACTTCAGGAAGGGGACAGTACTTGAAGGACGTGGTCGGCACACTGGGCTGTTGAATTGTTTTCTGGATGTGACTCAGGAAGGACACAGCTCAGAAAAGAGAAGGGAGATCATAGAATCATAGAATCATACAACAACCAGGTTGGAAGAGACCCACCGGATCATCGAGTCCAACCATTCCTATCAAACAATAAACCATGTCCCTCAGCACCTCATCCACCCGTCTCTTAAACACCTCCAGGGAAGGTGAATCAACCACCTCCCTGGGCAGCTTCTGCCACTGCCCGATGACCCTCTGTGTGAAAAACTTCCTCCTAATCTCTAGCCTAAATCTCCCCTGGTGGAGCTTGAGGCCATTCCCTCTTGTCCTGTCTCCTGTCCCTTGGGAGAAGAGCCCAGCTCCCTCCTCTCCACAACCTCCTTTCAGGGAGCTGTAGAGAGTAATGAGGTCTCCTCTCAGCCTCCTCTTCTCCAGGATAAACACCCCCAGCTCTTTCAGATGTTCCTCATAAGGCCTGTTCTCCAACCCCTTCACCAGCTTCATTACTCTTCTCTGGAGTCTCTTCAGAGCCTCAACATCCTTCTTGTGCTGAGGGGCCCAGAACTGAACACAGGATTCAAGGAGCGGCCTCACCAGTGCGGAGTACAGAGGGAGAATCACCTCCCTGGCCCTGTTGGTCACACCATTTCTGATCCAAGCCAGGATGCCATTGGCCTTCTGATGAGATGGTGGGAGCCAGGCTGGCACTGCAGTCATTTGCGGTGTAGATGTCACCAAACCAGCTCCCTGCTCCAGAAGGGAGGAGGGCAGGCAAATCTCAGTCATCCCCTGGATTTTCCTGCTGGTGCCAGTGTACTGGAGACAGCAGCATAAAGCAGAGAAAGTCGTGCTCCACAGCCCCTTCCCAGAGGCTCTGCCAAGTTAATTGTGCCACAAATACGCCTGAATAATGAAATGCTCCTGCCCACACCACTTTGGCCGTGTGCCTCCCCTCCTACCAGCTACTGGAGCCCCTCTGCTGCTGCCTTGAGACACCCAAGCCACCAGATCTCTCCATGTTCCAGGACACTGAGTTGAAGGAAATTCTCCCGTTGCTTGTGGTTGTTTAGCCTGGAGAATAGGAGGCTGAGGGGAGACCTCATTGCTCTCTACAACTCCGTGAAAGGAGGTTGTGGAGAGGAGGGAGCTGGGCTCTTCTCCCAAGGGACAGGACGAGAGGGAATGACCTCAAGCTCCACCAGGGGAGGGTTAGGCTGGACATTAGGAAAAAAATATTTCACAGAAAGGGTCATTAGGCAATGGAATGGTCTCCCCAGGGAGGTGGTTGATTCGCCTTTCCTGGAGGTGTTTAAGGTGTGGGTGGATGAGTTGCTGAGGGACGTGGTTTAGTGTTTGATAGGAATGGTTGGACTCAATGATCTGGTGGGTCTCTTCCAACCTGGTTGTTCTATGATTCTATGATCCCACAGATCCCCATCCCACTTGTTATCCCACAGTCAACATCCAGGCCAAGGCCAGACCCTCCTGCAACTCAAGGGCATCTTTGCATAGCCACCAAGACCTAGGGCAGGGTGGGTCAACACCTCTAAACCATGGAAATGGTCTCAACAAGAGCAATAACCGCTTTTCCTTGTGGGCAGCTGAGGAAAATGTCCCCTCTGAGGCACAGAAAAAGAAATTTTGACTTTTTATGTAAAATAAAGCTGCTACTACAGGGGAAGAATCTTTGTTTTCCAGTGAAAAGCACAAGTTCCCATAGAATACTGCCCCTCTAGTCCACTCTGGTGAGACCAGACCTGGAGTCCAATTCTGGAGTCCTCAGCACAGGAAGGACATGGAGCTGTTGGAGTGAGGCCAGAGGAGGCCACGGAGATAGTCTGATGGCTGGAGAACCTCCTGTATGAGGACAGGCTGAGAGAGTTGGGGTTGTTCAGCCTGGAGAAGGCTGTGGGGAGACCTTAGAGCATCTTCCAGTGCTGAAAGGGGCTCCTGGAAAGCTGGGGAGGGGCTCTGGATCAGGGAATGCAGGGAGAGGATGAGAGGAAATGGGTTTGAGCTGCATGAGGGGAGATTGAGTTGAGATCTTAGGAAGAAATTCTTCATAATGAGGGTGTGGAGGCCCTGGCCCAGGTTGCCCAGAGCAGTGGTGTCTGCCCCATCCCTGGAGGGGTTCAAGGGCAGGTTGGATGGGGCTTGGAGCCCCTGATCCAGTGGGAGGTGTCCCTGCTTATGGCAGAGGTGGGACTGGATGGGCTTTGAGGTCCCTTCCAACCTAAACCGTTCCACGATTCTATGGGGTTTTGTGGTCAATCTTTGATTCTATGACTCTATGAACACCCAAACTCGCGAAAAGCAGGCTAAACCCTGCCCTTTGCAGCCTGTCTGGGCTTCAAACGAGAGTGCGCTGAGCACCAGTTACACAATAGAAAGGGCTCAGGTACTCTCTGGCTGCAAATACATTTGATACACTGAAAGGGTTGCAGGAGCATATCAGACGAAGTTCCTTACTTCGCTCAGGCAGCCCATCAAATATTTAACGGGCTGCCATAGGCAATTACATTAGAGGAGAGAGTTAAACACCCCCTACCCTAGGGCACCCCCCTGCAATGTAAATCAAACAAATTGGACTCTTTTCACAATTGACACACACGATTTTACTTACTGTAAATAATTTAGTATCAAGAAGTCGAGCTACACTTTGCCCCATCTGGGTTTTCTTTTTCCCTCGCTCTCTCCCGTGCTCCGCCGAGGTGAGCGGCGCGGCCTCCGCGCTCCTAATGCAAGAGACGGAGTGGAGGAATTTTGCTGCCTGGGTGAGCTGTTAAAAGATTCCCATTTCCTAATGGAAGAAACCACACTCAGGAAACTTGCGAAGTTGCCCATTTAAAAACAGGCAGAGATGTTCCCTGCCAGCTAAGATGGGATGGGAAAAAAACCCCGTCCCTCCGGAAAGAGTTTGTTCTACGGCTGGTTGGCATCTCCTGGGGTCAAGAGCAATCTCCTATAAAAGTTGGCTAAATGGCTGCACTTTTTAATTAAAAGCTATCTTTCGTGATTAGGCTCGGTGGGGTTTTAATAAGGATTTTTACAAGCTGGCTTGCGGAACTAGCCTGCACGGAGAGGCTTTCTCTTACACCTAAAGTGCTAGACCTGGTGCATTAAATTACTCTGTGCTGCTCAGGCCAAGGAAGAGCTCTCGTTATCATCGGCAGCTATTTCTGTATTCCTCTCCCAGCCTCCTGGAAAACAGGTGTTTTGAAGGCCTAATATTTTGATCCACAACTTGACATCTTTTTCTAATTCCAGCACAGAATTTGGGCTCCCCTGAGCCTCCTGTCACACTACTGGTTGCTACAGAGAGAGACATGAATCACAGACATGCAGAGTCGTAGAATCATTTGTTGGAAAAGAACTTGGAGATCATTGGGTCCAAGGATACCTGTTCACTATGGAACCAGATCCCTGAGCACCTCATCTGTCTGGCTTTTCAGTCCCTCCAGGGATGGTGATACCACCAATGCCCTGGGCAGCTGTTCCAGTGTCGGAGAAACCTTTCCATGAAAATTTTTTTCCTAATATCCAATCTAATACTCCCCTAGTGCAGCTTTAGGTCA
Source organism: Coccyzus lansbergi (assembly GCA_033558105.1). Taxonomy (NCBI): domain Eukaryota; kingdom Metazoa; phylum Chordata; class Aves; order Cuculiformes; family Coccyzidae; genus Coccyzus; species Coccyzus lansbergi. Next base: position 231,413 of record JAUMJK010000001.1, read on the forward strand.
TTCCCTCTCATTGTAACAGTTGTTACTTGGGAGAAGAGTCCAGTTCCCTCCTCTCCACAACCTCCTCTCAGGGAGTTGGGGAGAGCAATGAGACCTCCTCTTCAACAGGAGAAACACCCCCAGCTCTCTCAGCCATTTCTCATAAGGCCTGTTCTCCAGCCCCTTCCCAAACTTTATTCCCCTTCTCTGGACATCCCAGACATGAGGTATTACTTCAGCATGACATGATTGTGGTTGTGATCTCAGACCCAGTCTAAATCAGCACAAGAACCCTGTGTAGGTAAAATGTTCTCCTAGACACTATGGGCCTCTCTCAGAAGTGAGACAGCTTATAGAGGTTAATTTAGAAAAGCTGGGGAGGTGATACTGAGCAGGGAGGATAGGGAGAGGATGAGGGGAACAATTTTGAGCTGCAAGAGGGGAGATTGAGATGAGATTTTAGGCAGAAATGTTTTGCTGTGAGAGTTAGGAGGCCCTGGCCCAGGTCGCCCAGAGCAGGGGTGGCTGCCCCATCCCTGGAGGGGTTCAAGGCCAGGCTGGATGGGGCTTGGAGCCCCTGATCCAGTGGCAGGTGTCCCTGTCCATGGCACAGGGGTTGAACTGGATGATCTTTAAGGTCCCTTCCTACCCAAACTATTCTATGATTCTATTTATAGCAGAGATATAGCAGGGAGGGTTTAGACTGCATATTAGGAACAATGTCTTTACTGAAAGAGTGGTGAAGCCCTGGCAGAGGCTGCCCAGGGCAGTGGTGGAGTCTCCATCCCTGGAGGAGGTCAAAAAACATGTGTAGAGGTGGCGCTTGGGGACAGGGTTTAGCAGGCACAGTGGGGTTGGGCTGAGGGTTTGACTGGATAAGCTGAGAGGGCTTTTCATAGAATCATAGAATCACCAGGTTGGAAGAGACCCACTGGATCATTGAGTCCAACTGTTCCTATCAAACACTAAACCATGTCCCTCAAGACCTGGTCTACCTGTGTCTTAAACCCCTCCAGGGAACATCAATCAACCCCCTCCCTGGGCAGCCTGTTCCAATGCCCAATGACCCTTTCCATGAAAAACTTCCTCCTAATATCCAGCCTAAATCTCCCCTGGTGGAGCTTGAGGCCATTCCCTCTTGTCCCGTCCCCTGTCGCTTGGGAGAAGAGCCCAGCTCCCTCCTCTCCACAACCTCCTTTCAGGGAGTTGCAGAGAGCCCCTTCCCCAGCTTCCTTGCTCTTCTCTGGACTCACTCCACAGCCTCAACATCCTTCTTGTGCTGAGGGGCCCACAACTGAACACAGGATTCGAGGAGCAGTCTCACCAGGGGCAAGTAGAGAGGGAGAAGAACCTCCCTGGCCCTGCTGGTCACACCGTTTCTGATCCAAGCCAGGATGTTTCCCAATATCCAGTATCCTATCTAAACCTCCCCTGGTCCAACTTGAGGCTATTTCCTCTCATCCTACCACTTGATATGTGGGACAAAAAAAATATCACCCACCTCACTCTAACCTTCCTTCAGGGAACTGCAGAGCAATGAGGTCTCCCTCAGCCTCTTCTTCTCCAGACTAAGCAGTCTGAGTGCAGTCTCTTCCGTCCTAATCACTCAATGAAGGCAATAGTCCAGACTCCCATCTCCTTTCCACCCATACCAGTAACTCCTGTGAAGTAGGAGGTGTTTCACCATACTCGGGATAAAAGAGAGGAGAGTCAGGATCTCTGCAATTAAAAGCAAATAAAACCACTGAATAAAGAGCCTCCTGATATGAATCCTTTGAAATCCCTCTCAGAGGAGCCAAGAGCTGTCACCCCAGCCTGGCTGGTGGCTTTGGGATTCCCTCCTGCGATAAATCCCTATATAGATATGAAATGTTGGAAAGCTCTTCGTGTTATCATTTCTCTCTGTGGAGGTCAGAGGTTGTGGTCATCTGCTGTGGCCACAAAGTTAGGAAAAGGCGTCAGTGATATTGTGAGTATGGTGACATCCTCAGCCAGTGCATGAGACGCTCTCCTTTGTCATTCCCACTGGAATCTAATCTTGGACAATCCAGCCAGCAAGGGCTGCACTCAAGACACTCCATCTCGCTGTTGCTTTTTGAAGATGACCCATGGTTTCTCCATCTGGCTTCCAGTCTCCAACCAATAAAATCTTTCAACGCTCCACCTAATCCCCACGTTTTCAATCAAAGGGCAACTCAATGCAGACTTTTAGAGGATTGTCCTGCCTGCCATGTGGTTTGGTGCCTCAGGCAGTTGCCTCCAGACTCCAGCTGTTTTTATTACCTAAGTGGGTTTGATTGCTCCTTCATTTGCGCCTGAATGAGAGCCTTTGGCACCCTCGTGGGCTTTAATGGGGTCTGTGTGTTCTAGCTACCAATTAAATCGGCTGAGAGCGATTAGCAGCTCCCAGCACTAACACGCAGCCCAGGGGATGGCTTTCCCCTCTGTCTACTGGAGAGGATCCTGTGGAAAAGGGACAGAAATGGTGTGACCAGCAGGGCCAGGGAGGTGATTCTCCCTCTAGACTCTGCACTGGTGAGGCCGCTCCTTGAATCCTGTGTTCAGGTGTGGGCCCCTCAACACAAGAAGGATGTTGAGGCTCTGGAGCGAGGCCAGAGAAGAGCCATGAAGCTGGTGAAGGGGCTGGAGAACAGGCCCTATGAGGAGCGGCTGAGAGAGCTGGGGGTGTTTATCCTGGAGAAGAGGAGGCTGAGGGGAGACCTCATTACTCTCTGCAACTCCCTGAGAGGAGGTTGTGGAGAGGAGGGAGCTGGGCTCGTCTCCCAAGGGACAGGGGACAGGATGAGAGGGAATGGCCTCAAGCTCCACCAGGGGAGGGTCAGGCTGGACATTAGGAAAAAATTTTTCATGGAAAGGGTTACTGGGCAGTGGCAGAGGCTGCCCAGGGAGGGGGTTGATTCACCTTCCCTGGAGAGGTTTAAGGGACGGGTGGATGAGGTGCTGAGGGACATGGTTTAGTGTTTGATAGGAAAGGTTGGACTCGATGATCCAGTGGGTCTCTTCCACCCTGGTGATTCTATGATAAGAAACAGGCAGCACAAATCCCTCTCTCCCAATCCTCCCAATTCCAGATGCCAGTGCAGGCCCAGCCCAGCCTCACTACTGCAGCAGCTCCTGGCTCCAGGGAGCGCTGCCTTCGCCGCCCAAGCCCTGATGCTGTACAGGATTTCTCCTTCCCTGCAGCAGCAATCCTGGACCCTCCCACGCCCTGAAACAGCGATGAGGCTGGAGTCCCCTCCCCTGTCAGGGTCCTGTGGGAATGTGAGGTGGGGCCCTGGGCCTGGTTGGCTGCAGGTCTCAGGTTCTCGCTGTCCCTGCCACCTCTTCTGTTTCCTAGGCTCAGGGATGGCTCCAGCGTAAGCAGGACTGAGTGCAGGCTGCAGGCCTCATTGCTCTCTCCAACTCCCTGAAAGGAGGTTGTGGAGAGGAGGGAGCTGGGCTCTTCTGCCAAGGCACAGGGGACAGGACAAGAGGGAATGGCCTCAAGCTCCACCAGGGGAGATTTAGGCTGGAGATTAGGAGGAAGTTTTTCACGGAAAGGGTCATTGGGCATTGGAATAGGCTGCCCAGGGAGGTGGTTGATTCACCTTCCCTGGAGGTGTTTAAGGCACGGGTGGATGAGGTCCTGAGGGACTTGGTTAGTGTTTGATGGGAATGGTTGGACTAGAAGATCCGATGGGTCCCTTCCAACCTGGTTGTTCTATGATTCTATGATTCTATGACTTTCTGCAGAGCAGCAGAGCACAGGGGCCCTTCCCATGCAGGCAGCTGTGTTGGCTGCAAGTGGCTCTGTCCCCAGGTGACCGTTGCCACTTTCTTCTCATCAGCAGAGGGCTGGCTCCGCTGCCCCAGGCTCACTCCTTGCCAGCTCAGAGAGGTTTGCCAGCAAGGGGCTGGGAAAGGTGAGGATGCTGGTGGGCAGCCTAGGGTGAGCATCACCCCAAAGTGTGGGGAGAGACAGTAGGGGACAGCTGCCCTCTTGTATGGACTGGCTGCCAGGACTGCTCCTGGAAAAACTGCTGTGTGGGGATGCAGCGATAGGGAAATCAGTGCATGGAGGGTCTCCCTCCGTCTGCTTAGTGTGACAAGTAGAATAATAGAATCATTGGAAATAGAATCAGGGCTGGAGAACAGGCCTTCTGAGGAACGGCTGAGAGAGCTGGGGGTGTTTAGCCTGGAGAAGAGGAGGCTGAGAGGAGATCTCATTGCTCTCTGCAGCTACCTGAAAAGAGGTTGTAGAGAGGAGGGTGATTGGGCACTGGCAGAGGCTGCCCAGGGAGGTGGTTGATTCACCTTCCCTGGAGGTGTTTAAGGGACGGATGGACAAGGTCCTGAGGGACATGGTTTAGTGTTTGATGGGAATGGTTGGACTCGATGATTCAGTGGGTCTCTTCCAACCTGGTGATTCTATGATTCTATTTCTTCCCTGAGTGAGTGGTGAAGCCCTGGCAGAGGTTGCCCAGGTCAGTGGTAGAGTCTCCATCCCTCGAGGGATTCAAAAAAACATGTAGATTTGGAACTTCAGGACATGGTTTTGCAGACACAGTCAGACTGGTCTGACGATTGGTCTGAATGAGCTAAGAGGTCTTTTCCAACCTTAACAATCCTATAGTCATTGCAGGGCTACCCCTCGTACCGCAGGAAAGATAGAGCTGAGCACTGACAATACCTGAAGGTTTGGCCTCTTCTTTGCCAAGTCCGTTGTCAAGATTCAGAAGCTGAAAGGGCTGAAGAAACAACCAGCTGCCCCTGCTGTGAAGGAGGTTCAGATGTTAATTATTATCACTGCTGGAGAAAATGTCCTTTTTCTTTGGTGTTACACTCTGATGGTTGGATTCGATGATCTGGTGGGTCTCTTCTAACCTGGTGATTCTATGATTTTGCCCATCCTGGTTGTATAGCATAAGTTCTCTCCAAGGCAGGAGGAACCTGATATCCCTGCTAGGGCCAGCCCACAAATCCATGTAGGGGCTGGTAGGAGGACAGGTTCATCCATGGAATAGAGCTGGTGGCCCCTGTGTCCCTGCTTGTGCATGAACATCTGTCTGTGTTTCACTGTCGGTGCTAGTTGGGGAGCATCTCTTAGAATCATAGAATCACCAGGTTGGAAGAGACCCACCAGATCATTGAGTCCAACAATTCCCATCAAACACTAAATCATGTCCCTCAGCACCTCGTCCACCCGTCCCTTAAACACCTCCAGGGAAGGTGAATCAACCACCTCCTTGGGCAGCCTGTTCCAATGCTCAATGACCCTTTCTGGGAAAAATTTCCTCCTAATGTCCAGCCTGACCCTCCCCTGGTGGAGTTTGAGGCCATTCCCTCTTGTCCTGTCCCCTGTCCCTTGGGAGAAGAGCCCAGCTCCCTCCTCTCCACAACCTCCTTTCAGGGAGTTGGAGAGAGTAATGAGGTCTCCTCTCAGCCTCCTCTTCTCCAGGAGAAACACCCCCAGCTCTCTCAGACGTTCCTCTTGTTCTCCAGCCCCTTCACCAGCTTTGTTGTTCTTCTCTGGACTCGCTCCAGAGCCTCAACATCCTTCTTGTGCTGAGGGGCCCACAACTGAACACAGGATTCGAGGAGCGGTCTCCCCAGTGCCAAGTCCAGAGCAAGAAGAACCTCCCTGGCGCTGCTGGCCACACCATTTGTGATCCAAGTCAAGATGCCATTGACCTTCTTGGCCACCTGGGCCACTGCTGCCTCATGTTCAGTCGCTGTCAACCAACACCCCCAGGTCCTTCTCCTCCTGGCAGCTTTCTAGACAGACTTCTCCTAGTCTGTAGCTCTGCATAGGGTTGTTATGCCTTGCTCAAAATGTTCATTGCTAAGATAAATCCAGCCCAGGGCAGGATGCTCAGGGGTGTGATGAGGAGAGACTTGAAGAGTGGAGACTTGGCCACTTGAAAAAAAAGGTCTGTTGAACTCTGATACACAAGAGAGTGAAAGAGGGGTAAAGCCATTGATTTCATCTGTTTCTTATCTAATTTTCCCAGGTGAGCACCCAAGAGCCAAGGCTGGGCTGGCCTGGGACACCTCTTCTGCTGCTCCACCAGTCATTTCTGTGGTTGCAATGTGAAAAAATGCGATCGGAAACGGCTTCGTACACTGGAAACTGTATTTCTGTCCTGCCTGCTGAGCTCGTTAGCCTTGTGCTGTCCTTGGGATCTGAGTCCTGAGCTTCCTGAGGTTGTGGAAAACCAGCTGCTGAGCCCTTCAAAGAGGAGTCGCACGTCTGGTTTCCCCCTGCTCAGCTGACTCTTTGATGATGTGCAGAAGAGGAACCTGCCCAGGTCTAACCCCAGAGTCCCCACATTCTGGGGCAGGGTCCAAAGCCAGGTCCTTGTAGCCAAGCACCGCATGGCACAAGGTGTGTTTCCTTGGGAAGAGTTAAATCCAGGCTTGGGAACTGAGCTGCTCTCTCCAGCCTTCCTTCTCGGAGCTGCTGACGTGCAGAGAGTGAGGAGAAAGGAGACTGAGGGATTACCAAGAAAAGCCCAGTGAAAAGAAGCAGAAATACTGTCGAGAGAGAGCCGAGAGTCTGTCGAAGGGGAGAGAAAGTACCTGGGCCCCTGCAGAGGACCCAGGGAGGACAATTCCCCTTTGCTGTGTGTCTGTTATGCAGAAAGCATCCAAGGAACCTCTCTCGCAGCCGCGTTTCTGTGCCCATCACCTGATGCTGCAATCTCTCCGCAGGCAGCAGAGAGGAGACGGTGACTCAGATTCCTGCACCGGTAGAAGGGGAAGAGCCTTCAGAGCTCCTGATTGCTCCTGCCTGTGGCTGTCAAAGCACTGGCATGTTGGCAGGTCACACTGCAGGGCCTGGTGGCCTCTGGCAAGTGTAGGATGCTTTAATGAGCAGGAATCATAGAATCATAGAACAACCAGGTTGGAAGAGACCCATCGGATCATCGACTCCAACCATTCCTATCAAACACTAAACCAAGTCCCTTAAGATCTCATCCACTCGTGCCTTAAACACCTCCAGCGAAGGTGAATCAACCCCCTCCCTGGGCAGCTTATTCCAATGCCCAATAACCCTTTCTGTGAAAAACTTCCTCCTAATGTCCAGCCTAAATCTCCCCTGGTGGAGCTTGAGGCCATTCCCTCTTGCCCTGTCCCCTGTCCCTTGGCAGAAGAGCCCAGCTCCCTCCTCTCTACAACCTCCTTTCAGGGAGTTGTAGAGAGTAATGAGGTCTCCTCTCATCCTCCTCTTCTCCTGGCTAAACAATCCCAGCTCTCTCAGCCGCTCCTCATAGGTTCTGTTCTCCAGCCCCAACTGGACCATGGTGTGGAGAGACTGCCCAGTGACCCTCTCCCAGCATCAGGACCACTAGGAACAGGGCTCTCTCCTTACAGACCACAAGGCTGACACGGTTCTTCTCCCGAAAAGACCACTTAGGGGAGGTTCAGATTGGATATTAGGAAAAACTTCTTCACTGAAAGGGTCCTCAAGCACTGGAATGGCTGACCAGGGAGGTGGTTGAGTCTCCATCCGGAGAGGGGCTTAAAAGAACGGGTGATGAATCATAGAATCATAGAACAACCAGGTTGGAAGGGACCCATCGGATCTTCTAGTCCAGCCATTCCTATCAAACACTAAACCAAGTCCCTCAAGACCTCATCCACCCATCCCTTAAACACCTCCAGGGAAGGGGAATCAACCCCCTCCCTGGGCAGCCTATTCCAATGCCCAATAACCCTCTGTGTGAAAAACTTCCTCCTAATGTCCAGCCTAAATCTCCCCTGGCGGAGCTTGAAGCCATGAAGTGCTTGGGGATATGGGTTAGTAGTGGGCAGGTGCAGTTGGACTTGATGTCTCAAAGGTTTTTCCTACCTAGGGATTCTATGATTCCAGAGGCAGGATGCAGCTCCCACAGCCTCTCCTCCATCCCTCTGCACAAGCAACGTGCCACATGGGTCTAGTTTAGGGATCTCACTGCTGCAGAAATGTCACTGTTTGCTGGCCGTGCCTGTAAGACACAAGGAAAAGGGTGGTGGAGCCCTGGAACAGCTGCCAGGGGAGCAGTCACGGCGCTGAGCCTGACAACATTCCAGCAGCATTAGGCCAAGGCCCTCAGCCCCTCAGTGTGAACGTTGGGGTGTCCTGTGCAGGGACAGGAGTTGGACTCGATGGCCCCTGTGGGTCCCTTCCAACTCAGGACATTCTACAGCTCCATAAGACTTCAATGAGGTCTGGATTTTCTTTTCCTCTTGACACTTGGGCCAACCCTGTCTGGCCCAAGGTGCCCAACAGGATCCCCATGAGCAGGAACTGGATGGGCTCTGAGGTCCCTTCCAACCCAAACCATTCCAGGCTTCTGTGATTGATTCGATAGGAATGGTGGGACTCGATGATCCGGTGGGTCTCTTCCAACCTGGTGATTCTATGATTCAATAGTTCTATGATTCTATGATTCTTGTGCCTTTTGTCAGGGTTGGGAGCAGTCGGAGCAGTTGGGGCAACCACCGAACCTCACCCTCGGTGACAGGATCTGAGCTCGGTGGCCAGAAGGGAGGAGAGGGAGGGAAAGACCGTGAGCAACAGGCAGCCTGGGAATTCATTTGGATGGGTAAATCCAGAGTCAGAAAGACCATCAGTGATGGACTGGAGAGGGGAGGATGGAGAGATAAACAGCAGGAGGGTTTGAGTTATCAAGCGAAGTAGCTTCAGAGAATCAGGACAAAAAGGAAGAGGGTGAATTTTTTCTGTATTTTATTGTTTTTTTCTTAAAGTTTTTAGCCTAAGGTGCTTTTTTCTCTTTGGAGGGGTCGGGGGGCTCAGGAGTTGGGAAGGCTTGCAGTTGCTCTGCTCCCAAATCCTCCCAGAGCCACGGGCAGAGCTGGGCTGGGATCTGGCAGATTAGAGAGGAGATGGGCAGGGATCGGGCAGGGATTAGGGAAGGTTTGGGCAGGGATCGGGCAGGGTTAAAAGGAAACGGGCAGAGACAGGGAATAGAGGCAGGGATAGAGCAGAGCGGGACAGGGATCCCGCAGGGATCAGGTAGAGCAGGTCAGGGATGGGGCAGGGACGGGAATGGGATAAGGCAGAGATGGGGATTGGATGGGATGGGGAAGGGATGGGATGGGAATGGGAATGGGAATGGGAATGGGATGGGATGGGGAAGGAATGGGATGGGAGATGGATAGGGATAGGGAAGGGATGGGGATGGGAATGGGATGAGATGGGATGGGGAAGGAATGGGACAGGGATGGGATGGGGAAGGAATGGGACAGGGATGGGATGGGATGGGATGGGGAAGGGATGGGGTTAGGGAAGGGATGGGGATGGGGTTGGGGATGGGGATGGTGAAGGGATGGGATGGGGATGGGATGGGATGGGGAAGGGATGGGGATGGGATGGGGAAGGGATGGGCATAGGGAAGGGATGGGGATGGGGATGGGGATGGGGATGGGGATGGGGATGGGGATGGGGAAGGGGAAGGGATGGGATGGGATGGGATGGGGAAGGGATGGGGAAGGGGAAGGGGAAGGGATGGGGAAGGTGAAGGTGAAGGGATGGGATGGGGCAAGGATGGGGAGGGGAAGGGATGGTATGGAATGGGATGGGGATGGGGATGGGATGGGGAAGGAATGGGAATGGGAATGGGATGGGGAAGGGATGGGAATAGGGAAGGGATGGGGATAGGAAAGGATGGGGATGGTGAAGGGATGGAATGGGAATGGGATGGGGAAGGGATGGGGATAGGGAAGGGATGGGGATAGGAAAGGATGGGGATGGTGAAGGGATGGAATGGGAATGGGATGGGGAAGGGATGGGGATAGGGAAGGGATGAGGATGGGGACGGGATGGGACTGGATGGGACGGGATGTCACAGGACGTTATGGGATGGGGAAGGGATGGGATGGGATGGGATGGGGAAGGGATGGGACATGGATGAGGCAGGAGGATGAAGCTGTTGCTCGAGTGCGGCGCTATCCCCGCCCTGACAACCGGCTTGGGGGCGGGGGTTGACCCCTAGTTTTTGGGGTTACAACCTGCTGGGAGTGGGGGATAAGCCCCAGTTTGGGGGGTACAACCAGTTGGGGGTTGGAGAATGAGCCCTAGTTTGGAGATAAAACATGCTGAGGAGCAGGTGGGGGTGAGCCCCAGTTTGGGGGGATACAACTTGCTGGGGGGTGGAATAAGCCCCAGTTTGGGGGGATACAACTTGCTGGGGGGGGGGAATGAGCCCTAGTTTTGGGGTTACAACTGGCTGGGAGGTGGAATAAGCCTCATTTTGGGGGGATACAACTTGCTGAGGGGTGGAATGAGCCCCACTTTGGAGGGATACAACTCGCTGGGGGTGGGGAATGAGCCCTAGTTTTGGGGTTACAACTGGCTGGGAGGTGGAATAAGCCCCAGTTTGGGGGGATACAACTTGCTAGGGGGTGGAATAAGCCTCAGTTTGGGGGGATGCAACTTGGTGGGGGGTGGAATGAGCCCCAGTTTGGGGGATACAACTTGCTGGGGGTGGAATAAGCCTCATTTTGGGGGGATACAACTTACTGGGGGGTGGAATGAGCCCCAATTTGGAGGGTACAAGCTGCTGAGGGAAGAGTTGAGCCCTAGTTTTGGGGTTACAACTGGCTGGGAGTGGGGATGAGCCCCAGTTTGGGGGGATACAACTTGCTGAGGGGTGGAATAAGCCCAAATTTGGGGGGATAAAACCTGCTGAGGGAAGAGTTGAGCCCTAGTTTTGGGGACACAACTTGCTGGGGGATGGAATAAGCCTGAGTTTGGGGGGATGCAACTTGCTGGGGGATGGAATGAGCCTCATTTTGGGGGGATGCAACTTACTGGGGGGTGGAATAAGCCCCAATTTGGAGGGCACAACCTGCTGAGGGAAGAGTTGAGCCCTAGTTTTGGGGTTACAACTGGCTGGGAGTGGGGATGAGCCCCAGTTTGGGGGGATACAACTTGCTGGGGGTGGAATAAGCCTCATTTTGGGGGGATACAACTGGCTGGGGTGTGGAATAAGCCCCAGTTTGGGGGGATACAACTTGCTGGGGTGTGGAATAAGCCCCAGTTTGGGGGGATACAACTTGCTGGGGTGTGGAATAAGCCCCAGTTTGGGGGGATACAACTTGCTAGTGGGTGGAATGAGCCCCAGTTTGGGGGGATACAACTTGCTAGGGGGTGGAATGAGCCCCAATTTGGGGGGATACAACCTGCTGAGGGGGGTGAGGTGGGGTTGAGCTGAGTGCCCGGGGGCGGTCGGTGGGAGGTGCCTCCCCCAGCCCGTCCAATGGGGTTCGGGGGGCGGGGGGGCCGGTCTATAATGCCATTGATGCCGGGCGGAGGAGCCGACAGACAATACCGCGTCCCCCCCCCTCCCGGAGCAGGGCAGCTCCTGCCCCGCTCCGAGCCTCCTTTTCTCCTTTTCCTCCTCTTCCTCCTCTCCCCACCATGATGTCCATGAACAGCAAGCAGGCGTTCAGCATGCACCCCATCCTCCACGAGCCCAAGTACCCGCACCTGCACTCCAGCTCCGACGCCATCCGCAGAGCCTGCCTGCCTGCCCCCCAGGTAAGACACACCTGGGGCTGGGCTGGGCTGGGCTTGAGGGGCTCCCCGCATCATCCCCCAGACTGGTTTTGGGGGCTTCGTACCCACCGCTTGCTTCCCCGACGGCTGCCGTCGGGGAGCGTCTTCCCTGCAGCTTCAGGGGATGCTCTAGGAAGGGGGTTAGGGAGGCTAGGAAGAGGTTTAGAGGGGCTGGAAGGAGGTTTGGGGGGGGCTAGGAGGGGGTTTAGTGGGGCTGGAAGGAGGTTTGGGGGTGCTGGGAGGAGGTCTGAGGGGACTGTCCCTGCCTCCCCCACCTGCCCTCCAGCTCTGACACCATCCACAGAGCCTGCCTGCCCCCCCCCCAGGTAAGGTACACCTGGGCTGGGCTGGAGTGGGGTTGGGGTGCTCCCCACATCACCCTCCAGACTGGTTTCGGGGGCTTTGCACCCGCCACTTGCTCCTCCCTCACAGAATCACAGAACAACCAGGTTGGAAGGGACCCATCGGATCTTCTAGTCCAACCATTCCTATCAAACACTAAACCAAGTCCCTCAAGACCTCATCCATCCATCCCTTAAACACCTCCAGGGAAGGTGACTCAACCACCTCCCTGGGCAGCCTATTCCAATGCCCAATGACCCTCTGTGTGAAAAACCTCCTCCTAATCTCCAGCCTAAAATCTCCTCGCTTCCCCGACGGCTGCCGTCGGAGAGCACCTTCCCTGCAGCTTCGGGGGATGCTCTGGGAGGGGTTTAGGGAGGCTAGGAAGGGGTTTAGGGAGGCTAGGACGAGGTTTAGTGATGCTGGAAGGGAGCTTGGGGGTGCTGGGAGGAGGTTTGAGGGGGCTGTCCCTGCCTCCCTCACCTGCCCTCCAGTTCCAATGCCATCCGCAGAACCTGCCTGCCTGCCCCCCAGGTAAGATACACCTGGGCTGGGCTGGGCTGGGGTTGGGGGGCTCCCCACATCATCCCCCAGACTGGTTTTGGGGGCTTCGTACCCACTGCTTGCTTCCCCGACGGCTGCTGTCGGGGAGCACCTTTCCTGCAGCTTCAGGGGATGCTCTGGGAAGGGGGTTAGGGAGGCTAGGAAGGGGTTTAGAGGGGCTGGGAAGGGGTTTAGGGAGGCTAGGAGGGGGTTTAGAGGGGCTGGGAAGGGCTTTAGGGAGGCTAGGAAGAGGCTTAGAGGGGCTGGAAGAGGGTTTGGGGGTGCTAGGAGGAGGTTTAAGGGGACTGTCCCTGCCTCCCCCACCTGCCCTCCAGCTCCGACACCATCCGCACAGCCTACCTGCCAGCCCCCCAGGTAAGATACACCTGGGCTGGACTGGAGGTGTGTGTGTGTGGTGGGGTGGGGGGTCCCCGCATCCCCTCCAGACTGGTTTTGGGGGCTTCGTACCCACTGCTTGCTTCCCCGACGGCTGCCGTCGGGGAGCACCTTTCCTGCAGCTTCAGGGGATGCTCTGGGAAGGGGGTTAGGGAGGCTAGGAAGGGGTTTAGAGGGGCTGGGAAGGGGGTTAGGGAGGCTAGGAAGGGCTTTAGAGGGGCTGGGAAGGGGTTTAGGGAGGCTAGGAAGAGGCTTAGAGGGGCTGGAAGAGGGTTTGGGGGTGCTAGGAGGAGGTTTAAGGGGACTGTCCCTGCCTCCCCCACCTGCCCTCCAGCTCCGACGCCATCCGCAGAGCCTACCTGCCAGCCCCCCAGGTAAGATACACCTGGGCTGGACTGGAGGTGTGTGTGCGTGGTGGGGTGGGGGGTCCCCGCATCCCCCCCAGACTGGTTTTGGGGGCTTCGCACCCACCGCTTGCTCCTCCCTGGCTTCCCCCGACGGCTGCCGTCGGGGAGCACCTTTCCTGCAGCTTCGGGGGATGCTCTCAGAGAGGGTTAAGGGAAGCTAGGAAGAGGTTTAGAGGGGCTGGAAGGAGGTTTGGGGGGCTGGGAAGGGGTTTAGAGGGGCTGGGAGGGATTTCGGGGGGGCTAGGAAGGGGTTGAGAGGGGCTAGAAGAGGGTTTGGGGCAGGTGGGAGGAGGTTTAGGGGGGTTGTCCCTGCCTCCGAGGGGTCTCACAGTAGGGAGAGGGGTTAGGGAAGCTGAGAGAGGGGCTGCCGGCTCCATCCCAGGGGACAAGAAGCTCTGCGGGACCCCCAATGGTTCCATCCCGGGGGAGCAGAAGCTCTGCGGGACCCCCAATGGTTCCATCCCTGCTCTCAGGTCTCCTGGTTTGGGGGAATGTTGGTGTCCCCGTTCGCAGATCTCCTGGTTTGGGGACTGTTGGGGTCCCCGCTCACAGATCTCCTGGTTTTGGGGAATGTTGGGGTCCCCGCTTGCAGCTCTCCTAGTTTGGGGGAATGTTGGGGTCTCTGCTTGCAAGTCTCCTGGTTTGGGGAATGTTGAGGTCCCCATTTGCAGGTCTCCTGGTTTTGGGGAATGTTGGGGTCCCCACTCGCAGATCTCCCATTTTCAGGGAGGTCTTCCCAGATGGAAAGGTTGGTGCTGGGGGTCTCGCTGCTGCTCCTTTGGGTTTTTTTTGGGGGGGAACGGGATGGATTTGGTTCATCTTCCGCATCCGGGACCTCCGTAACACTGCTCTCCTCATAACCTTCTTTGGCTCTTTACTGTTTGATAGGAATGGTTGGACTAGAAGATCTGACAGGTCTCTTCCAGCCTGGTTGTTCTATGATTCTTTGGGTTTGTTTTGTCGCTCCCGCTTGATCTCCCTCTCCCCCACCGTGTCCAGATCCAGGGCAACATCTTCGCGGGCTTTGACGAGACCTTGCTGCGAGGCGCCGAGGCTCTGGCCGCCGTGGACATCGTGTCGCAGAAGACCCATCCCTTCAAGCCCGACGCCACCTACCACACCATGAGCAGCGTGTCCTGCACTCCTACCTCGTCCTCCGTCCACCTGCACCACCCGTCCGTGCTGACCACCCACCACCCCCACCACCCCCACCACCACCACCACCAGCCCTCCCAGGGCCTGGACGGCGAGCTGCTGGACCACCTCAACTCGGCCCTCCCGCTCGGAGGGGTCCCGGGGCCGGAGGTGGGCTCCACGCCTTCCCACCCTCACTCCCACATGTCGGCCATCAACCACATGGCCCACCACTCCCAACCCATGAACGTGTCCCACCCCCACGGCCTGGCTTCCCACGCCGTCATCTCCGGCCCCGAGACGGAGACGGACCCCCGGGAACTGGAGTCCTTCGCCGAGCGCTTCAAGCAACGGAGGATCAAGCTGGGGGTGACCCAAGCGGACGTGGGCTCCGCCTTGGCCAACCTGAAGATCCCCGGGGTGGGCTGCCTTAGCCAAAGCACCATCTGCCGGTTCGAGTCCCTCACCTTGTCCCACAACAACATGGTGGCCCTCAAGCCCATCCTGGAAGCCTGGTTGGAGGAGGCGGAGAGGGCCCAGCGGGAGAAAATGACCAAACCCGAGATCTACACGGCGGGCGACAAGAAGCGCAAGCGCACGTCCATCGCCGCCCCCGAGAAGCGCTCGCTGGAGGCTTATTTCGCCGTGCAGCCCCGGCCCTCCTCCGAGAAAATCGCCGCCATCGCCGAGAAGTTAGACTTGAAGAAGAACGTGGTGCGGGTCTGGTTTTGCAATCAGAGACAGAAGCAGAAAAGGATGAAATTTTCTGCCACCTACTGAAGAGAAGGGGCTCCGGGAAGGGCAGAGGAAAGGGGGGTGCCCGACTCCCCTTCCGGCCTCCGGGCCCCTCCGAAACGGGAAAAGGTTTGGGGTTGTTTGCTTTATTTCTTTTTTTTTTGTCATTGTTTTATTTTGTTTAAAAAACAAACGGGGAGGGGAAAAATAAAAAGGAAAAAAATAAGGAAAAAATAAGATCTTGAGGGACATGGTTTAGTGTTTGATAGGAATGGTTGGACTCAGTGATCTGATGGGTCTCTTCCAACCTGGTGGTTCTATGATTCTAAATCTAACAAAAAAAAAAAAAAAAAGGGAAACCTGCCCAAAGTGAAGCGAACAGTTCGGTGCCTGCTCCTCACCCCCCACAACCCCCCCGGGCGAAGCGGCCTCGCTGGAACAGACTGTTTTTGTAGATAAAACTGGAGAGAAAAAGGCAAAAAAAAAAAAAAAATATGGAGAAAAAGGAAAAGGGAAAAGGAAGGGGAAGAGTTTTGGGGTGACCGGAGCTCAGGCAGCAGCAGCAGGGGCTTTGTTGCAGCCCCCTCGCCCCTTCCCGGTGCTGCTGGCGGCTGCGACGCCGCTCGCGGAGCTCCCTCCTCTGCTTTTAAATTATTTTAAAAACAAAAAAAAAAAAAAAAAAAAAAAATAAAATGCAATTTAAAAAAAAATAAAAGAATTAAGAAAGAAACGGAGCTTGGAGCTGCCCCGATGGCTGTAAATGGAGGGAGGGGGACGGCCTGTGCCCCCCAAGTCGCTGCCGGGGTCCCCCCTGAGCACTCGCACACACTCGCACACACACACAAGCACTTGCATGGTTTTGTTCGCTCGCCCTGTCGCATTTTTGCAATAATGTTTCTGTTTCTACCTCATCGGCTTAAATCAAAAAAAGAAAAAGAGAAAAAAAAAAAAAAGATAAAAGAGAGGGAAGGAAAGGGTAACAAAAAAGAGGAGAAGATTACAAAAAGAGAAAATATAAAGGATGAAATAAAAAAAAGAAAGAAAATGAAAGGAGAAAGTGATAAGGAGAAAGTAAAAAGAGGAATAAATAAAAGAGGAAATAAAACGGAGAAAGTAAAACAGAGAAAGTAAAAAGGAGGAATAAATAAAAGAGGAAATAAAAAGGAGAAAGCAAAAAGGAGAACGTAAAAAGAGGAATAAATAAAAGAGGAAATAAAAAGGAGAAAGTAAAAAAGGAGAAAATAACAAAAGAGAAAATGAAAAGGAGAAAATTGAAAAAGCAAATTAAAAAAGAGGAAATAAAAAGGAGAATTTGAAAAGGAAAAACTAAAAAAAGGAGAAAAGGAAAAGGGGAAAACGAAAAGGAGAAAATAAAAAAAGAGAAGATGAAGAAAGAGGAAATAAAAAGGAGAAAAATAAAAAAGAGGAAATAAAATGGAGAATTTGAAAAGGAGAAAATAACAAAAAAGAGAAAATAAAAAGGGGAAAATGAAAAGGGGAAAAATAAAAAAAAGAGGAAAGAAAAAGGAGAAAGTGAAAAGGAGTAAATAAAAAAATAAAATGAAAAAGAGAGAATGAAAAGGAGGAAAAAAAGATAAAACGAAAAGGAGAAAATGAAAAGGAAAACATAAAAAAAGGTAAAATGAAAAGGAGAAAATAAAAAAGAGAAAATAAAAAAAAACTAAAAGAAAAAAGAGAGGAAAAAAGAGAAAAGAAAAAAGAGAAAAGAAAAAAAAAGGAGGAAAAAAAAAGGAGAAAAGAGTTAAAACAAAAAAAAAAAAAAAAAAGAAAAAAAAATCCGGCAGGTCCCTGGAGTCGCGGTTCGTTCGGGGCAAATGGAGCTTTCTTTTCGCTTTGGGTTTCGCTCACACTGTTCGATCCCCGAACGGTTCCACTGTTGAGGATCCTTCGCTTCGACAATCAAAGTCTTTTGGGGCTCGAGGAGCGGCAGGACCGGCCCGGGGCTGGGGGTGGGGGGGATGGTGGGGGGGCCGTTCTTTGCGAGCAGAGAACTCCGCACTTTCTAAGGCAAGAATCATTTTTTTTTCCCCCGATTCTTTTTCTTGCATATTTAATAGAGATCTTCGCCTCCGTTTCCGTTCCTTTTTTTGGGTCTTAATTTTAAATTAAACGATTTTTATTTTTTTTTTTTTTTTTCTCTCTCTCCGTTTCGCTGTGTGTGCGCTGAATGGAACTCTCGGTGTCTGTGTTCGCTGCAGCATCTCAAATAAATCATGCACGTTTTACCTCAGCCTCCCGGCTGCCTCCTGGACTTACTGGGAGCCCCTTAGCCCGAGCTCCAGCACAGCTCCCACCATGGAAAGGGTCATTGGGCATTGGAATAGGCTGCCCAGGGAGGGCGTTGAGTCACCTTCCGTGGAGGTGTTTAAGGGATGGGTGGACGAGGTCTTGAGGGACTTGGTTTAGTGTTTGATAGGAATGGTTGGACTAGAAGATCCGATGGGTCTCTTCCAACCTGGTTGTTCTATGATTCTATGATCCTCTTCCTCGGGGAAAGCAACGAAATTCAGCTAAAGGGAAAAGAAACTCAACGTGAGGCAACGACCTCATTGCTCTCTCCAACTCCCTGAAAGGAGGTTGTGGAGAGGAGGGAGCTGGGCTCTTCTCCCAAGGGACAGGGGACAGGGCGAGAGGGAATGGCCTCAAGCTCCACCAGGGGAGGGTCAGGATGGACAGAAGGAAAAAAAAAATGATGGAAAGGGTCATTGGGCACTGGAACTGCCCAGGAAGGGGGTTGAGTCACCTTCCCTGGAGGGGTTTAAGGGATGGGTGGACGAGGTGGTGAGGGACATGGTTTAGTGTTTGATGGGAATGGTTGGACTCGATGATCCGGTGGGTCTCTTCCAACCTGGTGATTCTGTGATTCTGTAATTCGGTGATTCTGTGATTCACCTTCCCTGGAGGGGTTTAAGGGACGGGTGGATGAGGTGCTGAGGGATGTGGTTTAGTGTTTGATGAGGATGGTTGGACTTGATCATCCAACGGGTCTCTTCCAACCTGCTTGTTCCATGATTCTATGATTCTAAGAAATTCATAGGGAACGAAAACCAGGACAGGGCAAGGAGCAAGGGGTCCAGCTCCGGCTTTCTGTCTGTTTTCTCCCTTTCCCCCCATCAGGATGAACCCCAACCAGGTGCCTTTCAAAGCTCCACGTGTTTCTCCCTGGCTGGGATCCGCTTCAGAGCCCAGACGGGCTCCCCTCAGCTTAAATTCGTTGAAGGGAATCCTGAACCTACAGCTTGCGGGGATGGAATGCGCCTCTCCGGTCCCCATGACGCTTCCCCCGGGGGGACCCTCCAGGCAGCTCCCTGGCTCTGAGAGGAATGCGACTTGGAAAAAAAAGGCTGGGAAAGGGATAAATTCCACTCCCAGCTCCGCAATTCCTTGAGTTTCCTCTCCCACTCGCATGGAAACGGCTCCCGAACCGGAGGTTCTCCGGTTCGGGAGCCGTTTCCATGCGAGTGGGGAATGCGACCCGATCCCGGGGGATGCATGGAGAAAGGAGGGGGTTTGGTTTGCCATTTAGTTATTTTTTTGTTGGTTTATAACTTATTCGAAGCAGGGAAAAAAAAATACCCGGACACAGGGAGCTGGACGCGGAGAGGGGGGCAGCAAGGGTGATGCGGAGCTGCATCCCGACATCTGCGGGATGGATGGAGCAGGTTTGATGGGGAAAAGGATAAATAAACCAAGAGAGAGGAGGTGGTGGAGAAAGTGGAAGAGTCGCTTCACGTGAACCAAGTGGGGTCAGAGCGGGAAGGGGGGACCCTACGCAGAACCCCCGGGGGGGACTTGGACACCCCCCCAGCCACCCGGCTTGGGGTGCTGGGCAAACCCCATCCCTGCCTTTGTTCTTCCGCTCGGCTCCTGTTTTTTCCACCAAGTGGAGAGCGCATTTTCATAAATAGACCTTGGCCAAGTGCTGGCGATGAAATTTTAATGAAGGCTGGATGCTGAGTGCTGCCCGGGGGGGCCTTGGAGAATCGGCTCCGGCGCAGCATTAGCAGGGCCCTCTTCGCTCTCCCCCTCCTCTCCCTCTCGCAGACATCACACACTCCACTCCGACATTCCCCCAACCCTGGTCGCCCCCTTCTTCGAAGAAGAAGGCACCCAAACCCTGGTTGGGATGGGGGAGATAGGGCTGGGGTCTCCACGTGGGGCTGGGGTGGGTGCCCGGGGCTGGCGGTTCGCAGATGCCGCTCTGCCTCCCTCTCTTAAAAAAGTTTGCGAAGGCGAGCGATGCAATATTTATCAGCCGCGATCATAAAAAGGCGAGTCGGTATTTCCCAGGCACAAATGCAAAGCGCTCGGCTCGGGAGCCGGAGAGGGACTGGGCAGGCCGGGGCTCCCCCCGCAAAGCCCCCGCTCCTCGGACGCTGCTGCCGCCCGCCAGGTAAGGGGGCATCCAGCCTGGGATCCCAGCAAAGGACCCGACAACCCTGGGAAACCAGCAGCGGGAGCCACGGCCACCGAGCTCCAGTGGCTGGGAAGGGTGGGTAAGTGGCACTGGGAGCGGTGATGAGAGCTGGTGAACTCGTCACACTCAGGGGACCGGGCAGGAGGCAGCCTGGGGCTTGATCCTGCTTCTGTTTCTGCTTCAGCAGTGCACGTTGTGCCCAAGTCAGGCTTTGGGATGCATGGCATGGGGTGGTCCGGAAGGAGGTGGTCAGGGAGGCTGAACCATGCAGCCTGATTGTAGGGAGGCTCTAAACAGGCTGGACCATTGGGCAGAGTCCAATGGGATGAGGTTTAACACGGCCAAATGGCAGATCCTGCACTTGGGGCACAACAACCCTATGCAGAGCTACAGACTAGGAGAAGTCTGTCTAGAAAACTGCCAGGAGGAGAGGGACCTGGGGGTGTTGGTCGACAGCCGACTGAACATGAGCCAACAGTGTGCCCAGGTGGCCAAGAAGGCCAATGGCATCTTGACTTGGATCACAAATGGTGTGACCAGCAGGTCCAGGGAGGTGATTCTCCCTCTGGACTCAGCACTGGTGAGGCCATTCCTTGAATCCTGTGTTCAGTTGTGGGCCTTTCACCACAAGAAGGATGTGGAGGCTCTGGAGTGAGTCCAGAGAAGAGCCACGAAGTTGGTGAAGGGGCTAGAGAACAGGCCTTGTGAGGAACGGCTGAGAGAGCTGGGGGTGTTTATTTTGGAGAAGAGGAGGCTGAGAGGAGACCTCATTACTCTCTACAACTCCCTGAAAGGAGGTTGTGGAGAGGAGGGAGCTGGGCTCTTCTCCCAAGGGACAGGGGACAGGACAAGAGGGAATGGCCTCAAGCTCCACCAGGGGAGATTTAGGCTAGAGATTAGGAGGAAGTTTTTCACACAGAGGGTCATTGGGCATTAGAACAGGTTGCCCAGGGAGGTGATTGATTCACCTTCCCTGGAGGTGTTTAAAGCATGGGTAGATGAGGTCTTGAGGGACTTGGTTTAGTGTTTGGTAGGAATGGTTGGACTAGATGATCTGATGGGTCCCTTCCAACCTGGTTCTTCTATGATTCTATGATTTCCTCGCAGGGAAGGGAAACAAGGAGGGGAAGAAGGTTGTTGACAGCTGAGACCATCCGTGATGCCATCTCTCCATCCACAAAGCTTGTAGCTCTAGTCATCATACAGAGCTTTAAATGATATGAGGAATCAGCAAGGTTGGGATGCAAAAAATCACCTTTTGCATCCCACCTCCTGCTCCTGGGCACAGGTCAGGGAAAAACCACTGGTCCTTCCTGGCAGCAGGTACAGTAGCCAGGACTGCCCAGGTACAGGTCCCACCTGAGCTCCTGCATCTCAGTTCTGTGTCCAGCTCCTGCTGCTGCTCCCCGAGGCGTCGCAGCTGGGGAAAGGTTGGTGGGCAGGGGTGGTGAGGGAGACCATCCCAGAGGGCTTCCCAGTTTGTCCCCTTTCTGGGGCAGCACATGCAGGTGCCACCGCGAGCACTCCAGCTCAGGTTGGAGGGAACCCAAACGCCTCTGAGTTCAGCTTCTTTGATCAGGGAAAAAGTCCAGGACAGGGACAACCTTGGAAGAAGGAAAATGAAAAAGACACAGAGGTGTCACAGGCACACGCCCAGTGCAAAGGACACCCCTGGACAGGGACTCTAGGGCCAAAAGAGCGTTGAATGGAAGGAATGTTGATTGGACTGGACACTCAGCTCTCACCTTCTTTTCTCCGTTTGAGGTTTGATACCTGAGCTCACCTCAAGATTTACCAAAGCAGTCACTTTGGCAGCCGGTCCACCTCTAAGCAGGCTCATCTACCACTGCTGCTGGCCCAGAGCTGAGTGAGAAGATGATGGTCACCCTAGAGGACTTGGTTCCTAATCTGTCTTCAAGCTGGTGGAACGGATGGGGATGAGGTGGGCCAGACCTTCTCCAAGAGTCCAGCCGGGAGATGATTCATGCTGGGAACTCAAAAGCACCACACACGGTTAATTTACCAGGGATTTGAGCCTTGATACAAATGCATTTGGGGTCCTCAAAGCATGGGGTACAGCTGAGCGTAGACCTCTAGGCTCCAGTTGTGGTCAGAGGAGTGGGACCAAGGAGTCTACACAGAGTTCATCTCTTTGTAACATCAACTTCTGAAGCAGCATAGGTGAATCATAGAATCATAGAACAACCAGGTTGGAAGAGACCCATCGGATCATTGAGTCCAACCATTCCTATCAATCACTAAACCATGTCCCTCAGCACCTCATCCACCCATCCCTTAAACACCTCCAGAGAAGGGGAATCAACCACCTCCCTGGGCAGCCTATTCCAATGCCCAACGACCCTCTGTGTGAAAAACTTCCTCCTAATCTCTAGAAACAGGAGGTATTTATTTTGGAAAAACAACCAACAGGCTCACTTAGTCACCTCAAAGACTATAAAGATGCTGAATGACCAGCTCAGATAGAGACATCTAGAAATGGGGAAACGACACTTAGCAGATATGAGTCCTATGCAGAAGCTTTCTGAGGAAAGTTGCCCACCAGTTCTGGGTTGCTGAAGGTCTCGGACGTCACCCTGGGAGCTGGTGCATGATCCTGTAGCAAGGGTGTCTCCTGCAATACAGTGTTTACTTCCAAACACTTTAGCTCCATATCATAGAATCATAGAATCATCAGGTTGGAAGAGACCCACCGGATCATTGAGTCCAACCATTCCTATCAAACACTAACCCATGTCCCTCAGCACCTCATCCACCAGCACCTTAAACGCCTCCAGGGATGGTGAATCAACCACCTCCCTGGGCAGCCTGTTCCAATGCCCAATCACTCTTTCTGTGAAAAACTTCCTCCTGATGTCCAGCCTGAACCTCCCCTGGTAGGACTTGAGGCCATTCCCTCTTGTCCTGTCCCCTCTCACTTTGGAAGAAGAACCCAGCTCCCTCCTCTCCACAACCTCCTTTCAGGTAGTTGCAGAGAGCAATGAGGTCTCCCCTCAGCCTCCTCTTCTCCAGGATAAACACCCCCAGCTCTCTCAACCATTCCCCATAAGACCTATTCTCCAGCCCCTTCACCAGTTTGTCGTTCTTCTCTGGACTCGCTCTCACACTCTTTTATTTTTTTCCCTGCTATAAAACCTAAAACCCTCCAAGAATCTGGGTATCCAAGACCCTTAAGCATAGAGAGAAACAATCCAGGCCAGTATGTCTGTGCCACTGCTCACATTAAGAAGGATGCTGAGGCTCTGGAGTGAGTCCAGAGAAGAGCAACAAAGCTGGGGAAGGGGCTGGAGAACAGGCCTGATGAGGGGAGTCTGAGAGAGCTGGGGATGTTTAGCCTGGAGAAGAGGAGGCTGAGAGGAGACCTCATTGCTCTCTACAACTCCCTGAAAGGAGTTTGTGGAGAGGAGGGAGCTGGGCTCTTCTCCCAAGGGACAGGGAACAGGATGAGAGGGAATGGCCTCAAGCTCCACCAGGGGAGAGTTAGGCTGGACATCAGGAGGAAGTTTTTCACGGAAAGGGTCATTGGGCATTGGAATAGGCTGCCCAGGGAGGTGGTTGATTCCCCTTCCCTGGAGGTGTTTAAGGGATGGGCGGATGAGGTCTTGAGGGACTTGGTTTAGTGTTTGATAGGAATGGTTGGACTCGATGATCTGATGAGTCTCTTCCAACCTGTTTGTTCTATGATTCTATGATTCACCAAAGTGTGCAGGGAGGTCTTTAAAGTTACCTGAGCTCTGCTGAACTTGAACTCAGGGCAAACACAGGTGTGCTTGAAGATATCTTGGGGGAAGCAACATCCTCCTTTATGCTGCAGGGCAGAGTCATTTGGGATGGAGCGTGTCTGTAACTCTGTACCGGATCCCTTCCACCCCACCTCCTTTCACAGGCACAGGGACCGACTGTGTTTCCTAAGCTACAGGGTGACAGCAAATGAGGCCAGCACAGCTCTTGTGTTGGTATCGAATCACGCAGCCGAGGGGCTGATTTCCTCACTGCGAAGGGAAAAAAGGCAAGGAAGGTTGTCCACAGCTGGTCTGTCTGGAGACCATCACTGGATCCCATCTCTCCATCCACAAACCTTGTAGCTCTAGTCCTCGTGCAGAGCAATAAAGGATGAGAGCGGAGAGGCACTAGAAGAAGTTGACCAGAGAAGTTGTGGCTGCTCCATCCCTGGAGGGGTTCGAGGGCATGTTGGATGGGGCTTGGAGCCCCTGATCCAGTGGGAGGTGTCCCTGCCCATGGCAGCAGGCTGGAACTGGGTGATCTTTAAGGTCCTTTCCAACCCAAACTATTCTATGATGCTATGCTGGGAATCAGAAAGGTGGACAATACCATCACCCATCACTGGCAAAAGGCATTGCCTGATCCCAGAGGGATAATTCCAGGCTAACAAGGGTGTTGCATACATAGAATCACAGAATCACCAGGTTGGAAGAGACCCATCAGATCATTGGGTCCAACCATTCCTATCAAACACTAAACCATGTCCCTCAGCACCTCATCCACCTGTCCCTTAAGCCCCTCCAGGGAAAGTGAATCAACCACCTCCCTGGGCAGCTTCTGCCAATGACCAATCACCCTTTCTGTGAAAAACTTCCTCCTGATGTCCAGCCTAAACCTCTCCTGGTGGAGTTTGAGGCCATTCCCTCTTGTCCTGTCCCCTGTCCCTTGGGAGAAGAGCCCAGCTCCCTTCTCTCCACAACCTCCTTTCAGGTAGTTGCAGAGAGCAATGAGGTCTCCTCTCAGCCTCCTCTTCTCCAGGAGAAACACCCCCAGCTCTCTCAGACGTTCCTCATAAGGCCTGTTCTCTAGCCCCTTCACCAGCTTCATTGCTCTTCTCTGGACTCCATGATCCCCTCCATTCAAATATTGCTATCACGTCACAGCTTTGCTCTCAGCTTTGGGTCTGGAGGAGAGAAAACGCTCCATGTTCTTTAAAAGATTCCTGCCTTTGAAAGCCATAGAGGTAAAGGGCTGCCCCTGCTGACGGACTCTCTTCTATTATTCTATGTGTTTTAGTGCAGTGCAGAGCAGATGTATTTTTAAAGAAGCCGGTGCTTGAAGTAGGTTCTATTCCACTACAGGGGAAAAAGGAGTAAAGCAGTAATTACAGGCTTCATAGGTGCCCGAGCAGGGAGGAGGACAGCCCGGCTGGAGGGGGAACCCAGCAAGAAGGCTTGCAATTACCTGTCTTTGGAAATTGTTTAGGAAATGGAGCAGGGCATGGCATGGGGCAACCCCCATGGGTAACTGCAGGGTAGGGAAGCAAACAGGACAATTACCACAGGATTATAGAGTGATTTGTGTTGGAAGGGACCTCAAAGCCCATCCAGTCCCACCCTCTGCCATGGGCAGGGACACCTCCCACTGGATCAAGGGCTCCAAGCCCCATCCAACATGCCCTTGAACCCCTGAAGAGCAACAAAGCTGGTGAAGGGGCTGGAGAACAGGCCTGATGAGGAGCGACTGAGAGAGCTGGGGGTGTTTATCCTGGAGAAGAGGAGGCTGAGGAGAGACATCATTGTTCTCTCCAACTACCTGAAGGGAGGTTGTGGAGAGGAGGGAGCTGGGCTCTTCTCCCAAGGGACAGGGAACAGGATGAGAGGGAATGGCCTCAAGCTCCACCAGGGGAGATTTAGGCTGGACATTAGAAGGAAGTTTTTCATGGAAAGGGTCATTGGGCATTGGAATAAGCTGCCCAGGGAGGTGGTTGATTCACCTTCCCTGGAGGGGTTTAAGGGATAGATGGACAAGGTGCTGAGGGACATGGGTTAGTGTTTGATAGGAATGGTTGGACTTGATGATCCAGTAGGACTCTTCTAACCTGGTGATTCTATGATTCTATGTATCCCTGGTTGCAACACCCTTGTTATTCTGGAGTTATCCCCCTGGGATCAGGCAATGCCTTTTGCCAGTGATGCATGATGGTGTTGGTCACCTTTCTGATTCCCAGCATAGCATCATAGAATCATAGAATAGTTTGGGTTGGAAAGGACCTTAAAGATCACTCAGTTCCAGCCTGCTGCCAAGGACAGGGACACCTCCCACTGGATCGGGGGCTCCAAGCCCCATCCAACCTACCCTTGAACCCCTCCAGGGTTGGGGCAGCCACCACTGCTCTGGGCAACCTGGGCCAGGGCCTCCCACCCTCACACCAAAACATTTCTTCCTAAGATGTCGTCTCAATCTCCCCTCTTGCAGCTCAAAACTGCTCCCTTCATCCTCTCCCTGCACTCACTAATCAAGAGTCACTCCCCAGCTTTCCCGGAGCCCCTTTCAGGCTTGTTGTACATCAGTGAAAACACACTGAGCGATGCAACCACCCTCTCATTCACAGGAAGCAGGCACAGAACAGTTGAGTAAGAGTTTCTACAAACACACATGTTTTTGTTTTTTTCTTGTGCAAAACAAACACCTTCGTTGTCTGGTGTAAATAAAACATCATTCTTAGTTGACATTTTCGTATTTCTCAGAAATCTCTTCTCTTCCTACGGCTGCTGGAAATGCTGGTGAGATGCTGCAGATGAAATATAGATTTTAGTTCTGATCCCTCTGTCCCCAGGTTCCGAAAGTTTCTGTAGTCCCCTGTGAGTTTTCCTCCTCTCTCATCTACCCCGTAATCCAAAGCCAAATCATAGAATCATAGAATCATAGAACAACCAGGTTGGAAGAGACCCATCGGATCATCAAGTCCAACCATTCCTATCAAACACTAAACCATGTCCCTCAGCACCTCATCTACCCGTCCCTTAAACACCTCCAGGGAAGGTCAATCAACCACCTCCCTGGGCAGCCTATTCCAATGCCCAATGACCCTCTGTGTGAAAAACTTCCTCCTAATCTCCAGCCTAAAGCTGCCCTGGTGGAGCTTGAGGCCATTCCCTCTTGTCCTGTCCCCTGTCCCTTGGGAGAAGAACCCAAATCCCTCCTCTCCACAACCTCCTCTCAGGGAGTTGGAGAGAACAATGAGGTCTCCCCTCAGCCTCCTCTTCTCCAGGATAAACAACCCCAGCTCTCTCAGCTGCTCCTCATCAGGCCTGTTCTCCAGCCCCTTCACCAGCTTTGTTGCTCTTCTCTGGACTCACTCCAGAGCCTCAACATCCTTCTTGTGCTGAGGGGCCCACAACTGAACAGAGGATTCAAGGAGCGGCCTCACCAGTGCTGAGTCCAGAGGGAGAATCTCCTCCCTGGACCTGCTGGTCACACCGTTTCTGATCCAAGCCAAGATGCCATTGGCCTTCTTGGCCACCTGGGCACACTGCTGGCTCATGTTCAGTCGGCTGTTGACCAACACCCCCAGGTCCTTTTCCTCCTGGCAGTTTTCCAGCCAGACTTCTCCCAGTCTGTAGCTCTGCATAGGGTTGCTGTGCCCCAAGTGCAGGACCCGGCATTTGGCCGTGTTAAACCTCATCCCATTGGACTCTGCCCAGCAGTCCAACCTGTTTAGGTCCCTTTGCAGAGCCTCCCTACCCTCCAGCAGATCGACACTTGCACACAGCTTTATGTCATCTGCAAACTTGCTAAGGGTACCCTCAATGCCTTCATCCAGGTTGTTGATGAAGACATTGAACAGGGCTGGACCCAGCACTGAGCCCTTCCCACAGCCCTGCCTTAGAGCTTCTGGCTAAAACTGAGGGACTGTTCCCATAGGGCTTCAGCGGAACTGCTGGTAAGCAGAGCACTATTCCTGCCAGTGAGGGCTGGAGACATCAAGGTCTTGCTCTCTGCATGGGAGAAGCACTTGATTAGGCTTATTAGGATCCCTACATGCCCCTGGGATGAGTGTGTGGGGCATGGAGTTCTGGTTTTGCACGAGAATCAAACGCTGAAGCTGCTCATGCTGCTGGCAGATCGAGTGCCCTAACTCCTGATTTTGGTAGCGAGAGGAGGATGCTCAGAATGTGAAGCTCGGAAATGCAAACCAGGAGATGCCATCTCAAAGATGAGCATCAACCACCTCTCCCTGTTGCTTTCTGGAGCTCCCACCCTCTTCTGACCAGATCTGGTGGAAAGCAACCTGATTTCTGTGGTGCAAAATGCAATATCCAGGGGACCAAAAGCTGAAGTCCGTGATTATTCACACACATTTGAGTGTCAGGATGCAGTAACACAGACAAATCCCTCTATTTCAGCTTTCCCCCACCCTGTGAGCTCTTCTCAGGCTTTCCCGGTGCATCCCTCTGCCCACTGAGATGTTTCCTCTTCTCTCCCTCCTGCCTTTGCCACAGTGCTCTGACTTTATTTGACAGCACAGAAAAAAAAATTCCTCATCTGGTACAGCTGAGCTCTGGTGAGAACATGCAATACAGGGCCTGATCCTGCACTCCTTGCTCAGTTAAAATCCCCAGTAACTTCCCCAAGCTGGGGAAGGGGTTTGGTAGCAGAGAGACAAGAGAACACAGGAAAACTGCTGCATGAGTGAATAGCAACAGATCAGTTGGGGATGATCCAAGGGCTGGAGAACCTCCTGTATGAGGTCAGACTGAGAGAGTTGGGGTTGTTCAGCCTGGAGAAAGGAAGGCTGTGGGGAGACCTTAGAGCAGCTTGCAGTGCTGAAAGGGGCTCCAAGAAAGCTGGGGAGGGGCTCTGGATCAAGGATTGCAGGGAGAGCATGAGGGGAACAGTTTTCAGCTGCAAGAGGGGAGATTGAAATGAGATTTTAGGCAGAAATGTTTTGGTGTGAGGGTGGGGAGACCCTGGCCCAGGTTGCCCAGAGCAGGGGTGGCTGCCCCATCCCTGGAGGGGTTCAAGGGCAGGTTCATAGAATCATAGAATCAGGTTGGATGGGACTTGGAGCCCCTGATGCAGTGGGAGGTGTCCCTACCCATGGTAGGGGTGGGACTGAATGGGCTTTGAGGTCCCTTCCAACCCAAACCATTCTATGATTCTATGATTTCTCATGCAGGATTTTCAGTACTTTCATTTCAGACATTTTGACTGGTGTCTTGACTAGCCCATTCCCATGGGGCACAGTGCTGGTGTGTCCTAGGCTGAGCACGGCTCCTGTCGTGTCACAGTCTGTGCCTTGGGACACGCCAAGGGATGTTTCCCTCCCAGGCTCACACATCTTTCCAGGCATGGGGTACACACATCTAGAGGGATTCTCTTTTCCTGCCGCGAGGACCACTTGCTTCTTCACAGAAAGGGTCATTGGGCATTGGAATAGGCTGCCCAGGGAGGTGGTTGAGTCACCTTCCCTGGAGGTGTTTAAGGAACGGGTGGATGAGGGCTTGAGGGACTTGGTTTAGTGGTAGATAGGAATGGTTGGACTAGAAGATCTGATGGGTCCCTTCCAACCTGGTTGTTCTGTGATTCTATGATTCAGAACGACCTTTCGGCACAGACCCACTCAAATCTCCCTGCATGGAGGGAGCAGACACCGAACGTGCCTGAGCTCTGCTCTGCTCTCCCATCTCCAGGAGCTGAAGCTGAGTTGCTCTGCTCTGGTAGACCAACCGAGACCAGAGAGGCACTGAGGGAGTCCTAGGCTCCAGCCTCTCCCAGGAGAGACCCAAACCTCCCCTAGGGAGGCAGCTCAGCCTCCCTTGCCTGGGCCTAATGGATTCTGATGGCTCTTCCGGGAGCTGCTTGAATTGCCTCTGCCTCGGTTTCTCCCTCGCAGGCTGCTCTGCCCAGCTCCTCTCAGACATGGTTTCAGCTTCTCTGCATCTCCTGCAGCCAACGGCTGGGAGTGCTGATGACCTCCGGGTTCTCGCATGGATTTTTTTCCTTGCCCTGGCTGTGCCGTTTGGTTCAGATCTAAGTGAGCTTTTCAAGCGCCCTGCTTGTATGTCTTTATTAAGAGGCACAGCTTAAGGAGGGGGTCGGAGGGGAAACGGCTCAGCTCTGGCTGCTCTCTGTAGCCAAAACCATGGGAATCTTCTGCTCTACAACTGTTCACAGCCCCCAACAGCTGCGCGGTACAGCCAGCCCCGTCAGCAGGACACGGGGTCAGTTCTCTGGCCGTGACTAATTCATCCCGAAGTGCAGCCCCTCTGCTTGTTACCTTTGTGCTGCTGTCTCCTCTGGTGCAAAGGCAGGTGGACAGACAGGGACACGTCCCTGAGGGGGACGAACCAGCCGGGGCGCAAGGCGAGGGGGGTGAGTAAAGCTGATGGAGACGCTGAGCTGCATTTCCCATGGCTCGAGGAAGAGTCCAGCTCTGTTGTGACGCAGGGAATCACAGAATCATAGAACAACCAGGTTGGAAGAGACCCATCGGATCATCCATTCCTATCAAACACTAAACCATGTCCCTCGGCACCTTGTCCATCCGTCCCTTAAACACCTCCAGGGAAGGTGAATAAACCACCTCCCTGGGCAGCCTGTTCCAATGCCCAATGACCCTCTGTGTGAAAAACTTCCTCCTAATCCCTCGCCTAAATCTCCCCTGGTGGAGCTTGAGGCCATTCCCTCTTGTCCTGTCCCTTGACAGAAGAGCCCAGCTCCCTCCTCTCCACAACCTCCTTTCAGGTAGTTGGAGAGAGTAATGAGGTCTCCTCTCAGCCTCCTCTTCTCCAGGCTAAACACCCCCAGCTCTCTCAGCCGCTCCTCATAGGACCTGTTCTCCAGCCCCTGCACCAGCTTCATGGGTCTTCTCTGGAGTGAAAAGTGGTCTGTTGATTTGTGCTGCCAGCTTATGAGATCAAGGTTTCCCCTTGGCAAACTTTGAAGCCTGGATCGGGTTTTGTTCTCAGCTCTCAGTTGAAATCGTGGTGATAGTTCCAGGAGGCACAGACATTGCCAAAAGCCAAGTCCCTGGGAGTCTGTCAGCCTGTCGCTGGGATGTGAAGCCACCTCTCGAGCTCAGGCAGTGATGCCCACAGGTTTCTTGGCTCCTGGAAGCAGGGAGTGAGCAGGGTTCCAGTATCTGTGCAAGGCTCTCCAGGCTTGACTTCTTGTAGAAGTTGCCAGAAGCTCCTAGTGACTGTGAGGGAATAAAAAAGCAGGCTTGCCTTTCACCCGAGAGCTGGTGTCCCATCAAAGCAACACGCTGTGTCCATCATGATGCCACAACAACCCAACTGAGGGCAGAGACTTAGAGACAATCACAGAATCGTGGAACTGGTAAGGTGGGAAAAGCCCTCTCAGCTCATCCAGTCCAACCATCAGCCCAACCCCACCCTGCCTACTTGTTCCCAAGTGCCATGGACACATGGTTTTTGATCCCCTCCAGGGATGGAGACTCCCCCATTGCCAGGAGCAGCCTCTGCCAGGGCTTCACTGCTCTCTCAGGAAAGAAATTGTTCCTAATATCCAATCTAAACCTCCCTTGGTACAACTTGAGGCCATTTTCTTTCACTCTATTGCTTGCTACCTGGGAGAAGAGCTCAGCATCCTTGTCGCTCCAGCCTCCTTTCCAGGAGCTGCAGAGAGCGATGAGGTCGACCCTCAGCCTCCTCTGCTTCAGGATTAACACCCCCAGATCCCTCAGACACTCCCACAACCCCTGTTCTCCAGTCCCTTCACCAGCTCCATTCCCTTCTCCAGACATGCTCCAGCCCCTTAAGGTCTTCCCTGTGCTGAGGGGCCCAAAACTGAACCCAGGATTCAAGGTGTGACCTCACCATCACCAAGTCCGGGGGGAGGATCCCTTCCCTGCTCCTTCTGACCACCCCATGGCTGATGCAAGCCAAGATGCCATTGACCTTCTTGGCCACCTGGACCACTGTTGGCTCACGGTCAGCTGCTGTTGACCAACACCCTCAGGTCCTTTTATGCAGGGCAAAATCGACTTCTGGACTTATCTCTGTGATGTACCTACACTCAAGTACGGACCAAAGGCCCTTGACCTTCTGCCACCCCAAACCAACCCTACAATCCAGCTTCAACTCAACAGTTTCCTTTGCACGTTGCCTGGGAGAGGGCTGTTAAGTGCAAGTGGCCAAGAAGGCCAATGGCATCTTGGCTTGGATCAAACATGGTTTGACCAGCAGGGCCAGGGAGGTTATTCTCCCTCTGTACTCAGCACTGGTGAGACCGCTTCTCGAATCCTGTGTTCAGTTGTGGGCCCCTCAGCACAAGAAGGATGTTGAGGCTCTGCAGCGAGTCCAGAGAAGGGTCACGAAGCTGGTGAAGGGGCTAGAGAACAGGCCTTATGAGGAATGTTTGAGAGAGCTGGGGATGTTTCTCCTGGAGAAGAGGAGGCTGAGGGGAGACCTCATTGCTCTCTACAATTCCCTGAAAGGAGGTTGTGGAGAGGAGAGAGCTGGGCTCTTCTCCCAAGTGACAGGGGACAGGACAAGAGGGAATGACCTCAAGCTCCACCAGGGGAGATTTAGGCTGGACATAAGAAATAAATTGGGCACTATCAGAGGCTTCCCAGGGAGAGAGGTTGATTCACCTTCCCTGGAGGTGTTTAAGGGATGGGTGGATGAGGTGCTGAGGGACATGGTTTAGTGTTTGATAGGAATGGTTGGACTCGATGATCCTGTGGGTCTCTTCCAACCTGGTTGTTCTATGATTCTCTAAGCAGCTGCTATGCTCTTCCAGAAGCAGCTGCATTAACCACTCCTCTTGCCAGGGGAAGCGGCTGATTTTGCCACGATGGCTGCGCATCCCCCTGTGAACGACTGACTGGCTATTGTCAGATACTGACTGAGCCAGCCACATGCTTCATAATGTCAATTGTAGTTCAGTGTTAATTATTCATGATAAAACTTCATAATGTGCTGTTAAATGGGCTGCAGGATATTTTGGTTAAATTAAGGGAATCTTCAAGCTCCCTCTGTAGGGCCGTGCTCTTCAGGCCATGCTGAGAGCAAGGGTTCAATTAAAGCTGAGGCGTTGTGGCCTCTGCCTATGGCCTCTGATTATTGAAGCCATGGGAGCATGGAGATCAGTTCAGTATCTCAGCTTTGTTGTTTCCAGCAGTAAAATTCTGAGTAAACCAGGGGAGGTTCAGGCTTGATACCAGGAAAAAATTTTCACAGAAAGGATCATTGGGCACTGGAACAGGCTGCCCAGGGAGGGGGTTTATTTACCTTCCCTGGAGGTGTTTAAAGTACAGGTGGATGAGGTGCTGAGGGACATGGTTTAGAGACTGATAGGAATGATTAGATTCGATGATCCAGTGGGTCTTATCCAACCTAGTGATTCTGTAATTCTGTAATGGCTGAGAAGACTTCAAAGCTGGCTCTGGTGTGACCAGCAGGTCCAGGGAGGTCCTTCTCCCTCTGTACTCAGCACTGGTGAGGCCGCTCCTTGAATCCTGTGTTCAGGTGTGGGCCCCTCAACACAAGAAGGATGCTGAGGCTCTGGAGCAAGTCCAAAGAAGAACAACAAAGCTGGTGAAGGGGCTGGAGAACAGGCCTTCTAAGGAATGGCTGAGAGAGCTGGGGGTGTTTCTCCTGGAGAAGAGGAGGCTGAGAGGAGACCTCATTGATCTCTCCAACTCCCTGAAAGGAGGTTGTGGAGAGGAGGGAGCTGGGTTCTTCTCCCAAGGGACAGGGGACAGGACAAGAGGAAACGGCCTCAAGCTCCTCCAGGGGAAGTTCAGGCTGGACATTAGGAAAATATTCTTCACAGAAAGGGTGATTGGGCACTGGAACAGGCTGCCCAGGGAGATGATTGATTGACCTTCCCTGGAGGTGTTTAAGGGACATGTGGATGAGGCACTGAGTGACATGGTTTGGTAACTGATAGGAATTTTAGACTCGATGATCCAGTGGGTCTTTTCCAACCTGGTGATTCTATGGTTCTATGGTTCTTTTCCTGCCACCTTGCTGAAACATTCTTTTCAAGCACCTGGATCACTCAACAGGTGCCCAACAGGAATTTGGGGTCTGTCTACAAAGCAGACGCCTCAGAGTGAGGTTTTATAGCATTGAAGTGTTTAATGGGACCCTACAGCACAAAGCTCGGAACTCAAACCTAAGCAGGGCCCTGAGGGCAACTCCCACACTTCAATCTTCTCCATCCTTTCTTTTACTTCAGTTTTTTGATTTTTCCTGGGGCTACATCATGACATTTTGTGCCAGGGGAGGGTTAGGTTGGCCCCAAGGAATCATTCTTCCCCCAGTGGGTGATGGAGACCTGGAACAGCTCCTGGGGAAGCAGTCACGGCACTGAGCCTGACAATATCACAGCAGCATTTGGCCAAGTCCCTCAGCCCCACGGTGTGAATGTTGGGGTGTCCTGTGCAGGGACAGGGGTTCAACACAATGCACCTTGTAGGTCCCTTCCAACTTGGGACATTCTATGATTCTACAATTCTGTGATGCCTTTGGTGACTCCTGCCTTCACCACCCTTCAGCAGCTGGTATTGATGCTCAGGTTTTCTCCCAGAGTCCTTTCTCTTCCTCATTCATGGGCAGATGCATTGGATTTAACTCTTGCCTGATCAAACACCTCCCAGCAAATGGTTAAAGAGCTGTTTGCAGGGCTTGTAGCTCTGTTTTAGTTGTTAATAGTGCTCTGCTCTGCTCTGCCTGCTTACTAGTGGGTTTAGACCATGATATTCCAGCTCCCTGCCTGGAAAGAGGCCAAAGCCACAAAGTCCTCTGAGGGTGGCTTGGTGAATGCACCTTTCATCGATCCTTCTGCAAACCAGGCCATGCCCAAGTGCTCCCTCTGCTTGCTAGGAAGCCTGTGGGGATGCAGATTAAAACAGCAGTGAACCCCACATTGAGCTTTGCCCCTGCAAGTACCTGTACGCTTTCTCTAGCAGGGAGCACCACATCTAGACTTGATTTTAAGCCACTCCAAAGCCTCCACTGGGCAGCCACCTGCACTGCAGAAGCTCTTCTAAGCCCCCTCCATGTGGAGAACCTTCATGGGATTTTGCTTCTCCTCCTGTTTGGCCCATGGTCCTGCTGTATGGTCAGTGCTCGTGATGCTCCAACAGAGGAGAACCCTCTGGAGTGAATCCAGAGAAGAGCAACGAAGCTGATGAAGGGGCTGGAGAACAGACCTGATGAGGAATGGCTGAGAGAGCTGGGGGTGTTTATCCTGGAGAAGAGGAGGCTGAGGGGAGACCTCATTACTCTCTACAACTACCTGAAAGGAGGTTGTAGAGAGGAGGGAGCTGGGCTCTTCTCCCAAGTGACAGGGGACAGGACAAGAGGGAATGGCCTCAAGCTCCACCAGGGGAGATTTAGGCGAGGGATTAGGAGGAAGTTTTTCACACAGAGGGTGATTGGGCATTGGAATAGGCTGCCCAGGGAGGTGGTTGATTCCCCTTCCCTGGAGGTGTTTAAGGGACGGGTGGACGAGGTGCTGAGGGCCATGGTTTAGTGTTTGATAGGAATGGTTGGACTCGATGATCCGATGGGTCTCTTCCAACCTGGTGATTCTATGATTCTATGATCCTGAGTTTCATGCCTTGGAGCACCTCAAGCCTACTATGAAGTAGCGGAGAAGCAGCTCTCACAGGCATTTGTCAGCAACATCATCTCTTGACCCTGGAGGGGAGACCTTCCTAAGGTTGATGCTGCCATCCTGGCACACTCACGTCAGCCGTCATAGCCTGGTCAGGGTTTGTGCTTGTGCAAGTGTTTGTGCTTATGCAAGTGTTGGTGCTCAGCAAGACGTGGTGTTCCCACAGGGCTGAATCAGACTGGTGCTGCAGAACTAAGGCCCCACCTGTACTGCACTTGCTGCGATGGCTACAGTAACCCAGAGTGATGCTGAGGTGCTCTAGGCAGATGGGTTTTGAAGTCTCGTTATAGAAGCCGATTGGCACAGCTCTGACAGAAGAGGCATTTTGAACTCATATCCGAGTATCCCCTTCGGCCATGCAGTTTCTTCCCATTCTCCCACCATTTATTACTAATGTATTGAATCAA
Source organism: Coccyzus lansbergi (assembly GCA_033558105.1). NCBI lineage: Eukaryota > Metazoa > Chordata > Aves > Cuculiformes > Coccyzidae > Coccyzus > Coccyzus lansbergi. Next base: position 266,753 of record JAUMJK010000001.1, read on the forward strand.
CATGGCTTGCTATACCTCTCATGAATGAGGGAACATCTCTCTCCCACGACTGACGGATCAATGTCCTTTCAGACCAACTTCCACGCCTACAGTTTCTGCCAGCCTCGCTGTTCTCTTGCAATTTCTACTGCCAAGAAAACTACTTGATTAGGACAGGTTTGGGTCTACACGATGAAATGAGGCTTCCTTTGTGTAGGTGAGAATATTGACTCATAGAATTATAGAATAGTTTGGGTTGGAAGGGACCTTAAAGAGCGTCTAGTTCCAACCACCCTGCCATGGGCAGGGACACCTCCCTCTGGATCAGGCTGCCCAAGGTCCCATCCAACCTGACCTTGAACACCTCCAGGGATGGGGCAGCCACAGCTTCCCTAGGCAACCTGTTCCAGTGCCTCACCACCCTCATTTTGAGAAAATTCCTCATACCCAATCTAAATTTGCCCTTCTCCAATTTAAAGTCATTCCCATTTGTCCTATCACTCCAAACCTTTGTAAACAGTCCCTCCCCAGCTCTCTTGTAGCCCTCTTCAGGTACTGGAAGGTCACTATAACATCTCCTCAGAACCTTCTCTTCTCCAGGTTGAACATAATGTGAGAGCATCTTCTCCACTGGTGTTTACCCACCTACTGCCCCTTGTTCCTGTGGGTGTTGTGGTGGCATCACTCTAGGGTGATGTCAAGGTCCAACTCACCAGCTGTGACCTGGAGATTGTGGCTTGGGGAAGGAAAGGACAGGGGGAGGGTCACCCTGTGAGGAGGGAGGATGGAAGGGAAGCTGCATGTCTCTTTTCAAAACACTGATGGCACCCAAAGGGTTGGTGGCCAGGGACACATCACAGTGTGTTGTACTCTTCTTGCTGCATGAGGTTGGAATCAGGCAGTTACTTGCATGTCATAAGCTGTGACAACCTGCACAAAGGATTTGATAGATTAATAGAATCATAGAATCACCAGGTTGGAAGAGAACCACTGGATCATCAAGTCCAACCATTCCTATCAATCGCTAAACCATGTCCCTCAGCACCTTGTCCACCTGTCCCTTAAGCCGCTCCAGGGAAGGTGAATCAATCACCTCCCTGGGCAGCCTCTGCCACTGCCCAATGACCCTTTCCATGAAATGTTTTTTCCTTATGTCCAGACTGAACCTTCCCGGGTGGAGCTTGAGGCCATTCCCTCTCATTCTGGCCCCTGTCCCTTGGGAGAAGAACCCAGATCCCTCCTCTCCACAATCTCCTTTCAGGTAGTTGTAGAGAGCAATGAGGTCTCCCCTCAGCCTCCTCTTCTCCAGGATAAACTCCCCCAGCTCTCTCAGATGCTCCTCTTGTTCTCCAGCCCCTTCACCATCTTCGCTGCTCTTCTCTGGACTCGCTCCAGAGCCTCAACATCCTTCTTGTGCTGAGGGGCCCACAACTGAACACAGAATTCGAGGAGCAGCCTCACCAGGGCCGAGTCCAGAGGGAGAAGAACCTCCCTGGTCCTGCTGGTCGCACCGTTTCTGATCCAAGCCCAGATGCCATTGGCCTTCTTGGCCACCTGGGCCACTGCTACCTCATGGTCAGTCGGCTGTCGACCAACACCCCCAGGTCTTTCTCCTCCAGGCACTTTCCAGCCAGACTTCTCCCAGTCTGTAGCTCTGCATAGGGTTGTTGTGCCCCAAGTACAGGATCCGCCATTTGGCTGTGTTAAAACTCCTGCCATTGGTCTCAGCCCATGGATCCAGCCTGTTCAGATCCCTTTGGAGCCTCCTGACCTTCTAGCAGATCCAGCTTCCACCCAGCTTAGTGTCATGCACAAGCTTTCTAAGGGAGCACTCGATACCTTCATCCAGGTCATTGATGAAGACACCAAACAGGGTTGGACCCAGCACTGAGCCCTGGGGACACCACTTGTCACTGGCCTCCAGCTGGTGTTAACACCATTTACTACCACTCTCTGGGCCCTCCAGACAACCAGTTTTCCACCCAGGAGAGTTTGCGCCTGTCCAGGTCAGAGACTGATAAAAACCTGCTGCTGGGCATCATTTCAAAAGAGGGAACGTAAAGGAGAGAGGACCTGGGCTGACTGGCAAGGAGCTGTTTTCTGCTCCCACCATACCTTCCATTCTGGCAAGGCAGTTTGCTCCTGAGAAACAAAGAGGACCTGCAAAGGGAGCGTGGACACAGAGAATAGAAAGATCCACTTAAACTGGGAGGAAGTCATGAATGAGTGACTGTGCACTTTGCAGGGAATGGAAATGCAGCTCGCCTCTGCGCCAAGCCTTGATGGCTTCATTCTGCTTCGTAAGGCTCTTAGCTCCTACAGGCTGGAGCCAGCCAGCCTTCCTCTGAGGGCTGGGGAGGGAGGCAGGGAGCCTCCTGCAAGTCACACTAAATATTCAACCCAGTGAAAATCTCTCCTGTTGCCAGGTCTCAGTTCTGCTGCAGGTTATCAGGGCAATAGCTGCTCTTGGCCCTGGGAGGGACCCAGGTGAAGAAAAACACTGCCAAAAACAAATACCTGCCCAGTGCTCCAAGTCTCCCTGCAAAAGCACAGTCACTGCCTCGGGATTGCCCTCTCATGGGAAGAGGGGAGATTAAGATGAGATTTTAGGAAGAAATGTTTTGGTGTGAGGGTGAGGAGACCCTAGCGCCGGTTGCCCAGAGCAGGGGTGGCTGCTCCATCCCTGGAGGGGTTCAAGGGCAGGTTGGATGGGGCTTGGAGCCCCTGATGCAGTGGGAGGTGTCCCTGCCTGTGACAGAGGTGGAACTATATGGTCTTTGAAGCCCCTTCCAACTCAAAACATTATGTGATTCTAAAAGAAATGGGCATGAGAAACGCTGCTGCATTTGAACTGTTGGGTATAATTACTGCTTGGTGACACAAATTAGGGTAAATGCCAGTCTCGGGCAGTTTTTGATGAAAGCAGCCCCCCCAAAATCACCTCACTGTCCCTCTCCCATCCTCATTGCAGCCCCAGGGAGCACACATACCACCGGAGATGTGCCTTCAGCAGATCTACACCATATTTTGACTGCCAAGCTGGGCCCAGCTGGGCACCGAGGTCGTGGTGTCAGGAGGAAAAGCAGGTCTTGGAGGCTTCCTAGGAGGTGGCCAGTGTAGGAGATTTGTGGATGTCCTGTCTGTGTCTAATCCTATTGATTAAGGTCCGACAATGCCCCTCATCACAGAGGTGTTTTTGGTCCAGTATAGAATCATAGAATCACCAGGTCGGAAGAGATCCACCGGATCATGAAATCCAACCATTCCTATCAAACACTAAACCATGTCCCTCAGCACCTCGTCTACCTGTCCCTTAAACACCTCCAGGGAAGGTGAATCAACCACCTCCCTGCGCAGTTTATTCCAATGCCCAATGACCCTCTGTGTGAAAAACTTCCTTCTAATCTCCAACCTAAATCTCCTCTTGTGGAGCTTGAGGCCATTCCCTCTTGTCCTGTCCCCTGGCACTTGGGAGAAGAGCCCAGCTCCCTCCTCTCCACAACCTCCTTTCAGGGAGTTGGAGAGAGTAATGAGATCTCCCCTCAGCCTCCTCTTCTCCAGGATAAACACTCTCAGCCGTTCCTCATCAGGCCTCTTCTCAGTCCCTTCACCAGCTTTGTTGCTCTTCTCTGGACTCGCTCCAGAGCCTCAACAACCTTCTTGTGCTGAGGGACCCAGAACTGAACACAGAATTCAAGGATCTGAAGTCCTGGTTTATCCCTCACCATCATGCACCAGAAAAAAGGTTATGGATAACTGAGGAAGGCAATGCAAGGCAAAAAGCATCCTCAGACCGCTGCAAAAGAAGAGTTCCTGCCTCCCACCCCTCTGGGAGCCTGGGTAGTTGCCCATCCATGCTTCCATGATGCACAAACCCTTCCCTCAAGCCCCCATCTCAGTGCAAGAGAACCCAGTCTCGGTAATATTTTAGCAGCTCCGGCTGGAGCGCAGCCCTGGCCACCAGGTACGCCTCCTGCTCCCACCATGCCCAACTTCAGGCCTCTCTTGGCTCTTTCCTTCTGTGAGTATATGTGTGGAAAGAGGAACTCAGAGCATGGGCAAAGGCAGCACAGAAGCTCTGATGGGAGACCAGCAAATGCCAACAGCCCCCAATCCGCTGCCCATGTACCTCATCGCAGCGAAGGAAGAAAAAAATGCTCCCACCGATGGTGCCAACCTCTTCTCATTTTGGAGAGCTCTTTCCTTTCTTTTTCTCTTGCCTTGTCTTTTGGTTTTTTTCCTCTCAAGCTTTTCTTGTCCTCTTTTTTCCTTTCCTCTTTCTTTTCTCACACCCCCCCCACCTCTTCGCAGCCTCTGTTCTTCATCCATTATTTAGACTTTTCTGACTGTAACAGCAACATTCGCCTTGTATACCTTGTGTGGGGTTTAAAATATAGATAAAAGCAGAAGGTCGGACTTGAAACACAGATTCTGACGGTTGCTGCTGACTTTGTCTGGAAGCTACAAAATCTGGAGCTGTCTGTGCCCAGTGATGGTATCAGTACAGTTGGATGTTCTTTTTTTTTTTTTTTTTTTCCCTCTGGTTGATATTCCTGCAATCTGTCTTGGTATTTGATGTTTTCATTCAGCCTTTCAGTTTCTAAAAGTTCTGGGGCTCGGCTGCCTGCAGGACGGGGGAGCTGCACTCGGGCAACTTTTGCTCGGAGGCTGCGGATCTCATCCTGACCGAGTAGAGTAGCTCCCGCCAAGGATTGAGGCTCTCCTGTCCGAAACAAGGCAGGGAGGAACAGGCAGGTGTCTCCATCCAGGATCCAGCAGCCCCTAATTGGCACCTCCGGTAGGAGATTCAACAAAGCGAAGGACTTTGCCTTTCAATTATAAATGCCTCTGTTTCTTTTATGTCGGGGCGTTCTTCAGCCATGGAAGTAATTGGATTTCAAGGACAAATGTTTGGAGGAAGCAAGTTTCAAAGTCAATGTGTGAACAGTACCAAAAAACATACTTTCTGTTTGAGCAGCACCAGGGCAGCCGAGTTGAGAGTCTCTCCTTCCAACCAGGAGCGAGAGCTGTGCCATGTGAGAGAGGTGACCAACTGCAAATGAGCTCTGGGTTTGCATACACATGATCATAGAATCATAGAACAACCAGGTTGGAAGGGACCCATCGGATCATCGAGTCCAACCATTCCTATCAAACACTAACCCATGTCCCTCAGCACCTCATCTACCCGTCCCTTAAACACCTCCAGGGAAGGGGAATCAACCACCTCCCTGGGCAACCTCTGACAGTGACCAGTGACCTTTTCCGTGAAAAACTTCCTCCTAATCTCTAGCCTAAATCTCCCCTGGGGGAGCTTGAGGCCATTCCCTCTTGCCCTGTCCCCTATCCCTTGGGAGAAGAGCCCAGCTCCCTCCTCTCTACAACTTCCTTTCAGGTAGTTGTAGAGAGTAATGAGGTCTCCTCTCAGCCTCTTCTTCTCTAGACTAAACAACCCCAGCTCTGGACCCAGAGATCTGCTATTGCGACTGAGAACAAATGATGAACAAGGGAATTGTCCACCAGCTAGAGACATTCCTCCAGCACAGAGAAACAGAGGAACATCAATGAACAAAATGTGATGATGTGTTATTTACTGATGTTTGCAGTTCCAAAATATAGAACCAGGGAATGGTTTGGGTTGAAAGGGGAATTAAAGCCCATCTAGTGCCACCCCTGCCATGGGCATGGACACCTCCCACTGCATCAGGGGCTCCAAGCCCCATCCAACCTGTCCTTGAACCCCTCCAGGGATGGGGCAGCCACCACTGCTCTGGGCAACCTGGGCCAGGGCCTCCCCACCCTCACACCAAAACACTTCTTCCTAATTCTCATCTCAATCTCCCATCTTGCAGCTCATAACCATTTCCCTGCATTCTCTCCCTGGCGTCCGTGATCCAGAGTCCCTCCCCAGCTTTCCTGGAGCCCCTTTCAGCACTGGAAGCTGCTCTAAGGTCTCCTCAGAACCTTCTCTTCTCCAGGCTGAACAACCCCAACTCTCCCAGCCTGTCCTCGTACAGGAGGTTCTCCAGCCCTCAGATCATCTCTGTGGCCTCCTCTGGCCTCGCTCCAACAGCTCCATGTCCTTTCTGTGCTGAGGACTCCAGAACTGGATGCATATCTTCAAGTTACTTGTATCTGAGTCCTTTATTCACTTTACTGATGCTTGCATGTGAAAGCTTCATGGAAGATATCTACGCTGCAGCAGGATCTGAGTGAAGAGGCTTCATCTTTTGATGGTTAAGACAAGTCCTAGGGAAGAAATCACCTTAGAAGCACTATCAGATATCAAAGCACTGAGCAATTTTGAAGGGCAAGAAAAGCTCATGAGTCATAGGGAGCACCCAGAGGAAGAGCTGCAACTAAAATGCAAAATGTGGTGGTATTCCTGTAGAGAATCATTGCATCGTTAAGATCGGGAAAGTTCTCCAGGCTCATCCAGTCCAACCACCAGCCCAGCCCCACCATGCCTGCTACACCACGTCCCATGTGCCAAATCTACATGGGTTTTGACTTCCCCCAGGGATGGAGAGACTCCACCACTGCCCTGGGCAGCGGTTCCTGCGCTTCACCACTCTCTTAGTAAAGATTTTTTTCCTAATATCTAATCTAAACCTCTCCCAGTGGAACCTGAAGTCTTTTCTTCTTGTCTTTTTGCTTGTTACTTGGGAGAAGAGATCATCACTCCCTCACTCTAACCTCCTTTCCAGGAGCTGCAGAGAGTGATGAGGTCTCCCCTCAGCTTCCTCTTCTCCAGGTTAAACACCCCCAGGTTCCTCAGCTGCTCCCACAACCCCTATTCTCCAGCCCTTTCCCCAGCCCCGTTCCCTTCTCTGGACATGCTTCAGCCCCTCAAGGTCTTTCTTGAACTGAGGGACTGAAAACTGAACCCAGGATCTGAGGTGTGACCTCACCAGTGCTGAGTCCACTAGGACGATCCCCTCCCTACTCCTGCTGGCCACTCCATGGCTGATCCAAGCCAGGATGCTGGTGGTCTTCTTGGCCACTTGGGCCACTATTGGTTCATGTGCAGCTGCTGTCAGCCAGTTTTCCCAGGTCCTTCTCCTCCAGGTAGGTTTCCACTTGCTCTTCCACAAGCCTGGAGCTGCACGGGGTTGTTGTGACCCAAGCGTAGGACCCAGCACTTCGCTTTGTTGAACCTCATATAATTGGCTTCAGCCCATGGATCCAACCTGTCCAGGTCCCTCTTCACTGCTATAAGCTTAGTGATAGAGGGATGAGGAAATCCTTCATTTTTCATGTCAGTGCAACCTATGTAGGTAGAGAAATGCACTGAATAAGAGTCGGAAATGTTTTCAGATTTGGTTCAAGTGCCATTTTAAACAAAGATATTGATGGAGGGACACCAGCCATGCCAGCCAGCATTTACTAGGAACTGGGCAGGAGGGGGTTATCCTGTGTTTTGCCTTCTGAGAGGTTAAAGTGACATGGTCTTACTCTACAGAGAGTATTTACTCCGCCTGTACTTGGCACTGGTGAGACTGCTCCTTGAATCCTGTGTTCAGTTGTGGGCCCCTCAGCACAAGAAGGATGTTGAGGCTCTGGAGTGAGTCCAGAGAAGAGCAACGAAGCTTGTGAAGAGGCTGGAGAACAGCCCTGATGAAGAAGGGCTGAGAGAGCTGGGGTTGTTTCTCCTGGAGAAGAGGAGGCTGAGGGGAGACCTCATTGCTCTCTCCAACTACCTGGAAGGAGGTTGTGGAGAGGAGGGAGCTGGGCTCTTCTCCCAAGTGACAGGGGACAGGATGAGAGGGAATGGCCTCAAGCTCCACCAGGGGAGATTCAGGCTGGACACCAGCTAAAAATATTTCATGGACAGTGTTATTGGGCATTGGAATAGGCTGCCCAGGGAGGTGGTTGATTCCCCTTCCCTGGAGGGGTTTAAGGGACGGGTGGATGAGGTGCTGAGGGACATGGTTTAGTGTTTGATAGGAATGGTTGGACTCTATGATCTGGTGGGTCTCTTCCAACCTGGCGATTCTATGATTTACAGAGAACAAAGGGATTGGCTCACTTAAAAACAGACCCAAGACTTCCAGTCAGCAGCCAAACCAGGAGATATCCCAAGAGCTGCCTCCCTCCTCGACCTACACCCTTTATTATCACTATCAGTTGGCTCAGGCAGCACTTGCCTTTGCAGAGATCTGCAGCTGAGGTGCACGTTTCAGCCTGCTGTGTGGAGGCAATTGTGTAATGGAGCTGGATATTTTAATAGCAGGTATTGTTGAGGTGTCTCCGTCGCCCATCTGGCACTCTGAAAATAACTTTTTTTCACACTAGCCCAAGGGGAAATGTGTCTGTCAGGATACGACTGGCTGTGGTTCCCTTCCAGGCACTGTCCTTATCCTAGCAGGATTTGGAAGGAAACAGAGAACATCTCCTCAGCTTTGATGGTCATTTATGACTATGGAGGCACCACTGACACCAGCAAGACAATGGCAGCTGGAGTGAGTGAAGAAGTCTGGACAGTCCAGTTCCTCAAAGGTAGCAACTGCAATCTTTGTGTCTGAAATGCATCAGCCACACCTCTAAAGGTCAAATTCTGCAGGAGTTGTGCGATATTTGGGACACAGATCAGTCAGTGCTGTGTGGTTACAGTGGCTCTACTGATGAGACCCACTGGTAAACAGGTCCATTATTGGGGAGTCAGACCCCTCCTTTTGGCATCTTGAATATAGAATCATAGAATTACCAGGTTGGAAGAGACCCACCGGATCATCAAGTCCAGCCATTCCCATCAATCTCTAAACCATGTCCCTCAGCATCTCGTCAACCTGCACATTAAACACCTCCAGGGAAGGTCAATCAACCACCTCCCTGGGCAGCCTCTGACACTGCCAAATCACCCTTTCTGTGAAGAAATTTTTTCATAATGTCCAGCCTAAACCTCCCCTGGTGGAGCTTGAGGGTGGGGCTGGGCTGGCAGAGTTGAGCTGGGTGAGCTTAGGGGACTTTTCATACTTTAATCGTTCTATGATTCTATAAAATGAAAAAGTAAGACTTCCAATAAATCCAGGAACCACGGCTCTGCTTATCAGAATTGATAAAACTGACATCACTAAACCCAGAAAGTTTTGTGCTAGGATTAGGGGACTCTTAATCAACACAAATGTCTCCTTTCAAATCTCACTAAGTTCCTGGCCTCGGTAAGCAGGTTGGCACTGAATAATTTTGCACTTTTTAAGTGTCTTCTTTCCACTGGTGCTCAGCACATTTGGGAATCCATTTCCATTCTGATGCGTCGAGCGTTCCCTCTCTGACACTTAAAGCTCAGTGGCTGTCCCTGTGCTTCAACACTAAAATATAAAACCCACCGACTGTCCTCCTGCTCCTGAGGAGGCTGATGAGGATTGCCAGTCCCTAGTGCTATGGGAAGGGAACTTGGGATTTTTAAGTAGATGACTTTCCTCTGAATTTGGTAATGAAAGGCATCTGAACAGGCTGGATCCATGGGCTGAGACCAATGGGATGAAAATTAACAAGGCCAAATGGCGGATCCTGCCCTTGGGGCACAACAACCCTGAGCAGCTACAGACTAGAAGAAATCTGGCTGGAGAGTGCCTGGAGGAGAAGGACCTGAGGGTGTTGGTTGACAGCAACTGACCATGAGCCAGCAGTGACCCAGGTGGCCAAGAAGGTCAATGGCATCTTGGCTTGGATCACAAATGGTGTGGCCAGCAGGGCCAGGGAGGTTCTTCTTGCTCTGGACTTGGCACTGGGGAGACCACTCCTCGAATCCTGTGTTCAGTTGTGGGCCCCTCAGCACAAGAAGGATGTGGAGGCTCTGGAGAGAGTCCAGAGAAGAGCAAGGAAGCTGGTGAAGGGGCTGGAGAACAGGGATTACGAGGAATGGCTGAGAGAGCTGTGGGTGTTTATCCTGGAGAAGAGGAGGCTGAGGGGAGATCTCATTTCTCTCTATAACTCCCTGAAAGGAGGTTGTGGAGAGGAGGGAGCTGGGCTCTTCTCCCAAGGGACAGGGGACAAGACGAGAGGGAGTGGTCTCAAGCTCTGCCAGGGGAGGTTCAGGCTGGACATTAGGAAAAAAATATTTCCCAGAAAGGGTGATTGGGCAGTGTCAGAGGCTGCCCAGGGAGGTGGTTGATTTACCTTCCCTGGAGGTGTTTAAGGGACGGATGGATGAGGTGCTGAGGGACATGGTTTAGTGTTTGATAGGAATGGTTGGACTCTATGATCCATTGGGTCTCTTCCAACCTGGTGATTCTATGGTGATTCTATGGTTCTATGAATGCCCAATGTTACAAGTTGAGCCTCATTCTCTCCTACTCCCCATCCCGACAGATACCAAGTGGTCCTGCTGGTGGCTGTGGGCACTGTGACACCCACTTTTCCAAGATCAGTTCCTCTGCGGCCAATAAAGTCTTAGAAGCCGATAGTTGCTTCTGTTTTCTTCCACCGGTACTGTCCATTTCGCCTTTGGCAAGCATTGATTTTCCGCAATTCCCCCAAGCCCTTACAAAGCAGCTGCCAACACGGTTCCCTTGTGGGCCACTTCTTTTATTTGTTGAACAAAAGAATCATCAACATTGTCTTCAGTGATGTTCGGGGAGTGGAGTCTGGGACTAGGATGCCGAGCTCCCTCTCCTGGCTGCCGGATCAAAAGGAATAGATGAAAAGTCCTGCGAATTTAGCAAATCCGAATTGCCGGACTCTGGCTGAAGGAGGAAGAGCCCTTCCAGATGTTTTGCATAATTTCAGTTTTCAACATCTTTCTCCCCCATTAAATATACTGGGAAAAAGTTCAGGTGGAACATTTCGGAGAGAAGAATTAATGATCCATGTGCTGAGCCTTTTTCTCTCATTCTAGCGGTGAAAGCGAACAGATCCCAGTGGGGAAACAGCACTGAGAGGTCCTGCAGGAAATCCAAGGTTGTATCTGACTGTCAATTATTGCTGAAATCTCTCTCACGTGGAGGGAAATCTCTCTCTCGCGTGGAGAGTGTGGAGAATGATACTCATGTCTTGATTGTCCTGGCTTAACAGAGCAAAGAAAATCCTCTGTTTCCTCAAAATCGTAGAATCAATGGTTTGGGTTGGAAGGGACCTCAAAGACCATCTAGTTCTACTCCTGCCACAGGCAGGGGCACCTCCCACTGGATCGGGGCTCCAAGCCCCATGCAGCCTGCCCTTGAACCCCTCCAGGGATGGGGCAGCCACCACTGCTCTGGGCAACCTGGGCCAGGGCCTCCCCACCCTCACACCAAAACATTTCTGCCTCAGATCTCATCTCAATCTCCCCCCTTGCAACTTAAAACCATTCCCCTTCATCCTCTCCCTGCCCTGCCTGATCCAGAACCCCTCCCTAGCCTTCCTGGAGCCCCTTTCAGCACTGGAAGCTGCTCTAAGGTCTCCCCACAGCCTTCTCTTCTCCAGGCTGAACAACCCCAACTCTCCCAGCCTGTCCTCATACAGGAGGTTCTCCAGTTCTTGGATCCTCTCCATGGCCTCCTCTGGCCTTGCTCCAACAGCTCCATGTCCTTCCTGTGCTGAAGACTCCAGAACTGGACACAGGGCTCCAGGTCTGGTCTCACCAGAAAGGAGTCGAGGGGCAGAATCCCCTCTCTCTCTGCTGGTCCCACTGCTCGGAATGCTGCCCAGGACACGGGCGGTTTCTGGGATGCAAATGCAACTTCCTGGCTCATGTTGAGCTTCTCATCCCTCATCACCCTGAGTCCTTCTCCTCAGGGCTGTTCTCAGCCTGTAATTGTGGTTGGGATTGCCCTGGCTCAGCTGCAAGGCCTTGGCCTTGCATGACCTGTAACCTTGTTGGACTTTAAGGGTTTCACACATCCCACTTTGCCAGCATGCACAGATGCCCCTGGATGGCATCCTTTCCCTCCAGTGCATTGACAGCAACACAGAGCTTGCTGTCAGCTTTGAAACAACTTCATTGTTTCAGCCTTCTTCTCAAATAAGACCTAGAAGAACGAGGAGTAGAGACAGAAGTGATAACCAGGGAGGGGGTTGATTCACCTTCCCTGGAGGTGTTTAAGGCACAGGTAGATGAGGTGCTGGGGAACATGGTTTAGTGTTTGATAGGAATGGTTGGACTCAATGATGCAATGGGTCTCTTCCAACCTGGTTGTTCTATGATTCTATGATTCTATGAAATATGGCCAGAGGTACACAATCACCTCCTCTTTAGAATAACTAAGCTACCAACCTTCTTCCATCAGTTACGGTAACCTTGTGGAGCACAATGGCCATGAATCCTTGCACCACTAACCTACCACCACAGCACCCTACACCTCTCAACTCTTCTCTTTCTGCTGCAACAACTCACTCTCAGCCACCTGTTTTATCCTCTGGCACCTGCTTTATCCTCTGTATCCCACCTCAGGACTCCTTTTGAGGCAGACAGGGCCCAAAGAGAAGTGTGTGAGCTGGAAGTGAATGGATGTTTGGGAGAGGGATATGCACTCATCCTGGAGCTGGGTTCAGCCATGGCATTCCATGAATCATAGAATCATAGAATCACCAGGTTGGAAAGGACCCACCAGATCATTGAGTCCAACAATTCCCATCAAACACTAAATCATGTCCCTCAGCACCTCATCCACCCGTCCCTTAAACACCTCCAGGGAAGGTGAATCAACCACCTCCCTGGGCAGCCTGTTCCAATGCTCAATGACCCTTTCTGGGAAAAATTTCCTTCTAATGTCCAGCCTGAACCTCCCCTGGTGGAGCTTGAGGCCATTCCCTCTTGTCCTGTCCCCTGTCACTAGGGAGAAGAGCCCAGCTCCCTCCTCTCCACAACCTCCTTTCAGGTAGTTGTAGAGAGCAATGAGGTCTCCCCTCAGCCTCCTCTTCTCCAGGATAAACACCCCCAACTCTCTCAGACGTTCCTCACAAGGCCTGTTCTCCAGCCCCTTCACCAGCTTCCTTGCTCTTCTCTGGACTCACTCCAGAGGCTCCACATCCTTCTCATGCTGAGGGGCCCACAACTGAACACAGGATTCAAGGAGCAGTCTCACCAGTGCTGAGTCCAGAGGGAGAAGAACCTCCCTGGACCTGCTGGTCACACTGTTTCTGATCCAAGCCAAGATGCCATTGGCCTTCTTGGCCACCTGGGCCACTGCTGCCTCATGTTCAGTCACTGTCAACCAACACCCCCAGGTCCTCCTCCTCCTCCAGGCACATTCCAGCCAGACTTCTCCTAGTCTGTAGCTGCTCAGGGTTGTTGTGCCCCAAGTGCAGGATCTGCCATTTGGCCTTTTTAAACCTCATCCCATTGGTTTCAGCCCATGGATCCAGCCCGTTCGGATCCCTTTGGAACCTCCCTACCCTCCAGCAGATCCAGCTTTCACCCAGCTCAGTGTCATCTGCAAACTTGCTAAGGGAGCACTCGATGCCTTCATCCAGGTTATTGATGAAGACATTGAACAGGGCTGGACCCAGCACTGAGCCCTGGGGACACCACCTGTCACTGGCCTCCAGCTGGAGTTAACTCCATGAGTCACATTCCCCTTCTTCAAGCCATATCCAGGTCAGGCACACAAGGTGGTGGATGCTGATGTCATGAGTTGCAACATCCTCTCACTGATGTATTTCATGACCAACTCCTACTTGAGAGACACTTGTTCTGACAAGATTGGAAATCGAGCTTCACAGTGCGGTGACGGGTGGCTCAAAGGAGGAAGAGGCTGCAGATGTAAAAGGGAAAGGAGAACTCAGCAACAAGGTCACCTCCGCTGCCTCAGGCAATCTGAGGGATGACAAAAGTTGAGACATGTAGCAAATCGTCAGAAGACAAAAGCCATCCCTGGAGGGCAGAAATACAGGAGGAGCGCACAGCATACAAGAAGTTTAATGTAGGGGAAGCTACAAGGATTGCTGCCGTTTAAAGGACACGGTCCTGGGTGGATAATAAAGCAGAAAGGTTGACAGGAACCTCGACAAGAGTTCTTCAGAGCCACTTGTGCTCCAGATGTGGCACTGAATCCTCATCACCTCTGACGATGAGCAGGTGGGAAAGAAGCGTATAAGAAGAAAAATTATTGTTGGGATTTGTCTCTGAGTATGTATTTTCTGCTCGCTGACCACACCACCCGAGTACTATGGGGATGGATGGGGATTAGTAGTGAACCAAAACACAAGGTTCAACGAGCCTTTACCAGCACCTGAGCTGCACAAAGTATGCAGGGGAACAGCTTGGCTTGTTCTAGGAACTAGATTAGTTCTCTTTGCTGGAGACTTGTGATGGTCTCTTTCCACGGATCCAACAGTTTCAGCCTAGAGAAAGCTCTGGGAAGACCTTAGAGCAGCTCCAGTGCTGAAAAGAGCTCCAGGAAAGCTGGGGAGGGGCTCTGGATCAGGGAGGGCAGGATGAAGGGAAATGGCTTTGAGCTGCAAGAGGGAAGACTGAGATGAGATCTCAGGCAGCAATGTTTTGGTGTGAGGGTGGGGAGGCCCTGGCCCAGGTTACCCAGAGCAGGGGTGGCTGCCCCATCCCTGGAGGGGTTCAAGGGCAGGTTGGATGGGGCTTGGAGCCCCTGGTCCACTGGGAGGTGTTCCAGCCCATGGCTTGGGCTTTGAGGTTCCTTCCAATCCAAACCATTCTGTGTTTTTATGATAAATGCAAATGGCCTTAAAGCCAACGGCATGCGAGATGCCGCTGGCTCTAATGTGGGACAGCAGCTGGGATGTGCCCAGGTTTTCCAGAGGCACAGGGGAAAAGCAAATGGAGGGTGTCTAGATCCGTGCTGCAAGTTTTAGCAGAGCAGAAAATCAGACATTATTCAGCGCAAAGTGCTTGGCACAGACAGAGTAACTGGGAATTTGCTTCAGGGTAGCACTGCAGGCTGCATCAAGACGCTGCATCTGGAGTCAGTCGGAGTCCCGGGCACACAGGACAGCCATCGTCATCTTATTGCTGCACTTGGGGCACAACAACCCTATGCAGAGCTACAGACTGGGAGAAGTCTGGCTGGAAAACTGCCAGGAGGAGAGGGACCTGGGGGTGTTGGTTGACAGTCAACTGACCATGAGGCAGCAGTGTGCCCAGGTGGCCAAGAAGGCCAATGGCATCCTGGCTTAGATCAGAAATGGTGTGACCAGCAGGGCCAGGGAGGTTATTCTTGCTCTGGACTCTGCACTGCTCCTTGAATCCTGTGTTCAGTTGTGGGCCCCTCAGCACAAGAAGGATGTGGAGGCTCTGCAGTGAGTCCAGAGAAGAGCAACAAGGCTAGTGAAGGGTCTGGAGAACAGGCCTGATGAGGAAGGTCTGAGAGAGCTGGGGGTGTTTAGCCTGGAGAAGAGGAGGCTGAGGGGAGACCTCATTGCCCTCTACAACTCCCTGAAAGGAGGTTGTAGAGAGGAGAGAGCTGGGCTCTTCTCCCAAGGGACAGGGGACAGCACAAGAGGGAATGGCCTCAAGCTCCACCAGGGGAGATTTAGGCTGGAGATTAGGAGGAAGTTTTTCACACAGAGGGTGATTGGGCAGTGTCAGAGGCTGCCCAGGGAGGTGGTTTATTCACCTTCCCTGGAGGTGTTTAAGGGACGGGTGGCTGAGGTGCTGAGGGACATGGGTTAGTGTTTGATAGGAATGGTTGGACTCGATGATCCAGTGAGTCTCTTCCAACCTAGTGATTCTATGATTCTATGATCTAAATTCTGCTCCAGAGCTATGAAGAAAGGCACTGAGTCAGTGCTTCCCAGCCACAAGGAAAAAGAGAAAAACTAAGAGAAACCAGTCTGAACCTTGAAGACTGCCAAGATGTCCTGCGCTGTGGGCTCCACTGGCTCCAGGCTCACTCGGCAGCACTGGGTGAGCATCTGTCATTCGTGTCTTGTTTGGGTGCAGTGTGATAGCACAAATGTGTCTGCAAAGAAAAGCAGTTTTGTGTTTCTGCTGGAACCTCTAGGATGGAGGCTTTAACCTCACAACCGCCTACAGACAGTGGTAAAGGCAAGATTCACCTGAGGGAGATGGATTCTGAAGAGCTGGAGCATTTTAGGGGAATTCATTCAGGCATGTGGGCAACTAAGAAACATTCATAGAATCATAGAATCACCAGGTTGGAAAAGACCCACTGGGTCATCAAGTCCAACCATTCCTATCAATCACTAATCCATGTCCCTCAGTGCCTTGTCCATCCTTCCCTTAAACCCCTCCAGGGAAGGTGACTCCACCACCTCCCTGGGCAGCCTCTGACGCTGCCCAATGACCCTTTCCGTGAAAATTTTTTTCCTAATGTTCAGCCTGAACCTCCCCTGGTGAAGCTTGAGGCCATTCCCTCTCATCCTGTCCCCTGTCCCTTGGGAGAAGAGACCATTACCCTCCTCTCCACAACCTCCTTTCATTAAAATCTTCCCATCCTTTCTTATCAACCATGTTCTTTTGAAATGCCTCTCCTGGGTGCCTAATTCTTGTGGGATCCTTAAAGATCCCCCCATGGAACAAAGGTGTCTTTCACCTCCAAACAAAAGCAGAGTTCAAGTGATGTGTGGGCAGCTTGGAAGCTGGAACCACAGCAATATCTTTCAGCGAGGCAGTTGTATTTCCCCTTTCTATCACACGCATTTAAAAGCTTTTAAGAGAACTATCCATCCTCTCTGCTGGCAAACCCTCGGCAGGGCTGTTCTTCGGGTTCTTAAATCATTCTAAAATATAGAGCAATATTGGTTTAAAAGCCTTTGCTCTCTCCTGGCTGCAGGAAACCTCAGCGCAGCTCAGCAAAGCTCCCTGCACTTGTGAAGCACCAGCTCAGGGGCTTCCTGGGGATCCATTAGAAGCCAGGAAAGGGCTGGGCACTGCCTGACAATGACAACACATTGGTACAAACAAGGGGTTTCTTGCTACGTCACTTCTAGACAGTCAGGCAGGACTGCCTAGGTAGCCCAGACAGTCTTGTTTTTGTGCTTTAATATGTTACATCTCTGTGCTTGAGGTGGGGTTTTATATTTGCCGAGCAGAGGTGGGGAGGGAGGGGAAAGGGGTTCTGGGGTTCTGGCTGAGAGAGCTGGGGGTGTTTATCCTGGAGAAGAGGAGGCTGAGAGGAGACCTCATTACTCTCTACAACTACCTGAAGGGAGGTTGTAGAGAGGAGGGAGCTGGGCTCTTCTCCCAAGTGACAGGGGACAGGACAAGAGGGAATGGCCTCAAGTTCTGCCAGGGGAGATTTAGGTTAGAGATTAGGAGGAAGTTTTTCACACAGAGGGTCATTGGGCATTGGAACAGGCTGCCCAGGGAGGTGGTTGAGTCACCTTCCCTGGAGGGGTTTAAGGGACGGGTGGATGAGGTCTTGAGGGACTTGGTTTAGTGTTTGATAGGAATGGTTGGACTAGAAGATCCGATGGGTCCCTTCCAACCTGGTTGTTCTATGATTCTCTGATTCTGTGATTCCTGGAGCTGAGATCCAAGGTGACTGGGGAGGGAATGAGGTGACTGGGGAGGGAACGGGGTGACTGGGGAGGCTGGAGTTGAGCCCCAAAGCAGTGGGGAGGGGTGGAAATGGAGTTACTGGGATTGCTGGAGCTGAGCCCCAAAATGATGGGGAAGGAAAGGAGTTGTGGGGTTCCTGGAGCTGAGCCGCAAGGTGACTGGGGAGGCTGGAGTTGAGCCCCAAAGCAGTGGGGACAGAAGGGAATGGGGTGACTAGGGTTGGACTCGATAATCCGGTGGGTCTCTTCCAACCCAGTTGTTCTATGATTCTACGATTCTATGACAGGAGTAGATGGTTTAGCTGCAAATCCCAACTTCAGAGAATTTATGCACCCAAATTCCTGGTTATTCAAGCAGAGATTTGGCTGCAACTTTCTTTATCATATAGGCTTTGTTTCAAGCCCAGGTACTTCAATTCTCCTACTATAGAATCATGGAATGGTTTGGGTTGGAAGGGACCTCAAAGCCCACCCAGTTCCACTCCTGCCGTGGGCAGGGACACCTCCCACTGGATCAGGGGCTCCAAGCCCCATCCAACCTGCCCTTGAACCCCTCCAGGGATGGGGCAGCCACCCCTGCTCCGGGCATTGCCATGTGCTCTCAGATAGAGGGACAGGGCTGGTTAACTGGGAACACTGGGAAGATGCAGAGAGCAGTACTCCCTGTCTAGGGATGGGATTGCATCTCCCATCTTATCTTCCCCTTCCCAACATCTGAACCTCAAGGCTGCTTTCAGCCCCTTTGGCAGTGCTCGGCAGTGCACAAGCCAGCACTGTCCTCCCGGGAGAATCAGTTGCTTCTCATAGAGCCAGAGGTAAAGATTCAGCCATAGGAAAGAAAACCTAAAAGAGTTTGCAGAGTTCTGGATATAATACTTGCAGGCTTATTGCAAGCATGTTGGGGACCTGTTCCTGGCCAGTTTAAAGAGTAGGCACAGCCTGGGTGGAAGGAATAGGCTGGAGGAGTCACCAAGGACATCGGGATGTAACCAAGGATATCAGGATGTCACCAAGAACATTACGGGTCCTTGCCAGGGCAGCAGTGCCTGTAGATGCCATCCCTTAGCGTCTGGCCTTCCCAGACCATCCCAGAGATGTCGTCCCTCCTGATTTCCTGGCTACCTTCCCCTGTTTGTGCAATATAAGATAAGTTGAGGTTTAACACGACCAAATACCGGGTCCTGCACTTGGGGCACAACAACCCTGAGCAGCTACAGACTGGGAGAAGTCTGGCTGGAAAACTGCCAGGAGGAGAGGGACCTGGGGGTGTTGGTCGACAGTGACTGAACATGAGCCAGCAGTGTGCCCAGGTGGCCAAGAAGGCCAATGGCATCTTGGCTTGGATCAGAAATGGTGTGACCAGCAGGGCCAGGGAGGTTATTCTCCCTCTGGACTCAGCACTGGTGAGACTGCTCCTTGAATCCTGTGTTCAGTTGTGGGCCCCTCAGCACAAGAAGGATGTTGAGGCTCTGGAGTGAGTCCAGAGAAGAGCCACGAAGTTGGTGAAGGGGCTGGAGAACAGGTCTGATGAGGAGCGGCTGAGAGAGCTGGGGGTGTTTATCGTGGAGAAGAGGAGGCTGAGAGGAGACCTCATTGCTCTCTATAACTACCTGAAAGGAGGTTGTAGAGAGGAGGGAGCTGGACTCTTCTCCCAAATGAGAGGGCACAGGACAAAAGGGAATGACCTCAAGCTCTGCCAGGGGAGATTTAGGCTGGAGATTAGGAGGAAGTTCTTCACACAGAGGGTCATTGGGCATTGGAATAAGCTGCCCAGGGAGCGGGTTGATTCCCATTCCCTGGAGTTGTTTAAGGGATGGGTAGATGAGGTGCTGAGGGACATGGTTTATTGTTTGATAGGAATGGTTGGACTCGATGATCCGATGGGTCTCTTCCAACCTGGTTGTTCTATGATTCTATGATTCTATGATACAAGGGAAGGATGACAGGAGACTGCCCCTAGTGAAATAGGGTCAGGCCATGTCACCTACCCAGCACATCCCTTACAGGGGAGTCGAGTCCTTTACCTACTCACCAGCCAGGTGAGGAGAAAAAACCAGTTGCTGTTTTCCTAATCAGACCTGGAGTCAACCCATCTTCCCTGTGCAGCAGGGAAACTGCTTTGTTTCTTTGGTTTGTTTCTTTTGGGTTTAAACTCTAGAGTCCTGCAAGAAGCTTACATAGCTTTTGCCTCCTAGGAGATCAGGATCCCTGTGCAGAGCAACAACAGAACCCAAGGAGCAGGGCTGCTGTGCTGTCTCAGCTGCCCAAGGATGCTCTGCCTCTCGGTTCAGGGTTCAACTGAGATTTCACAGCCTAGAGACTCGCTTGCAGGTCTGGACAATCATAGAATCAACTCCCACTGAACCAGGAGACTCCAAGCCCCATCCAACCTGGCCTTGGACACCTCCAGGGATGGGGCAGCCACCACTGCTCTGGGCAACCTGGGCCAGGGCCTCCCCACCCTCACACCAAAACATTTCTCCCTAATGTCTCATCTCAATCTCCCCTCTTGCAACATGAATCCATTCCCTCCATCCTCTCCTTGCCCTCCCTGATTCAGAGCCCCTCCCCAGCTTTCCTGGAGCTCCTTTCAGTGCTTGAAGCTGCTCTAAGGTCTCCCAACAGCCTTCTCTTCTCCAGGCTGAACAACACCAACTTTCTTAGCCTATCCCCATACAGGAGATTTTCCAGCCCTCAGATCATCTCCGTGGCCTCCTCTGGCCTCACTCCAACAGTTCCATGTCCTCCCTGAACTGAGGCAGAGAAGCCTTTTTTTTCCCATTTCATTCCCCACAACATCCTTGGATCACAGAGGGCAACGTTTTGTCTCTGGAGCATCAGTTTGGTGAGAAACGGTTGGACTCGATGAGCCGGTGGGTCTCTTCCAACCTGGTTGTTCTATGATTCTATGAAAACTGCCTTGGTTAAGCGGTGCAGCGTGGAAACAGCCCATCTCAGGCTGGAACTGGGGCAGAAAGGGCCATGAAGCTTAACAAGGGAGAGGAGCAAGAGGATGGTTCTTCCACTTACAGTCAGAGCTGCACTCACTAAACCATCCTCTGGCAGGGAGTGAGGGGTCTGTTGCAAACTCAGCCCAGCACAGCAGACACAGAGGGTCTCTCCTGCTCACCTCTGGGCTTTCCTGCACCCCAGGTTGTTTGCTGAGTCAGGTGAGGTCGCCCTTCCCTTCCCACCCCCTCCAAAAGGGCTTTGGATGGACCAGAAGGTCTATCTCTGCCTGACCTCACCTCCAAGTTGCTGAACTTTTTGGGCTTAGCCAGGGATCCTCCCTCTCATCAGCGCTCACCGCTTCATTTATCTGCAGGATCAGTTGTAGCCGTATTGATTTTCCCCTCTCCCTCTCCTCTCTGTGTTTGCTTTTTGAATTATGCAGCGGTGCAGTTTTTCCTCCTCGCGAGGAGCGAGTGAATTGCGGAGGATCAATTGAGCTCTGCCATAGTTTAGTCAGGAATCCCCAGTAGGGGCCAGAAGAGAGAAAGGAGAAGGGAAGCTAATGAAGACAGGGTCGATCAATCCAATCCTGGTGCAAAGGGAAGAAAGGATAAGACGAGAGAGAAAGGGGTTGGAATAATCAGCCAGGTTTCCTCCTGCAGTTCTCAGATCCCCCAGTCTCAATCAATAATCAACTTTGACACTCATTGCTTTAGAAACAAACACAGAAAAATCCCCTTAAACTCAACTAATGTTAGGGCTTTATAGCATGAGAACAGCCAATGATGCCCTGGTAAAGATGAGGATAGGGATGAGATTTCTTCCTCATCCCTTTTAAAAGTACATATTATGAAGGCTGGTTAGATCTTGGCTGAGCTGAGATGAAAGGAGTGCAAACAGGGCTTTTAGTAGTTTTGTTGTTGCAATTATTTTGCCAATAGTAATGATTTCGAGACAGGACGGAGGATCTTTGATGCTGTGCTGGTGACATGGAGGGGTGGACAGAGAGTTGTTGGGTTTGTGCCAGCACCGCATGCAAATCTAGGAGGAAATGAAACCTCCCAGAGGTATCCAGACGGCAGCTTTGTTCAGCTTAGGGCATGCAAATGAAACACAAGAAAGTGTCTAACTGAGGCACAGGAACTACAGTGCGTAGGATGAGAGAATGTCTTGACTTGGAAGGGACCCACAAGGACCATCGAGTCCAGCTCCTGTCCCTGCACAGGACACTCCAACATTCACACCGTGGGGCTCCTCACCACCAGATCATCAAGTCCAACCATTCCTATCAAATCAATCATAGAAGCCTGGAATCGTTTGCGTTGGAAGGGACCTCAAAGCCCATCCAGTTCCTGCTCATGAGGATCCTGTTGGGCACCTTGGGCCAGACAGGGTTGGCCCAAGTGTCACGAGGAAAAGAAAATCCAGACCTCGTTGAAGTCTTATAGAGTTGTAGAATGTCCTGAGTTGGAAAGGACCCACAAGGACCATCGAGTCCAACCTCTGTCCCTGCACAGGACACCCCAACATTCACATCATGGGGCTGAGGGCCTTGGACAAATGCTGCTGGAATATTGTCAGGCTCAGCACCCTGACTGCTTCCCTGGGAGCTGTTCCAGTGCTCCACCACCCTTTGGGGGAAGAACTTTGTCCTCATGTCCAACTTAACCCTCCCTTGACACATCTCCCTGCCTTTCCCTCCAGTCCTGTCATTGGTGGCCAGAGAAAAGAGCTCAGCACCTGCTTCTACTCCTTCCCTGGTGAGGAAGCTGCAGAGCACGATGAGTTCTCCCCTCAGTCTCCTCCAGGCTGAACAGACCCAGTGACTTCAGCCACTCCGCACACTCCCCCTCTAAACCCTTCACCAGTTCCATGCCCTCCTCTGGACAATCTCCAGCAGCTTTAGATCCTTCCTATACTGTTGCACCCCAAAACTGCCCCAGTGCTCCAGGTGGGGCTGCCCCAGCGTAGAACGGAGGGGACAATCCTCTCCCTTGACCAGCTGATGATGTCATGATGCCCCCCAGTTACTATCTGTGTGTTGCAACAGCACATAGCAAGAGATACTTAACCATTTTAGTGGTTTAGTGTTGATAGTTTAGTTTGATGGTTTAGTGTTTGATAGGAATGGTTGGACTCGATGACCCAGTGGGTCTCTTCCAACCTGGTTGTTCTATGATTCTATGATTTTCTTAAATACTGTGCCTAGAAAGATTATCGAGACTCTCCTGCCTGACAAGAGTTTCTGCGCTAAGTCTCCACACGCAGGAAAAGAATTTCAAGAGGTCTTTGGCGATCCTGCACCCCTCACCACAAGAAGGATGTCGAGGCTCTGGAGCAAGTCCAGAGAAGAGCGACAAGGCTGGTGAAGGGGCTGGAGAACAGAACCTATCAGAAGCGGCTGAGAGAGCTGGGGGTGTTTATCCTGGAGAAGAGGAGGCTGAGAGGAGACCTCATTGCTCTCTACAACTACCTGAAAGGAGGTTGTAGAGAGGAGGGAGCTGGGCTCTTCTGCCAAGGGACAGGGGACAGGACAAGAGGGAATGGCCTCAAGCTCTGCCAGGGGAGATTTAGGCTGGAGATTAGGAGGAGGTTTTTCCCAGAAAGGGTCATTGGGCATTGGAATCGGCTGCCCAGGGAGGGGGTTGATTCACCTTCCCTGGAGTTGTTTAAGGGACTGGTGGATGAGGTCTTGAGGGACTTGGTTTAGTGTTTGATAGGAATGGTTGGACTAGAAGATCTGATGGGTCTCTTCCAACCTGGCTGTTCTATGATTCTATGATTCTATGAATTGTCCAGGTGTACCTTGCAACCAGCACTTACCTCCCATGAGCAACCAGCCCAGGGGTCATGCTGTGTCCACCACAGTTCCCTGGAGCTTGTGGGAACCAAACCTGTATGTTCTCCAGGCTTTGGAAATCAAACCTCCCCAGAGCCCTGCTAGGTGACCTGTGGGAGAGCATACCTGCCTCTAGGCTGCATTATATCCAGAAGGATAGACTGCGTCTGGTTTTTCATTCATAATAGTGCAGCTCAGGTCAAGTTCATTTCCTAAAGATCATAGAATCACCAGGTTGGAAGAGACCCACTGGATCATTGAGTCCAACCATCCCTACCAATCTCTAAACTATGCCCCTCAGCACCTCATCCATCCACACATTAAACACCTTCTCTGTAGCTGCTCAGGGTTGTTGTGCCCCAAGGGCAGGACTCGGCATTTGGCCTTGTTAAACCTCATCCCATTGGTCTCAGCCCATGGATCCAGCCTGTTCAGATCCCTTTGCAGAGCCTCCCAACCCTCCAGCAGATTGACACTTCCACACAGATGCAGAAAGATGTAGAGACCCAAGATCAGGGAGTTGCAGAGAGCAATGAGGTCTCCCCTCAGCCTCCTCTTCTCCAGTCTAAACACCCCCAGCTCTCTCAGCCACTCCTCTTGTTCTCCAGCCCCTTCATCAGCTTCGTGGCTCTTCTCTGGACTCGCTCCAGAGCCTCAACATCCTTCTTGTGCTGAGGGGCCCACAACTGAACACAGGATTCGAGGAGAGGTCTCACCAGTGCCGAGTTCAGAGAAAGAAGAACCTCCCTGGTCCTGCTGGTCACACTGTTTCTGATCCAAGCCAAGATTCCATTGACGTTTTTGGCCACCTGGTTGGACTCGATGATCCGGTGAGTCTCTTCCAACTTGGTTGTTCTATGATTCTATGCTTCTATTGATGGGAGGCCAGAATTGGAAAGAGAGGGGAGCTAGCAGAAGAATAGTTCAAATCCAATGCTTCCCTGATTAGACTGTAGAAAAAAATTAATTTCTAAGATCTGTGCTTCCTCCATCATTTGCCTCATAATTTTACTGAAGGATCAACACAAGGATCCATCAGTTATAACAAATTAACCCTTAGGGTGATAGGAATGGCAGTACAGTCCAGCTGACCATGATCCAGCAGTGTGCCCAGGTGGTCAAGAAGGCCAACAGCATCATAGAACCATAGAATGATTTGGGTCGGATGGGACCTCAAAGCCCATCCAGTCCCACCCCTGCCATGGGCAGGGACACCTCCCACTGGATCAGAGGCTCCAAGCTCCATCCAGCCTGCCCTTGAACCCCTCCAGGGATGGGGCAGCCACCACTGCTCTGGGCAGTCTGGGCCAGGGCCTCCTCAACCAAACCATGATCATGTCCTGAAATTCAGCCTTTGCCAGGATCACTCAGGATGTTACCTCGGACCTTGCTTTCCTGTAGTGCCAGAGCCAAAAATGCAGTCAGGGAAGATCGACCCTTCCCCCTTCAATAGCTTAGGCACAGAGACATTTTCTTGGACACCTTCTGTCACGTCTGGCTGGGGTTTTCCCTGCTGACCGTGACCTCTGGCATTTAAATGGTTCCATCTCAGTTGTCGTATAGCTTCAACAGGCTTCCCTCCCAGCTTCTTCCTTCCCTTCCAGCTTCTTCCTTCCCAGCCCAGTTTGTCCACTAAGGGAAGGTGACCCCCAACCTATCCTGGGAGCATTAATCACTGGATTACGGATGCCTGAGGAAGGCAGGATACCAGGCTGGTCCTCCAGCAACGTTACGGAAGTAGCTCCTTCCTTGCCTCCTCCCAGAAGTTGTTCCACATTTTCTGCTAATAAGGGCAGGGGGAGAGAGAGAGAGAGACAGAGAGAGAAGAGGAGAAAAACTGCTCTAAATTATTCATCGACAATATCATTATGTGTCATAACAGTGTGTCTGTGATGGGAAAGAGTGAGTGTGGCAGGGGCTGGGGTAGCACAGTCCAGGCTGCACAATACCGAAGATCTGATTAAATATTGATGTGCACTAATTGGCTACAGGGTTTCAGGACAGCTTGGGCTTTGTTGGGATCATTTGTATTCTTGCTTTGGAAATGGACCCCCACACACACATAAACCCAACATTTTCATGTGCAAGTCTTCTCCCTCCTGCTCCTCCTCCTCCTCTTTTCATCCACCCTCCCTCTCTCCCTCCCCTGCTTCCAGTCCTCCCGATCCCCCTGTGTGTGTACAAATTAACATGATCTTAACCTCTCCTGATTTTCTACAGCACTGACATGCTGCCAACACCTCTGTGCAATTAGGCTAAGCTTGCAGAACTGCTTTTTGGTGCAGAACACAGGCCTTGCCCTTGTGGACTGTCCTCTCTCTACATCTGTGTCTGGCCTCTTCTCTTAGTCCTTTCCCTGCTCTCACCCCCAGAGCAAGTGGAAAGTCCTTCCCAGGTATTTTTTCCTCCTTCAGTGCTCCAGGCCTTGACGTGGAGCGTCCCATGGCTGCACCCATAGGTCTGACTGCAAGCCTGGCAAATGTGTGTGGTGTGAGGTGATGTAGCTTGAAGTTTATAATCCAGGTCATTTCATGGCAAAAAGGCAGGACCTAAACTTGGGGCACAACAACCCTGAGCAGCTACAGGCTGGGGGAAGTCTGTCTAGAAAGCTGCCTGGAGGAGAAGGACCTGGGGGTGTTGGTTGACAGCTACTGAACTTGAGGCAGTAGTTGGCCCAGGTGGCCAAGAAGGCCAATGGCATCTTGGCTTGGATCAGAAACGGCGTGACCAGCAGGGCCAGGGAGGTTCTTCTCCCTCTGGACTCGGCACTGGTGAGACTGCTCCTCGAATCCTGTGTTCAGTTCTGGGCCCCTCAGCACAAGAAGGATGTTGAGGCTGTGGAGTGAGTCCAGAGAAGAGCAACGAAGCTGGTGAAGGGGTTGGAGAACAAGAGGAAGGGATGAGAGAGCTGGGGGTGTTTCTCCTGGAGAAGAGGAGGCTGAGGGGAGACCTCATTGCTCTCTGCAACTCCCTGAAAGGAGGTTGTAGAGAGGAGGGAGCTGGTCTCTTCTCCCAAGTGACAGGGGACAGGACAAGAGGGAATGGCCTCAAGCTCCACCAGGGGAGGTTTAGTCTAGAGGTTAGGAGGAAGTCTTTCACGGAAAGGGTCATTGGGCATTGGAATAGGCTACCCAGGGAGGGGATTGATTCACCTTGCCTGGAGGTGTTTAAGGGACGGGTGGACGAGGTGCTGAGGGACATGGTTTAGTGCTTGATAGGAATGGTTGGACTTGATGATCTGGTTGGTCTCTTCCCACCTGGTGATTCTATTATTCTATGATTCTATGGTTTAACTTAAACACCACAAAGTCTCCAGCACCTGGGCTGCTCTGCCCACATCTCTAGCTGTTCTGAGTGTCTCCAATAGATCCATCAACCAGTGGTACAGCAGTAAGCTCCCTCTGCCTCTCCCCTTGCATAAAAGTCATAGAATGGTTTGGGTTGGAGGATACCTTCAAGCTCATTCAGTTCCACCCCTGCCATGGGCTGGGACATCTCCCACTGGATCAGGTTGCTCAAAGTTCCATCCAACCTGGCCTGGAATCTGGCATCTAATAAGCAGGTTGTTGCAACCTTAATTCTCTGCCCGTGGGTCATTCCAAACCAAGAGCTTCCCTACAAACATCAGCTTTTCAGCCACAAGGATGCTACCTTCAGGATGCCCAACTGAGACCGATAATCAACCTGAAGTCTTTCCCCCCTACAACACCTTAATAAAGGAAAGGCTGAGCTGTCTGGAGCCAGTAGCTGCTCCCAGCACAACAATCTCAAAGCAGGAGAGCTTATAGAGAGTAAGGTAATGGCCTCTTCTCCCCAGTGACAGAGGACAGGACGAGAGGGAATGGTCTCAGGCTCCACCAGGGGAGATTTAGGCTGGAGATTAGGAAAAAATATTCACAGAAAGGGTGATTGGGCACTAGAACAGGCTGCCCAGGGAGGAGGTTGATTCACCTTCCCTGGATGTGTTTAAGGGACGGGTGGATGAGGTGCTGAGGGACATGGTTTAGTGTTTGATAGGAATGGTTGGACTCGATGATCCGGTGAGTCTCTTCAAACCTGCTTGTTCTATGATTCTGTGATTCTATGATTCTATGATTCAATGTTTCATGCTTTACTAAACACCTTTATCAAGGCTTTTTGGCATTTTAATGATTATATTTGCAGAGAAAAACATCCAGGTGAACATCCCAGGATCAGATCAGATGGGCTTAGAGACCATGCTAAGGAATTAACTGGAGCTCATGACTTTTTTTCCCCCTGTTCTCTAAGCTCCTGTTTTTTGATAGTTCTGATTAAAATTTTAAAGAAAGAACGGCACGCATGATCTACACTGTCTTTCAGCTGAATAGCTGAGAGGTATAGTTTGGGGAAAGGTATTTGCTAAAGATAAAATCATAGAATGATGGAACGGTTTGGGTTGAAAGGGGCGTTAAAGCCCATACAGTTCTAACCCAGTGCCATGGGCAGGGACACCTCCCACTGCATCAGGTTAAGATATAGACGGAGATATAGATACATAAAAATATTTCCCAAGCTGCTTTCAAATAAATCTGATGGCACAGAATGAAGTGAGGACTGGACAAAACACCTTATGTGCTGTGGTGTCTGCTTTGCTGAACATGTCCAGGAACACTCTGCTCAGTTTTAACACCAGTGAATGATTACAGGACTACCCAGAGGGGTCTGCTTAATTCAGCCTGTACATAAAGAGCAAGGCGTATGTTCACAAGAGGATGACACATCAACATAAAACCACTTGTAGGACCATATCTTGGAGTCCATGCTCATTTTCACAGAGGGTTTGCTTCCATCAAGGTGAACGAGGAGTCTCACTTTAGTAAATCATAGAATCATAGAACAAGCAGGTTGGAAGAGACCCATCAGATCATCAAATCCAACCATTTCTATCAAACACTAAATCATGTCCTTCAGCGCCTTGTCCACCTGTCCCTTAAACCCCTCCAGGGAAGGTGAATCAACCCCCTCCCTGGGCAGCCTATTCCAATGCCCAATCACCCTTTCTGGGAAAAATTTTTTCCTGATGTCCAAACTGAACCTCCCCTGGTGGATCTTGAGGTCATTCCCTCTTGTCCTGTCCCCTGTCACTTGGGAGAAGAGCCCAGCTCCCTCCTCTCCACAACCTCCTCTCAGGAAATTATAGAGAGCAATGAGGTCTCCCCTCAGCCTCCTCTTCTCCAGGAGAAACACCCCCAGCTCTCTCAGACGCTTCTCTTGTTCTCCAGCCCCTTCACCATCTTCGTTGCTCTTCTCTGGACTCGCTCCACAGCCTCGACATCCTTCTTGTGCTGAGGGGCCCACAACTGCACACAGGATTCAAGGAGCAGTCTCACCAGTGCTGAGTCCAGAGGGAGAAGAACCTCCCTGGCCCTGCTGGTCACACGATTTCTGATCCAAGCCATGATTCGCCTTCCCTGGAGGTGTTTAAGGGACAGGTAGACGAGGTCCTGAGGGACATGGTTTAGTGTTTAATAGGAATGGTTGGACTCCATGATCCAACAGGTCTCTTCCAACCTGGTGATTCTATGATTCTATGATTCCATGAACCCATGCAAACCTTTGCCACAAGCACTGCACCTTCACTCTGCTATGTGAGTTCTTGTGTCCTCTCACTAGTTTCAACCATGTCACCTACAGATTTCTCCTAGAAGAGATGATGAGCAGGCATTCCAACATCCAACCCATGGATGATGGTTCGCACGGAAGAGGAGGAGAAGGCAGCTCCAGTTTACACAAGGGACTTGGCCAGCCTCTGCCTAACCTAGGTGATTTCTGAAGCGCCTGTGCTCCTGGGATGAAGCTTGGACTGTTTGTTCTCTTCTCTTTAACGATCCTTCTGCCTCTTCTTTGAAATTCTTTGCATTATTCCTTATGAAAGGAAGAGTTTAGTGTATTTGTTTGTTTATTTATTTAGGTCTAACTCTTCTCTGTCAAATAACGCCTCTTCAAAAGAGGCCACGGGCACGAGTCTCTGGTGGATCCCACGATGCGGGTGGGAGGTGGAGAAAATGCCTGATTGATGATCAGAAAGGAGCCAAGTGAGTTGAAAAATAGTGTTGGGATTCGTTTTCAAGGGGAACAGGCCCATCTCAGCGACTAAAATGCCATCAATTTTTTATTAAACAGAATCTTTTCAATAGAAAATATGAGCTCTTCTGTCCTGACTCGTTCGCTTGCATTTTGTTTTTTTTATTTACCCCTTTCCCACTTGCCAGCACTGCCTGGGGAGGTTGTGCTCTTGCTCTTTCTTTCACGCTCCTGAATTTGGTGAGAGGTGTGGGGTTAAATGGAGACCGAGGCTCCAGATGTCTGAACATGTGTTTAAGGCTATTACTGGTCTACCAAGCACTGCAACATGCCTGAAGGTGGCTTCTCATCAAAAGCTGGCGACTCTTTTCCTCTCAGAATGTTTTCCTCAATCAATACATAAGCCCCTGCAAGGATAGGGCTGGGGAAAGCAAGGTTTGCTGTCCACATCTTCTGAAGAGCTCCTGGGTGACCAGTAGCTATTGTTTCCAGCTCCTGTCAGTGGTGAATGAGAATTTGTCTTGCATCTCCCATGTCTCTTTCTATCTTGCATCTCCCATGTCTCCCATCACCTTCCCTGGAGGTGTTTAAGGGACGGGTGGACAAGGTGCTGAGGGACATGGGTTAGTGTTTGATAGGAATGGTTGGACTCGAGGATCCAGTGGGTCTCTTCCAATCTGCTTGTTCTATGAGTCTATGATTTACTAAAGTGAGACTCCTCATTGACCTTGATGGAAGCAAGCCCTCTGTGAAAATGAGCATGGACTCCAGGATATGGTCCTACAAGTGGTTTTATGTTGTGTGGATAACACTCTGTCATTCAATTCCTTGCTAAGCAGTGTTAGCAGTGAACAAAGTGTATAAATACATCATCAATCTGTAAAACCTGCAGCAAACTTGAATCCTGTGTTCAGTTGTGGGCCCCTCACCACAAGAAGGATGTTGAGGCTCTGGAGCGAGTCCAGAGAAGAGCAATGAAGCTTGTGAAGGGTCTGGAGAACAGGCCTTATGGGGAACGGCTGAGAGAGCTGGGGGTGTTTATCCTGGAGAAGAGGAGGTTGAGGGGAGACCTCATTGCTCTCTGCAACTCCCTGAAAGGAGGTTGTGGAGAGGAGGGAGCTGGGCTCTTCTCCCTAGTGACAGGGGACAGGACAAGAGGGAATGGCCTCAAGCTCCACCAGGGGAGGTTTAAGCTAGAGATTAGGAGGAAGTTTTTCCCAGAAAGGGTCATTGGGCAGTGTCAGAGGCTGCCCAGGGAGGTGGTTGATTCACCTTACCTGGAGGTGTTTAAGGGACGGGTGGATAAGGTGCTGAGGGCCATGGTTTAGTGTTTGATAGAAATGGTTGGACTTGATGATCCTGGCGGTCTCTTCCAACCTGGTTGTTCTGTGATTCTATGATTCTATGATTGTAGAGGTGAGCTGATCAGGTACAGCAAGTACCCACAGCAGAATAGAATTGTCTCGGCGAAGAGATAGAAGTTATAGTTGGGGAGTGTGGAGAAGTATAGCTGAGAAGGAAGTGGAGGCTGATACACAGATTAGTCAAAATGTCCCGCCACCAACATGAGTGACAGCTGGCATCCCAGGACAGGCCATCAGGATGTGTTGTGTGCCCCAGTGTTGGTGTGGAAGTCAGAGGAGTGAGAACAAATGCAAAGTCCTGTCCCAAGTAGGATTCTATGATCCCGTGATTTCCAACCACCCCAAAAGCAGACTGGCTGAGATTTAGAGCTGCTTTGGGCTCAGCTGGCACCACAACATCACGGGAGATGCTTTAAAAGTCACTTTCCATGTACTATAAAATATACATATAGTGCAGTTCCCCCACCTTACATGGTGCCGTGTTACAATCTGTACAACAACTCCTTTTTCTGCTCCCAACCTCTGCCTCTCTTCCCAGTGGGATTTCTTTATTTGCAGGTTTAGAAGCAGGTCCCATCACCTGAGCAGCCTAAACATAGCTCAGCGCTTCTGCTGAAAGGTTAGCAGTGTGGTGGCCGCCTCCAGAACCGCTGCAGTCTAAGAAGGGTTTGTACAAGCCCCTGCACTGAGTTTTGTCAGAAGAGCTCAACACATCTCAGCTCATCTGTGGGGACAGCTGTCCATCTGCAGCAGGCTGGCACCTCATCGGGTCACTCCATCCCAGCTGGACCCTCTTGGTTCGCCCTCTGTGTGTGGGCAGAAGACAAGTTATTCAGTAGAAAGGCCTGTGTGGGTGCCCATGATTTATTCTAAACCACACTTTCATTTATAAACCATCCCGCTGGCTTTCTGGTGCCTGTGCCTGACAAGGAGCAGGCCAACATCTGCATCAGGTCTGCCTCTGCAACAACCAGCACAGTGTTTCATAGAATCATAGAATCATAGAATCACCAAGTTGGAAGAGACCAACCAGATCATCGAGTCCAACCATCCCTATCAAACAATAAACCATGTCCCTCAGCACCTTGTCCACCTGTCCCTTAAACACCTCCAGGTAAGGTGAATCAATCCCCACCCTGGGCAGCCTATTCCAATGCCCAATGACCCTTTCCATGAATTTTTTTTCTTTATGTCCAGCCTGAACCTCCCCTGGTGGAGCTTGAGGCCATTCCCTCTTGTCCTGTCCCCTGTCACTTGGGAGAAGAACCCAGCTCCCTCCTCTCCACAACCTCCTTTCAGGTAGTTGCAGAGAGTAATGAGGTCTCCCCTCAGCCTCCTCTTCTCCAGGATAAACACCCCCAACTCTCTCAGCTGTTCTTCATCAGGCCTGTTCTCTAGCCCCTTCACCAGCTTCATTGCTCTTCTCTGGACTCGCTCCAGAGCCTCAACATCCTTCTTGTGCTGAGGGGCCCACAACTGAACACAGGATTCAAGTTTGCTGCAGGTTTTACAGATTGATGATGCATTTATACACTTTGATCACTGCTAACGCTGCTTAGCGAGGAATTGAATGACAGAGTGTTATCCACTTGGGTTTAAACCACCAAAGTGTGAAGATAGCAGCTTATGGGCAGGTATTGGTATGTGCACATGGAGTGGACTTGGAGTGGGTCAATTCTGCCCCTCTGCTCCACTCTAGTGAGACCCCACCTGGAGCCTTCATCCAGTTCTGGAGTCCTCAGCACAGGGAGGACATAGAGCTGTTGGAACAAGTCCAGAGGAGGCCACAGAGATGATGCGAGTGCTGGAGAACCTCCTGTACAGGCTGAGAGAGTTGGGGTTGTTCAGCCTGGAGAAGAGAAGGCTGTGGGGAGACCTTAGAGCAGCTTCCAGTGCTGAAAGGAGCTCTGGGAAAGCTGGGGAGGGGCTCTGGATCAGGGAGGGCAGGGAGAGGACAAGGAAGAATGGTTTTGATCTGCAAGAGAGGAGATTGAGATGAGATCTATCATTCTATGAGAAGACTCTGTGCATGTACGTGAACACGGGTTTGTGGTCCTTCAGCCATGTGTTCTGCTGTGTTGCTGTTGTGCATGTGTTCATGTGCATGTGTTTGCATGTGTTTAAACCTCGACATGCTGCTTCCCAAGCCATGGGGAGACAAGGACACGACCCATGTCAGCTGTTTGCTGTGTTTTTGTGTACGTGCAAGCACCAGACTTCTGTATTGGGCAATCTGTGCGTGTGTCGGGGGTATTAGAGACGCGATGTACGAGGAGGCTGGTGTTTCTCGCAGGGGTAGGCTCTCATCTGCTGCCTTACAGCTTTATCCACCATCTCCCAAAGTGGAAACCTCGCTACAAGTCCAGAATGTACCAGGAAAAAAAAAACCACACCACTAACAATGCGTGTTTAGGATCCATTTACCAGGGGGATTCTTTTTTTCCCCCTTTCTCTTAATCCCTCTTGAGCTGAGCGAACGTGAGCGAAAGAATAAAAAACACACACGCGCACAAAAAAAAAAAAAAAAAAAAAAAAAAAAGAAAGAAAGAAAAGGCGAGAGCGAGGGAGAAAGAGGATTTCCTTCCAATCTGCTCTCTCTTGCCCGTGATGGAGTCTCATTCCCATAATCATTTTGACAGGTGTGCAATGGTTGAAAAGTTGGGGGGTAGGAGGGCGAGGCGGGGAGGGGGAGCGCCAGAACCTGGCTGGGGCGGCGCGGGCGGCCCAGTGCGCCCAGTCTGCTGATTAGACATGACAAGCACACCTGCCGTCCCCGCCGCCCCCGCAATTAAAGCCTCTTTGAGGTCCCAGGAAGTGACCGCATTAGAGGAGCCCCTCGCAACCAGCTCCTTAGCATATTTCCAGTGTCATTAACGAAGCGGCAAAGGCAAGGCACATCGGCGGAGGGCTCTGACATGACCCGTGCTCCCTTCCCGCTCGGGGAGGGGATGCAAAGTGACTTTTAAAGAGGAGTCTTTTTCATTTTTTTTTTTTACCCCTCCCTTTAAATTTTATTTCCAAGCCCCTCTTGCTGCTCCCCCCCTCCTGCTCTTGGAAATGTTCCATCTTCGCCAGAGTCGGCAGGGGGAAGGGAGCCAGAATTCATTAAAGACAGAAAAGGACTTTGCTAAAACGGGGCGGCTTCTGAGAGGAAAAATCACTCCTGGATTCCAGTGTGTATTCTTGCTCTGCTTTTCCCTTCTTCCTCTTCTTCCTCCTCTTCCACTCCCCCATCACCTCCCTCATAGACTCATAGAATCACCAGGTTGAAAGAGACCCACTGGATCATTGAGTCCAACCATTCCCATCAAACACTAAACCATATCCCTTAACACCTCGTCCACACGTCCTTTAAACACCTCCAGGGAAGATGAATCAACCACCTCCTTGGGCAGCCTCTGGCAGTGACCAGTGACAATTCCTGTGAAAACTTTTTTTTCCTAATGTCCAGCCTAAATCTCCCCTGGTGGAGCTTGAGGTCATTCCCTCTCATCCTGTCCCCTGTCCCTTAGGAGAAGAGCCCAGTCACTCTCTTCTCTCCCACATTCTGCTCTTGATGTTTCCCACCCTAGTTCCCTTGTCTGGCTGGTTGTGGCCATTGCAAATGGAGGGGAGCAGAAGGTGACTTCCCAGTGCACATCCAGGAGACCCTGGTGGAAGCCAGGTCACCTTCAGAGCATCACACGAGGCTGGTGTTGCAGGTATCCACACCAGGCATCCATCCATCCACCCACCTGTCCTCCAAGGACAGCCCAGCCTTGCAGCTCCTCTCCAAGAAAGGAGAGTTCCCCAGGGCCAGACCCTCTCACCCTATGACACAGGAGATGCCCCACGACTCACATGGCCAAAGGAATTATAGAATTATAGAATTATAGAATCATTCGGGTTGGAAAAGACCTTTAAGATCATCACATCCAACTGTAAACCTAACACTGCCAACTCCACCACTAAGCCATGTCCCTAAGCACCATATCTACATGTCGTTTAAATACCTCCAGGGGAAAGCACACAGCATATTGCAGGGAAAGACAGGAATCTGACAAAATCACCTGGTCTCTCCATGAAATGAGAGGGTTGTTAGGACTAAGGAGGATGTGACCAAACAAAAAAAAAAGGGGGCAGGGGGGAGGAAACACCAAAAAACACAGAAGGATGTGAGAACTCCTGAATCCCACAGCTGCTTCAGGCCTGATTCGCCAAGGTCCAGGTAGCTGGCAAAGACAATATTCAAGTGAGACAAATATTACTCTGCATTCAGGCTTCAAATTTCTCTGCATTCAGTCTCACAAAGGAGGTTTGTGAGATTGTTGTGACCCCAAGACTTGTGTCTGTGTGAGCTGGGGGGTTCCCAGCAGGGGTTTCTTCAGCGTTCATAAGACTTCTGGGTAAGGAAGTTTGTGTTCCTTGAAATTCCTTAGTCTTCATCACGAGTGAACTCCTAGACCCATCTCTGCTTTTATTCCTTTCATGCTCTCTCACGCATCTCCTGAGCCTGTTGGAATCCCTTCCTGGCCTTCACACCCAGCACTTTCTGCCACATTATCTTCTGTAGAAGATAATTAGAAGATGCTTTCCCTTTCCTCCATAAGTTCTTTTCACCTTTAGCCTCCCACCTGCCCTGATGAATGTTTTCTTCACTTCCCTCCTAAAGCATCACCGACTGCAGCATCCCTCACTCCTGTAGGCACCTCCTCTTTGGCCAAGAAACACCCTGAGCCACCATGACCTTTGCCACACTAATACCAACCCTTCTACCACTGTAGGATGTATCGAAGGCCTGAAGTTGCACCAGAGGAGGTTTAGATTGGATATTAGAATCATAGAATCATAGAACAGAATCATAGAACAACCAGGTTGGAAGAGACCCACCGGATCATCGAGTCCAACCGTTCTTATCAAACGCTAACCCATGTCCCTCGGCACCTCGTCCACCCGTCCCTTAAACACCTTCAGGGAAGGTGAATCAACCACCTCCCTGGGCAACCTCTGACAGTGCACAATGACCCTTTCTGTGAAGAATGTTTTCCTAATGTCCAGCCTAAATTTCCCCTGGTGGAGCTTGAGGCCATTCCCTCTTGTCCTATCCCCTGTCCCTTGGGAGAGGAGCCCAGCTCCCTCCTCTCCACAACCTCCCTTCAGGTAGTTGTAGAGAGCAATGAGGTCTCCTCTCAGCCTCCTCTTCTCCAGGATAAACACCCCCAGCTCTCCCAGCTGTTCCTCATAAGGCCTGTTCTCCAGCCCCTTCACCAGCTTCGTTGCTCTTCTCTGGACTCGCTCCAGAGCCTCAACATCCTTCTTGTGGTGAGAGGCCCACAACTGAACACAGGATTCAAGGAGTGGACTTCACCAATGCTGAGTATAGAGGGAGTTCAAAAATCATGGGACTGTGACACTTGGCGACAGGGTTTAGCAAGCATGGTGGGGTTGGGTTTCATGAACCTAGAGGTCTTTTCCAACCTTGACAATTCTATGGTTCTATGATCTGCAGCAGTATAGCTGGGAAGTCTTCGTATGACCTGCAGCGTGTGGTGGGCAGGTGACTGTGACTATTGAGAGTAATAGTCCTGACGATAATAAATAATGCACAGGGAGCTTTCCTGCGAAAGCATTCGGGGTTGTTAGACTCGGCTACAAAACCCAGGCCCTGACAGCAGAACAAAAGGGTCCCTCAGGGAGCGTTGCTGATCCCTTTGTGAGCAGTGGGGATTAGCAAAGCTATTTTAGCAAGGTACTGATAGGTCCTTCAGCTCCGGAGTATTGGAGCTCTGCAGAGGCTTTAACGGACTTGGCTGCAGAGGTGAGGTAGGAGCTGTCTCCATTTCACAATAAGGCAAATAAGAAGCACACAGCAGCTTAAATAACTTCAAGAGTAGAGCCTCAGGGTCATATCCTGGCATGAGAGGAGGGAGCTGGCCTCTTCTCCCAAGTGATAGGGAACAGGAAAAGAGGGAATGGCCTCAAGCTCCACCAGGGGAGATTTAGGTTAGAGATTAGGAGTAAGTTTTTCCCAGAAAGGGTCATTGGGCACTGGAATAGGCTGCCCAGGGAGGTGGTTGATTCACCTTTCCCGGAGGTGTTTAAGTTGTGGGTGGATGAGGTGCTGAGGGACATGGGTTAGAGATTGGTGGGAATGGTTGGACTCGATGACTTCCAACCTGGTGATTCTATGATTCTATAATTCTATGCTTCAATGATAAATTATGTGCCTGACTCTGCCTAACAGCCCCTTGAGGCATCACTGTGCTTCCAAACAATACCAGCCACTCGCTTGGTCCCTTTCCCTTCCAAGAGTTGAATGTGGGCTCAGAGCACACTGGTCCATTGGTGGGGTGGGAATATGAGGCAAGGAGACACCCTGCAATGAGATCATAATGGGTTGAAAAAACCATAAAGTTGATTAGTTGAAAGTTCAAATATCCTTCCTCATTTTTTTCTCAATTCCTTCCAAGTATCTGTGCGTAAATCTTGAAAAATGCTTCAAGCACCTGCCTTGATGCTTTCCCTTTGTGCCACTAGGGAACTGAGGACAGCAAGCACTGGCTCCAAGCCTAACAGACCCAAACTGTGCTGAGTGAAAGAAGGAGAGGAGGGAGAGCGACAGCTGTGGAAAGAAATACGGCCTGAACCTGAAATAATAGCACCAGAGAGACGGTGCCCAACGCCCCCAAGGTGGCTTCAGATCATCTACCTCCAGTGGTTAATAGTGGGGAATCCAGTTGTTTCCCTTAATATCCAGTGAGAAACAGCTCCAAGGACCTGCCAGGGAACCTTCTGAGGATGTCCCTGATGTGACAGCAATCTCCTTAGACCAAGAGGGGAAAAAGAAGAAGAAAAGCAAGTTCAGTTTCTCTCACATCTTTGGAGAAGTGAAGGTGAAACCCACACTCCAGGTACACAGACAACCCCACTGCACGGCCACCTTCAGTCACCAGGAGCATCCTCAGGAAGGGGAGCAGAGATGCACATAGAATCATAGAACAACCAAGTTGGAAGAGGCCCACCAGAACATCGAGTCCAACCGTTCCTATCAAACACTAAACCATGTCCCTCAGCACCTTGTCCACTTGTCCCTTAAACACCTCTAGGGAAGGTGACTCAACTTCCCCCCTGGGTAGCCTGTTCTAGTGCCCAATCACCCTTTCTGTGATTTTTTTTTTTTTTTTTTCAGCAAGCAGAACCTGCCAGTGTGCAGCCGCGATACACTCTGCTGCTGCCATGTCTGTGGAGCAGGAGGCTGGGGCACCAGCTGGGTCTGTCATAGTATCATAGAATAGAATCATGGAACGCACAGCATTGGAAGGGACCTCAAAGTCCATCAAGTTCCAACCCCCTACCCAGGGCAGGGACACCTCCTACTGGATCAGGGGCTCCAAGCCCCATCCAACCTGCCCTTGAGCCCCTCCAGGGATGGGGCAGCCACCCCTGCTCTGGGCAACCTGCGCCGGGGACTCCTCACCCTCACACCAAAACATTTTTCCCCAAGATCTCATCTCAATCTCCCCTCTTGCAGCTGAAAACCATTTCCCTCAACCTCTCCCTGCCCTCCCTGATCCAGAGCCATTTCCCAGCTTTCCTGGAGCCCCTTTCAGCACTGGTAGTCGCTCTACGATCTTCCCACATCCTTCTCTTCTCCAGGCTGAACAGTCCCAACTCTCTCAGCCTTTCCTCGTACAGGAGGTTTTCCAGCCCTTGGATCATCTCTGTGGCCTCCTCTGGACTCTCTCCAGCAGCTCCATGTCCT
This sequence comes from Coccyzus lansbergi, assembly GCA_033558105.1. NCBI lineage: Eukaryota > Metazoa > Chordata > Aves > Cuculiformes > Coccyzidae > Coccyzus > Coccyzus lansbergi. Next base: position 305,088 of record JAUMJK010000001.1, read on the forward strand.
CCCTCATGCTAAGGACTCCAGCCTGTCCTTTGCTCTGTGGCAGAAGTGAAGGGGACAAGAAGCTGAATGGGAGCAAGAGGAGGAGCACGAGATGAGCAGAGAAAACAGAAGACGAAGAGGAAAGAAAGAAATGAACAGAAAACAGGAGCTAGAGGAGGGGCACACAGTGCAGTAGGAGTGAAGCAGAGCCTGAGGACGAGCTCTGGGCCCTCTTCGTCACTCCCGGTCCCCCCAGGGGACAGGTATCCAGTCTGCCCAAGCCGCTGTTCCACAGTAATGGTTAAATCAATGTGTTTACGGATGATGACACTAGAGTGACACACAGTGGAGAAGTCTCATGAAAAAATAAACAGGTAATAATCACACTGCGATGCGCACACTCCACTTCTCATTATTGCAGGAAAAAAAAATAAATGAAGCCCAGCAGGGTTCAGCGCTTCAGGAGATTAACCATTCACTCCCTGGGTTGGGTCCCTGCCCATAGGGAAGGGAAGGGAAGGGAAGGGAAGGGAAGGGAAGGGAAGGGAAGGGAAGGGAAGGGAAGGGAAGGGAAGGGAAGGGAAGGGAAGGGAAGGGAAGGGAAGGGAAGGGAAGGGAAGGGAAGGGAAGGGAAGGGAAGGGAAGGGAAGGGAAGGGAAGGGAAGGGAAGGGAAGGGAAGGGAAGGGAAGGGAAGGGAAGGGAAGGGAAGGGAAGGGAAGGGAAGGGAAGGGAAGGGAAGGGAAGGGAAGGGAAGGGAAGGGAAGGGAAGGGAAGGGAAGGGAAGGGAAGGGAAGGGAAGGGAAGGGAAGGGAAGGGAAGGGAAGGGAAGGGAAGGGAAGGGAAGGGAAGGGAAGGGAAGGGAAGGGAAGGGAAGGGAAGGGAAGGGAAGGGAAGGGAAGGGAAGGGAAGGGAAGGGAAGGGAAGGGAAGGATCTGGAGAATAGCTGGTCCTCATGCAGGAGGTGCTTCAGCACTCAGAACATCTCCATGGACTTCTTTGGCCTCGCTCCAACAGCTCCATGTCCTTCCTGTGCTCAGGACTCCAGAACTGGACACAGGGCTTCAGGTTCGGTCTCATCAGAGTGGAACAGAGGGACAGAATCCCCTCCCACACATTGCTGGTCCCACTGCTTGTGATTCAGCCCAGGGCACGATTGGTTTCTGGAGTGGGAACAAACATTTCTGGTCTGTGTTGACCTTCTTACCCACCAGCACCCCAAGTTCTTCTCTTTGGTCTCACCAGAGCAGAGCAGAGGGACAGAATCCCCTCCCTCCCTGTTGGTCCCACTGCTCGGAATGCAGCCCAGGAAACAGGTGTCTTCTAGGTCAAAGAACATGTTGTTGGCTCATGTTGAGTTTCTCATCCATCAGCACCTCAAGTCCTTCAGGGCTGCTCCAAATCCATGCTCTGCTCAGCCTGTAACTGCTCTAGATAACCGTTACCTGCTCTACAGTAGACAAACAAGAGCCACTTGATAAAATTATCACCAGATAGCTTAAGGAAAACAAGTGCTTTCCTGCAAGAGTGAAACTCACTGGTACAGGATCCTGGGGGCTACAGGCACAAATAGAATCATAGAATCATAGAATTACCAGGTCAGAAGAGACCCACCAGATCATCGAGTCCAACCATTCCTATCAAACACTAAACCATGTACCTCAGGACCTCGTCCACCCGTCCCTTAAACACCTCCAGGGAAAGTGAATCAACCACCTCCCTGGGCAGCCTATTCCAATGCCCAATGACCCTTTCTGTGAAAAACTTCCTCCTAATCTCCAGCCTAAATCTCCCCTGGCAGAGCTTGAGGCCGTTCCCTCTTGTCCTGTCCCTTGGGAGAAGAGCCCAGCTCCCTCCTCTCTACAATCTCCTTTCAGGTAGTTGGAGAGAGCAATGAGGTCTCCCCTCAGCCTCCTCCTCTCCAGGATAAACACCCCCAGCTCTCTCAGCCATTCCTCATCAGGCCTGTTCTCCAGCCCCTTCACCAGCTTTGTCACTCTTCTCTGGACCAGGGAAGCTAGGGAAGGGCATCACACCAGCCTCACAGCAGCCTCAGGAGAGCTGTCTCCTGTATAAGCCATAAGGAAGGTCTGGACAGCATGAACAAGGGCAAGGAGCCATCAATTCCGTTGCCTGCAGTTGCCTGTTTGCCTCCACTCAGATCAAGTCCTACTGTGGACGTGAGCAAGAGCAGGAAAGGGCTCTGCAGTTCACCCAAGCATCCCTCAGTGTCACCATCTCTGGATAGGGCTTGAAGCTGAAGGATGACCTCTCCTCCCCTGCCTGCAGCTGGGGAGCTGTGTGCCCGTCTCCTTCAACTTGTCTCATTTCTTGAATCGGTTGACTCTGGAACAGCTTCAAAGTGTCAGTGCTGGCCGTCTCCCAGGGAGAAGGAGCGTTTTGTAAAATGTTAACCGTGTCCCTATTCATTACGAAGCTGTGAAAGGCCCACAGTACGGAACAATCACTCTGCTGCTGCATGATGGAACAGCTTCTTCGCTTGGGTGGCCAAAACAGGCAGCTCGGGCCAAGCCAAGGGGCACACAGCCCCTTTCCTCCAGCACAGACATCTCCCGGGGCACTGTTCCTCAGCCCATTGGCATCCAGGGTGGGGAAGAATGGATGGGGACAACAGCTGAGCCATCTCTCCTCCACCTGAAAGTGGCTGGATGGAGGGTGGAGGGAGAGGGAATCATAGAATCATGGAATCATCAGGTTGGAAAAGACCCACTGGATCATCAAGTCCAACCATTCCTATCAAACACTAAACCGTGTCCCTCAGCTCCTCGTCCACCCGTCCCTTAAACACCTCCAGGGAAGGTGAATCAACCACCTCCCTCAGCAACCTCTGCCACTGCCCAGTGACCCTTTCTGTGAAAAATATTTTCCTAATCTCCAGCCTAAACCTCTCTTGGTGGAGCTTGAGGCCATTCCCTCTCGTCCTGTCACCTGTCACTTGGGAGAAGAGCCCAGCTCCCTCCCCTCCACAATCTCCTTTCAGGGAGTAGGAGAGAGCAATGAGGTCTCCCCTCAGCCTCCTCTTCTCCAGGTTGAAACAGGGAACAGAGGAAGAGATTGAACTACAGCTCCTAATTTGTTTAACCAAGATAAGAAATATTACAAATAATATTGGTTTGTGGTATGAACTGTCAGCTGCCGTATCTAAGAAGTTCAGATGCCACCATGGTGTGCAAGGGCTTAGGATGCACCCATACTTCAACTGGCCAGCGAAAACATCCATGCAGGCACAAGCCCTCTGCTTTCTTGGCTCTGAGCTCTGCTTACGTCCCTGACAAGCACACAAGAAACGTGGCTTCAGACATGTTCTCAAGACAGGACTGTTTTCCCCGTATCATGGCTGGTTGAACCTGGTATCAGAGGCAGTTGTAGTTCTGAGGTTCTACGAAGGGATCTGAACAGGTTGGATCCATGGGCTGAGTCCAGTGGGATGAGGTTTAACAAGGCCAAATAGCAGATCCTGCACTTGGGGCACAACAATCCGGAGCAGCTACACACTAGGAGAAGTCTGGCTGGAAAGTGCCTGGAGGAGAAGGACCTGGGGGTGTTGGTGACAGCGACTGACCATGAGGCAGCAGTGTGCCCAGGTGGCCAAGAAGGTCAATGCCATCTTGGCTTGGATCAGAAATGGTGTGACCAGCAGGTCCAGGGAGGTTCTTCTTGCTCTGGACTCTGCACTGGTGAGACTGCTCCTTGAATCCTGTGTTCAGTTGTGGGCCCCTCAGCACAAGAAGGATGTTGAGGCTCTGGAGTGAGTCCAGAGAAGAGCAACAAAGCTGGTGAAGGGGCTGGAGAACAGGCCCTATGAGGAGCGGTTGAGAGAGCTGGGGGTGTTTCTCCTGGAGAAGAGGAGGTTGAGGGGAGACCTCATTGCTCTCTCCAACTCCCTGAAAGGAGGTTGTGGAGAGGAGGAAGCTGGGTTCTTCTCCCAAGGGACAGGGGACAGGATGAGAGGGAATGGCCTCAAGCTCCACCAGGGGAGATTTAGGCTAGACATAAGGAAAAATTCTTCACACAAAGGGTCACTGGGGCATTGGAACAGGCTACCCAGGGAGGTGGTTGACTCGTCTTCCCTGGAGGTGTTTACGGTGCAGGTGGATGAGGTGCTGAGAGACATGGTTTAGTGTTTGATAGGAGTGGTTGGACTCGATGATCCGATGGGTCTCTTCCAACCTGGTTGTTCTATGATTCTATGATTCTTGACTGCAATAGAAAAGCATTCTGCATGAAGAATTTGGACATCGCCCTGAATGTGCCAAGATGCTCCCACCCGGGTGCCATCCAGGCTGTGTGATGTCCTTCAGGATGCAGACTGTTGCCCACTCAAAGGTTGAGCTTGTTGACCAAGGTTCCCCTGGCTCACCACACGGGACCCTTTGAGTTCAGCCCCACACTACAATATGGTGGAGGAGCCTCAAAGCCTGTGAACCGCTGAAAAGCCACTGAAATCCAAACACACTCTTCCCTGAAGCATCTCTGTCAACTCCTTTTGGGAAGGGTTTTGTTGAAGTGTCAGGGATTACATTAACAGCTCTCATATGCAGCACTACTTTGTTTGGGATGTTAGACAAGCAAATCAATCAGCCTCAATCCAACCCTGAGGAGCAGAGAAACGTTTCTTCCCTTTATTGTGAAGAGCGGGAAACTGAGGCACGCGGGGATTTCGGTGGCTTTAAAAGAAAGAAATTGAAAGATGATAATCACAGAGGGAGTCAGCCACGGAGAGTGGGGTTGAACGCAAGCCTCCTGAGTGCCAACCATCAGCTTCAACGGCTTCTGTCTGCCGGACGGGGCTGCCCAGCTCTGCCAGAGCTGCCGAGCGCTGCCACATCATGGGCCGAGAGCAGCGTCCAGCTTCTGCTTCTCCTGGCAAGATGGGCAGGTGGGCAAATGGCTCCTGGGCAGAGATGCACAGGCAGGCAGGACAAACAGACAGGAGAGCTCCACGGCAATTCTGCCTCAGCACAAAGGGGAAGGTGGTGGGGGAGAAGACAAGGTTTCGTTAAGACAGTGGCTGGACCCTCAGGACCGCGAGCTCATCCATATTTCAAATACCAGTTAGACAAACAAAACAAGAACCAGAGAGGCAAGCAAGGAGCCCGTTTGTCATATCAAAAGGGGTTTCAGCGGTACCTTCCTTGCCCTCCTGTCCCCTTGAAGTTTGTAGCTGGGGGGGAGAAGGGACAGCTCCCTCTCCAGCTGAATGGCTCCCTGCCACTGCCGGAGACGGCCTGTGTGTAATTAACCTCCAAGCCAATCCCCCAGTGGTGGCTGCCAGGCAGATCAAAGGACTCACACATCTTTGTCTGCAACCGGCAGCCAAGGGGAGCTGGGAGGAAAGCAGAGTAGGAGTGGGAGAGAGAGCAAGAGAGCGCGCGTGTGTGCTCCTAATTGATAAAAAGGGAAGAGCGTCTTCCTCCGAGAGATCTCAAGGCCCATCAAAATGCAGGAGGAGAAGAAGACAACGAAGGGGAAAGAAAGAAATGAAAAGCTTTCCTTTCCCTTACAGGAGCACACCAAAATCCAACTGCTTGCAAGAGGAGAAGTGGAGGCTGCTACGGGGGCCAGGTGAGCCCCCAGCCTGGGCTGGGAGGAGACAATCATAGAATCACAGACTGGTTTGGGTTGGAAGGGACCTCAAAGCCCATCCAGTTCCAGTCCTGCCATGGGCAGGGACACCTCCCACTGGATCTATGAAGAGGAGGGAGCTGGGCTCTTCTCCCAAGGGACAGGGGACAGGATGAGAGGGAATGGCCTCAAGATCCGCTAGGGAAGGTTCAGGCTAGAGATAAGGAAAAAAATTTTCACAGAAAGGGTCATAGGGCCTTGGAACAGGCTGCCCAGGCTGCCCAGGGAGGTGGGTGATTCACCTTCCCTGGAGGTGTTTAAGGGACAGGTGGATGAGGTCCTGAGGGACATGGTTTAGTGTTTGATGGGAATGGTTGGACTCGATGATCCGGTGGGTCTCTTCCAACCTGGTGATTCTATGATTCTATGATCAGGTAGAGAGGGCACTGGAGAGGGCAGCATTGGTCGTGGTGGTTTGCTGCTGCTTGCTGGGTGCAGAAACCAGGATATTGGCTGCCAGTTTTGCTCAGGGTGGTGAGCGTGGAGAGGCTATTCGAGACTTCCTGCAGGGATCCATTGCGAGGCAAAGATCTGCAGGAACACTCAACAGGACAAGGTCAGCCATCTGCCACATCTTCTCTTGCAGCACCAGCCAAAAAAGAAGGGCAAATAGCAGCACAGTCTACATCTAACCTCTCATGTTCTGGCATTGGGTTTGGTTAATTTGTTTTCCTCTCAACTGCATTTTTTCAAGAGTGTTTCAAACAAATCTCTGCAACTACTCTCTACAACTCCTACAACTACTCTCTACAACTACCTGAAAGGAGGTTGTGGAGAGGAGGGAACTGGGCTCTTCTCCCAAGGCACAGGGGACAGGACAAGAGGGAATGGCCTCAAGCTCTGCCAGGGGAGATTTAGGCTGGAGATTAGGAGGAAGTTTTTCACACAGAGGGTCATTGGGCATTGGAATAGGCTGCCCAGGGAGGTGGTTGATTCACCTTCCCTGGAGGTGTTTAAGGGACGGGTGGATGTCTTGAGGGACATGGTTTAGTGTTTGATAGGAATGGTTGGACTAGAAGATCCGATGGGTGCCTTCCAACCTGGTTGTTCTATGATTCTATGATGCTAAATAACTAGGTCACGGATGAGCTCCTGGCTGCAGCTCAAACTACCGGTCTTGACAGAAGGAATCGCCAGATGTGAGAGACACCAGTGTCGGAAGATGCTAAAAGGAAAACTACATTGTGAGAGACAACTGGATTTCACAGGTGGGTAGAGCAGTTTGACATGAGAAATGGTTGAACTTCACAGATAAGTGGAGGGAACTATTGGTGCAACTTCTGGGTCCAACATCTTGGTCAAACCTCGCTGGAGGTGTTGAAGGGATGGGTGGACAAGATGCTGAGGGACATGGTTTAGTGTTTGATAGGAATGCCTGGACTCGATGATCCGATGGGTCTCTTCCAACCTGGTGATTCTGTGAAAGGTGTTTGGGCTTCTTCTGCAGTCAGGATGATCGGGAGGGAACATGTTGCCTTCCCCTGATGGGACAGATGGTGCATCCAGGTGTCTCCAGGCATCTCCCGAGTCAATTCTAGCACTGAGAGCCTCACAGGCAAAATTCACCTCACAGATGCATCTCTCCAAAACCAAAGCATTTGAGTATGAACATTCCTTTGAAATGGGTGGAAAGGGATAGCAGTGCCGCCCAAAGCTAAGGCACTCGCTCTGAATTTGAAGTGTGAGACTGAAGGAAAAAACACCTGCCAAAGGGACTGTTCTTTTTCTATTAATTGCAACAAAAAACTTGGACTTCCCAAGAACTGGACGATACATTATATGCAACATAGACCATGAGATTTTATTGAGTTGTTCCTGAACTGAGTAGGATAGTTTGGATGAAACATAATTTCAATGAAAAGAATATTCCTTGATCCACAGAAGTCATAGAAGCATAGAACAACCAGGTTGGAAGAGGTCATTGAGTCCAACGATTCCCATCAAACACTAACCCATGTCTCTAAGCACCTCATCTACCTGTCCCTTAAACACCTCCAGGGAAGGTGAATCAACCACCTCCCTGGGCAGACTATTCCAATGGCCAATGACCCTTTCTGTGAAAAATTTCCTCCTAATCTCCAGCCTAAATCTCCCCTGGAGGAGCTTGAGGCCATTCCCTCTTGTCCTGTCCCCTGTCCCTTGGGAGAAGAGCCCAGCTCCCTCCTCTCCACAACCTCCTTTCAGGGAGTTGCAGAGAGCAATGAGGTCTCCTCTCAGCCTCCTCTTCTCCAGGAGAAACACACCCAGCTCTCTCAGCCATTCCTCAGAAGGCCTGTTCTCCAGCCCCTTCCCAGGTTTGGTTGCTCTTCTCTGGACTCGCTCCAGAGCCTCAACATCCTTCTTGTGCTGAGGGGCCCACAACTGAACACAGGGTTAGAGGAGCAGTCTCACCAGTGCTGAGTACAGAGGGAGAAGAACCTCCCTGGCCCTGCTGGTCACACCATTTCTGATACAAGCCAGGATGCCATTGGCCTTCTTGGGCACACTGCTGGCTCATGGTCAGTAGGCTGTCAACCAACACCCCCAGGTCTGTCTCCTCCTGGCAGTTTTCCAGCCAGGCTTCTCCCAGTCTGTAGCTCTGCATTGGCCCATGGTTTCCAGGGTAGGAGTCTCATATCTTGTTTTGCTTTTAATTTAAGAGGACACAGCTTGTAAGCGAAGCTTGCTGGTGATCAGCTATTGTTATATCTAGACCATCAACGCGACTCTAAGTGGCTGAGAAGGGAGAAAGCAGGAGTTGTTTGTAGATATTGTGCCCTGGAAATATGCAAAGAACCTTCAAAGGGACTGCATGACCTGATAAAAGAGCATATTAAAACGGGGCAACATGTCAGGTTACGTGCACGATGTGTTAATCAGAAGCCTTCGGCTGCTGGACGGTCTCGGCTAACGCTGAAGAATGGGTCACCAACACGCTTTAGAACAAAAGCAGCAGCCTGAAGCTTATGCAGCCTCTGCCACGCGGATCTGAAAAGAAATAGAGCTGAAAACCAAAAGAAATACACAAATACAACCCACAAGATGGGGTTGTTTATCGTGGAGAAGAGGAGGCTGAGGGGAGACCTCATTACTCTCTACAACTACCTGAAAGGAGGTTGTAGAGAGGAGGGAGCTGGGCTCTTCTCCCAAGGGACAGGGGAAAGGACGAGAGGGAATGGCCTCAAGCTCCACCAGGGGAGATTTAGGCTGGAGATTAGGAGGAAGTTTTTCACACAGAGTGTCATTGGGCAGTGTCAGAGGCTGCCCAGGGAGGGGGTTGATTCACCTTCCCTGGAGGGGTTTAAGGGACTGGGGGATGAGGTCTTGAGGGACATGGTTTAGTGTTTGATAGGAATGGTTGGACTCAATGATCCAATGGGTCTCTTCCAACCTGGTTGTTCTATGATTCTATGATTCTATGAAATGAGTCCTCAGCACATCCCTGAGCATGCGCACGGTTGTGAGGCACAGCTTATACAGAGTGTCCCTTCTTCCAATGCTTGGCGTTTCATCTGGGGAAACCAATTCATCTCTTCAACATCTTGTGGAGGGCAAAAATGCCATGATGAGACCCTGACGTGCATGGCAGGTACCTGGTTTGATGGTGCCCAGGAATACACTTAGAATCATAGAATGGTTTGTGTTAGAAGGGACTTCAAAGACCATCCAGTTCCAAGCCCCAAGGGCAGGGACACCTCCCACTGGATCAGGGGCTCCAAGCTCCATCCAACCTGACCTTGAACCCCTCCAGGGAGGGGGCAGCCTCAGTCTGGGCAACCTGGGACAGGACCTGTCCACCCTCATCGTGAAGAAATTCCTCCTTATGTCTAGTCTAAATCTGCCCCTCTCCAGTTTGTACCTATTGTCCATTGTCCTATCACTTCAAGTCTTTGTAAAAAGTCCCTCCCTGGCTTTCTTGTGGTTTTCTTCAGTTACTGGAATGTTGCTATAATGTCTCCTTGGAGCTTTCTCATCTCCAGGCTGAACAACCCCAACTCTCTCTGCCTGTCCTCATATGGGAGGTGCTCCAGCCCTTGGATCATCTTTGTAGCCTCCTCTGGACCCGTTCAAACAGCTCCGTCTCCTGCTTATGTTGAGGATTCCAGAACTGGACACAATACTCCAGATGAGGACTCACAAGAGAGGAATAGAGGGGCAGAATCACCTCCCTCAACCTACTGGCCACACTTCCTTTCACAGAATCACAGAATCACCAGGTTGGAAGACACCCACCGGATCATCGAGTCCAATCATTCCCATCAAACACTAATCCATGTCCCTCAGCACCTCGTCCACCCATCCCTTAAACACCTCCAGGGAAGGCGACTCAACCACCTCCCTGCGCAGCCTGTTCCAGTGCCAAATGACCCTTTCTGTGATCTTTTGATGTGGTCCAGGACATGCTCACCCTTCCGGGCTGTGTGTGTGCATTGCCGGCACACATCAAGCTCCTCATCAATCAGTGGGAATTGCTTTTAGTCATAAGAGTTCCACAGACTGTGCTTTTGCCTTCAAAATCTCTTCTTTGCCCTGCCCAGGTCTGGGTTAAGCTCATGCTCTGCTCCTTCAAGTCCAGAGCAGCTGATGAGTCTGTGCTCTGGCTGCGTTTTTATCTCCTGTGTTCATCCTGACCCACTCCAGTGATATTGCAACAACAGATGCCATAAGGCTTTCCCGACCCTGAGATTCCCCCAGGCAGAATTTGTCAAGTATCCATTGCAAACCATATTAATGAAACAACTTTTATTTCATTAAAGTCAATTATTGATTCTCCCACGCGCTCAGCACTCAGTGACCGGTATAGAATGATTGGATTTTGCACCAAACCACCTGACTCAGAGCAGGGATTTCAGATATTAGCTGGATTTCTGAAAATCAGGGTGTTGTCAAAGGGTAAGCAGCCAGATTTGTGGTAAGCTAGGAGCTCATGGTCATTTGGGTGTTTGTACTGGGCACCTCCGAGGGGTACAGGGGTCAGGTAAGAGCGGGTTTTACAGTTCTGAGAAATTTTCCTGGCTGCGGTTTTCCTTCTTTATAGCAAATCTGCAGTAATTTCATAGAATCATAGAACAACCAGCTTGGAAGAGACCCATCAGATCACTGAGTCCAACCATTTCATTATAAACTGTGTTCAGTTTTGGGTCTCTCACTACAGCAAGGATATTGAGATGCTGGAGCACATCCTGAGATGGGCAACAAAGCCAGTGAAAGGTTTGGGGGACAAGAATTATGAGGAGTGGCTGAGGGACCTGGGGGTGTTTAGCCTAGAGAAAAAGAGGCTGAGGGGAGACCTCATTGCTCTCTACAACTACTTGAAAGGAGGTTGGAGCGAGGTGGGGGTTCATCTCCCTAGTAGCCACTGACAAGACAGGGGGAAATGGCCTCAAGATGCACCAGGGGAGGTTCCGGCTAGACATTAGGAGGAATTTCTTCACTACAGGGTTTGTCAAGTGTTGGAACCTGCTGCCCAAGGAGATAGTTGAGTCCCCACCCCTGGAGGTGTTAAAAGGCAAGTAGGTCCCTGGATGTCCCTACTTGCCTGGGGACAGGGCTAAGCAGGGTTGGATCAATGGTTGAACTCAATGATCTTAAAAGCCTTTTCCAACCAGAACAAATCTATGATTCTATGAAGCTTCCTAATGAACTTAATCAGAGTTAATATTTGGGCTGTGGATGTGCCTGTGGAGGACAAGAAGACCAGGAGGTAAACAGTCTGCAGTTTAGCAGGGAAGAAGGCCAATGGCATCTTGGCTTGGATCAGACACGGTGTGACCAGCAGGTCCAGGGAGGTTCTTCTCCCTCTGGATTCAGCACTGGTGAGACTGCTCCTCGAATCCTGTGTTCAGTTGTGGGTCCCTCACCACAAGAAGGATGTTGAGGCTCTGCAGTGAGTCCAGAGAAGAGCAACGAAGCTGGTGAATGGGTTGGAGAACAGGCCTTATGAGGAAGGGCTGAGAGAGTTGTGGGTGTTTCTCCTGGAGAAGAGGAGGCTGAGGGGAGACCTCATTGCTCTCTATAACTCCCTGAGAGGAGGTTGTAGAGAGGAGGGAGCTGGGCTCTTCTCCCAAGTGACAGAGGACAGGACAAGAGGGAATGGCCTCAAGCTCCGCCTAGGGATTTAGGAGGAAGTTTTTCACAGAAAGGGTGATTGGGCAGTGTCAGAGGCTGCCCAGGGAGGTGGTTGATTCCCCTTCCCTGGAGGTGTTTAAGGAATGGGTGGACGAGATGCTGAGGGACATGGGTTAGTGTTTGATAGGAATGGTTGGACTCGATGATCCAATGGGTCTCTTCCAACCTGGTGATTCTATGATATATTTTTGGGACATTGTCAGGCTTGAATACTGTCAGGCTTTATTTAGTCTCATTTCTTCCTATACAAAAGTCTCATTTCAGCATTTCTCTTTAAAAAGAGGGCTTCTGTTTCTCTGGGCTCACTAGATGCCCCTTCCAACCAGCCTGAGCATCACTTCCCTTGCCTACCCTGAGGGCTCAGCACCCACCCACGCAGCCACGTCTCAGATCCCCTCCCCACGGGCTTCCAGTGGGGCTGTCGGATCAAAGAGGACTCCTTCTCCCACCGTTTTGTAGCAGCACCCTACACCCTATCATCAATCCAGCCCTTTGTTCCCACAGTTCGCGCCTTCGGAGGGATGAAAGGTGCTCCAAGAAAACAAGTCACTCCACAAACAGAGGAACTAATGAAGGCCAATTCCCTGCAGGTTTGCCTCTTGGAGATGGATTCTCTGATATTTGGATCAGAGTGAACTCAGACTAGAAGATGCCCCACACCTGGGGTTTTCCAAGCATCTTTCTTCTCCCAGGTGGATTCTCCAGTGTCTCATTAAGGTTGAACATGTGCTGCAGGCTTCCCCCCTTTGCAGGCTGCTAGTAGGGGTTTGGTGTTACCTCCGTTTGCTTCACTTCGTCATATCTTTTTAGACCACATTTATCAGCTAAATGGGGTTAACGCTGGCCAACTAGTTAAGTTAAATGATTTTGTTTAAATACTCACATTGTCATAGGAAATTGGTGTCATTGCAGGAAAATGGCTCTGTTAATTTTGTTTTAATGTTAGGGTCAGAAGGAGACAGCAAAAAAAAAAGTAACATTTTAGGTTTTTCTTTACAAAAGAGATTTTCTTGCATCTCAAGAAGTTGGCTCATAAATTTTGAAGAGGTGTTAAGCAGCGGGAAATAGCAGACCCCTCTGAACACAGATGTGAGACATACTCTATAACCAACGAAAAAACAAAGAAGTGGGAGTAACCAGTGTGTACCTACTATGGTAGGACTCAATGGTTGGACTCGATGATCTGGTGGGTCTCTTCCAACCTGGTTTTTCTATGATTCTATGATAAGTGTTTCTGCGTGGAAAGGCTGGCGGTGGATGCACACACAGAACGACATGATTGCATAGATCTTTTCTCCTTGGAAAAGAGATTAAATGTCAATGTCCTATTCATATGTGTCACAGACTTGCAAATTATTCCTTTTTCAGGCTGGCCACAAACCAAACGGACACAAATTTTCATCTCAGCCCATGAATATAAGACTTCCCTGACATGAATGAACTCAAAGCATGGTCCTCTCCCTCCCTCCAGCCCTGTCGGGGACTGCAGCTCCAGCAGGACATGAAGATGTCGGTACCAGCAAGAGCAACGACAAACGTGGGCTCAGGAGGGCAGAGCAAATGAAGATATTGAAGCAAAAATGAGTCTGTATGAGAGTGTTTGCACAAACCAGCTTATATGCAGGTGGGAGATCAAAGCTGATCTTCATCCATAGCTCTTATGCTGTGGATACTGCAATCAGTGTGGATCTGGCCACTCTCATGGTGCTCAGGGACAGTATGTGTTGCGATCTCTTTAGAAATCAAACCATAGAATCATAGAATCACCAGGTTGGAAGAGACCCATCGGATCATCGAGTCCAACCATTCCTATCAAACACTAAACCATGTCCCTCAGCACCTCGTCCACCCGTCCCTTAAACACCTCCAGGGAAGGTGAAACAACCCCCTCCCTGGGCAGCCTGTTCCAGTACCTAACGACCCTTTCTGTGAAGATTTTTTTCCTATGATTTTTCACCTCAAAAATTAACACCTTAACTTGAATTGAAGCAGTTTGTTGCCTAAACGCCTTGAGTCAAAGCAAGTTGTTAGCTACCTCCATATATTTAGCATGCAGACTAACTTTTTATTATTGTCGTGTCCTGAATTATTTCAATTAAAAGTTGGAAAATGTCACAGCAACCTGATTTAGGAGAGAAGTGTCACTTTGATAGGAATGGTTGGACTCGATGATCTGGTGGGTCTTTTCCAACCTGGTGATTCTATGATTCTATGACTTCTGTGGATCAAGGAATATTATTTTTATTGAAATTGTGTTTCATCCAATGAATTCATGATTCTATGATGTGCCTGGTGTGTGGAGATCAGGAGAGTGCTCGCTGTCCCAGGCGACGATGGTGGGGTGTAGCCCTTCCACCGGGGACGGAGGAATCAGTATCAAAATCAATAGCTCTTCTTCTCCGAGAGGAGAATTATCTAAGCGGGGAGAAGTGGTTCCCTCGCAGCTGGTTGGGTTTGGTAATCCATTATTAATGCTTGAGTTACAGGCCTGGCACTCTCAAAGGTCGCGTTGGTATAAGAGCACATCAATTGTTTCCAAACCTTTCCCCCAGCAGCACCTTTGCCATGGCCAGTGGGGTTCACATGGCAATTCTTGTTCGCCTTTGCCTGTGGTTTTGCTCTGTCAGGGTCTCCCAGCAGCCTTCTTCACTATACTGTGATAAAATCTTGATATGAGGGCAAACAGCAAGTCACACCCCATCCCTTTGGGGCTGCATTTCATCCATGTCAGAGAGAGGAACCTGCTGAGAAGAACTTTGTCTTTCTTGCTGCACTGAGGTGTGGGTTACTGAACAGCCTCAAAGGGAATCAATTGTGTCACAGGCAGGAAACCTGAGGGAAAAAAACTAAGGATGCAATTAAAAGGAAGGATGCTGAGTTTGGACGGAGTCATGGCTTATTTTAGGAGTTTTGATACTGTTTAGATCCAGACTCAGCCATATTGACATCTAGTACTCATGTGGCTTTGAAGAAGGTGAGTGAAGCTATCTTACGTCATTTACTCCAGGAAGATTCCTGCCTCTTAGAATCCATATCTCTTTCACAGAAAGGGTCATTGGGCACTGGCAGAGGCTGCCCAGGGAAGTGGTTGGTTCCCCTTCCCTGGAGGGGTTTAAGGGACGGGTGGATGAGGTGCTGAGGGACATGGGTTAGTGTTTGATAGGAATGGTTGAACTCGATGATCCGGTGGGTCTCTTCCAACCTGGTTGTTCTATGATTCTATGATTCTGAAGAACACCTCTAATTCTCTGAGAATAGCTCTAGCACAGCATGGAATAGCTCTGAAGCCAAATTCCAATCCCACACCTACCCTCAGACATGAACCTGCAGCTCAAACCCATCTTTACCACTGGTCAGCCCCAAAGAACCTGAACCCTAGGAAAGTGTAACTGAAGTTTAACTGAGAAAGAGTTGCTAGAACCTCAATAAAGCTCTCTTCCACTAATAAAATAAATGAAATCAGTCCACAATCTAAGAAATTCTCCAGAGTCAATTCTGAAGCCACAATGGGGTACCCGAGAAGTTCCATCAATGTGTTTTATGGTACTAGATATTTGCCCTCACCTGTAACACTCAGAATAGGATAGAAAACATTTGCTTTTGTACCCATCATTGCAATAAAATCATCACAGAATCACAGAACAGTTTGGGTTGGAAGGGACCTTAAAGATCATCAAGTTCTAACCTGCCCAGGTTTCCCAGAGCAGTGGTGGCTGCCCCATCCCTGGAGGGGTTCGAGGGCAGGTTGGATGGGGCTTGGAGCCCCTGATCCAGTGGGAGGTGTCCCTGCCCATGGCAGGAGTGGCACTGGATGGGCTTTGAGGTCCCTTCTGAACCAATTTGTCCTATTGTACCATGATTGTACAATGAAGTTGGACATAAATAAAGAGCAATTCAGATAGCGCTAAACTAAACTTGGCATGAATAACAGGCAAGGTCATCTATGACATATCCTGAAGAAGAGGTGAGGCAGAATTTTAGCTGCTTATGGTTTAGGTTTGATCCACCTTCACAACAAAGGATGAACTTCCCGAGGCCTCCCTCCTGCATCATTTACCATAATTTTACTGAGTTTCTAAGTGTCCCCTCTATAAAACTGTTCCATCTCCATCAGCATTTCATGTGCTGCACCCCTGCCCTTCACAAAAACATTTATCCCTTGAAGTGGTAGAGTCACAGAATCATAGAAACACCAGGTTGGAAGAGACCCAACAGATGATCAAGTCCAAGCATTCCTATCAAACACTAACCCATGTCCCTCAACACCTCATCCACCCATCCCTTAAACACCTCCAGGGAGGTATCTACTAAGTCCTCTTTTTCCATGCACAAGTAGAGAAGATGGATGACAGCAAATTCCAGCAAACTGTATGAGAGAGGGAGCCCGGCTCTATTTTTTCCAGAGGATCAGGTGACCTTACCAATAGCTGTGCTCAGAATTGTGCTTTTATCAATAGCTGAATATACTCAAACCGGCATTTAAATGACTCACATTAATGTCTCTGTTCCTCCTTTGCCATGTCATGAGGTCACCTACCGCACATGTTAATGACCCCCAGGGTGAAAGAGGGGGTTCTGGTGTCTGGCCCACACTCCTCTTTATTCAGTCCCCGTGCATGCCCCAGGTTTTCGCCCTTGTCACTTATTTTATTCTGAATCCAAACACTGGCACACAATGCACTTGACCTTTGCCCTTGAGGGAACACACTTGGGATGGAGGGAGAATTCACTCTTTATTCCTTTCTAATTCTAGTTGTTACTCCACCATCCTGGACAAATCCCCGCTCACACAATAGAAATCAAGTCGTCTGTCCTTGCTGGGGCTGGGACTTTGGACAGGGGGTTCCTCCTCCTGCTACCGATGGTTCAGCCTCTGCCTGTTCCCAGTTTTCACATTCTACATCTGCCCAATGGACCCTTCTCGCAGCTTCAGAAAGGACGAGCAGGATGGGGTTTCTGCCCCTGCCACCCTGCTTGTATGTGCCAAGAACCTGGCAGAGGTGGGTAGCCCTCTTGCCCTGCACATGTGGCACATTTCACTACCCAGCACGACTTCTTGCTTCTCTGTGGGTTTCCTGAGGGTGTTCATCTACCATCGATGTGCGGCCAGTGTAGGGTGAGCTCTGGGCTGCAAATATTTTATGAGGGAGATCCAGCTTTCAGAACAGGCAGGCAGCCAAACCAAGGTGGACACCTAAGGAGAAATAGTAGAATCATAGAATCATAGAACAACCAGGTTGGAAGAGACCCATCGGATCATCGCGTCCAACCATTCCTATCAAACACTAAACCAAGTCCCTCAGCAACTCATCCACCCGTGCCTTAAACACCTCCAGGGAAGGGGAATCAACCACCTCACTGGGCAGCCTATTCCAATGCCCAATGACCCTCTGTGTGTAAAACTTTCTCCTAATCTCCAGCCTAAATCTCTCCTGGTGGAGCTTGAGGCCATTCCCTCTCGTCCTGTCCCCTGTCACTTGGGAGAAGAGCCCAGTTCCCTCCTCTCCACAACCTCCTTTCAGGTAGTTGTAGAGAGCAATGAGGTCTCCTCTCAGCCTCCTCTTCTCCAGGATAAACACCCCCAGCTCTCTCATCCGTTCCTCATAAGGCCTGTTCTCCAGTCCCTTCACCAGCTTCCTTGCTCTTCTCTGGACTCGCTCCAGAGCCTCAACATCCTTCTTGTGCTGAGAGGCCCAGAACTGAACATAGGATTCAAGGAGTGGCCTCACCAGTGCTGAGTACAGAGGGTAGGTTCATTTCATCCTATTTTCTCAACAGTCCAGACCCCTAGGTTCTGCAATCAGGACATGGCAGCCCTGGCTGGATGGACAGACTGGGTTGAGAGGCTGGAGAGCAGCCCTGTGAGAAGGGATCTGCTGGTCCTGCTCCTGGTCGACAGCAAGTTAAACATGAGCCAGCAGTTCCCTGGCAACCAAACGTGGCAAATATGTCCTGGGGAGCATCCAACATGGCATCACCAGCCAGGTGAGCAAGGGGATTGTCCCCTCTGCTCCACACTGTCCCAGTCTGAGCACTGGGGGCAGTTTGGAGCAACACAGGATAAAAATGATGTGAAGCTGCTGGAGAGTGTCCAGAGCAGGGCATGGAGTTGGGGAAGGGCTTAAAGGGGAAGAGTGTGAGGAGCTGGAGTCACTGGGTCTGCTCAGCCCTGAGAAGAGGAGACTGAGGGGGAACCTCATCGTACTGTGCAGCTTCCTCACCAGGGGAGAAAGAGGAGCAGCAGGCGCTGAGCTCTTCTCTCTGGCCACCAATGACATGACCTGAAGGAATGGTAGGAAGATTTGCCAGGGGAGGGTGAAGTTGGACATGAGGACAAGGTTCTTCACTAGAGGGTGGTGAAGCCCTGCAACAGCTCCCAGGGAAGCAGTCACAGTGTGGAACCTGATGATATTCCAGTAGCATTTGGCCAAAGCCCTCAGCCCCACGGTGTGAATGTTGGGGTGTCCTGTGCAGGGACAGGAGTTGGACTCAATGGTCCTTGTGGGTCCCTTCTAATTCAGGACATGCTATGGTTCTATGAAATGAGCTAAGATCTATGGGTACTAAGAGCACCACAAATACTGAGTGCAGAGACGATGCCTAGATTAGAGTATCTACCCACATGCATAACAAAAAACAGCATCTGGAAGGAGATGAACTGAAAAATAAGTTCAATCTGTGGAGAACACAATCAGTTTGGAGAACACAGTAACAGAACAACCACCATCACTGCTCCTGAGAAAGCATCCAAGCAAAGAAGACCTTGAAAGAGGACAAGACAGAGCCACAGGGATGCTCATACAAACCTCCTCTAGTCTGCAGGGACTCACCTGTGTCCACATCAGACAGAATCATAGAAAAATTAAGTTTGGTAAAGACCTCTGAGCTCATCCAGTCCAGTCATCAGCCCAACCTCACTGTTCCTGCTAAACCCTGTCCGAAGGTGCCGCAGCCACATGCTTATTGAACCCCTCCAGGGATGGAGACTCCCGCACTGCCCTGGGCAGCCTCTGCCAGGGCTTCACCACTTTTTCATGAAAAAATGTTTCCTAATATCCAATCTAAACGTTCGCTGGCATAACTTGAGACCATTTCCTTCCATCCTATCACTTCATAGAATCATAGAACAACCAGGTTGGAAGAGACCCATTGGATCATCGAGTCCAACCATTCCTATCAAACACTAAACCATGTCCCTCAGGAACTCATCTACCTGTGCCTTAAACACCTCCAGGGAAGGGGAATCAACCCCCTCCCTGGGCAGCCTCTACCAGTGTCCAATGACCCTTTCTGTGAAAAACTTCCTCCTAATCTCCAACCTAAATCTCCCCTGGTGGAGCTTGAGGCCATTCCCTCTTGTCCTG
The DNA here is from genome assembly GCA_033558105.1 of Coccyzus lansbergi. Lineage (NCBI taxonomy): Eukaryota > Metazoa > Chordata > Aves > Cuculiformes > Coccyzidae > Coccyzus > Coccyzus lansbergi. The sequence continues at coordinate 324,183 of JAUMJK010000001.1, forward strand.
TCCCCTGTCACTTGGGAGAAGAGCCCAGCTCCCTCCTCTCTACAACCTCCTTTCAGGGAGTTGGAGGGAGTAATGAAGTCTCCTCAGCCTCCTCTTCTCTAGACTTGCTACTTAGAGGAGGGACCAGCACCCACCTTGCTACAACCGCCTTTCAGGTAGTTGTAGAAGTCTCCTCAGCCTCCTCTTTTCCAGAGTAAACAACCCCAAAGGTGGGTGGGAATGTCCCAGATATCAGTCCACACCATCTACACCAAACCAGCTCCTGACGATCCTCATACACTCCTTGACTTTTTAGCTGTCCATCATCTGCATGGAACACCCCAAGGGAGAGACTCAGCTGGAGCCAAATCACTTAACCCTCTGATTTCCCTGTTTTCCCAGAGAACCAGAGAGCCGCCTCCACCATCTACAAGCATTTATTCATTCTTTCTTTTTCTTTTTTTTTTTTTTCCTTGCTGTTGTGTTAACAGAGCATCTAATGTGACTAAATAGGACAACCTGCTCTCCCATCGCCATGAAAAATAAATGATGTGCTTTCTCTTGGCTACCTTCCCCCTCTCGCCCCCTCCTGGCACTTCTCCCACCAGGCAACTCTTGGACTTGTCCTTCCTTGGACAGAGCTCCTGGAGGGGCCTGGGAACCTCTCCCAGAGCCGTTGAGCCAACGAAGTGCGATGGAGGCAGCAGTTTGGGGGGAGGAAGATCAAGATGGGAAGGAGGACGAAGGAGGCGTGTGCACACGGTGGGGGTGGAATCTATGTGCAGAAAGCAGCCAAGTGGCAGCTTACCCTGTTAAATATTAATCATCCCTGCTTCTGCAATTTCGGCAATGCGTCTAGGCCCACCACTGCTGAATATTTCATTAACACCACTCACTTCCAACTGCACTTCTCCCACTTTTCTTCCTCCCGTAGACCCTTCTCCCACCCCTGCCCCCTCTCCCTTCCCCTGCCGCTGGCAGCCATGGCCATGAACATCCATCCCCACATCTTAGACGATGTCCTGACGGTGAGCACCAGCCCAGCCCTGCTCCATCCAGAGTCCACCCATCGTGGTGTCTGCGCAGGGAGAAAGCGCTGAGGCTATTCAGGGGAAAGAAGATCATCAACTCCACTGGGAGAAAAATATAAGTGCGCATCAACAAGTCCCACGCTAAATAATACATGAGGCAGGTCAGGGTAGAAATGCTGACTCTGGGCTGGGAGCTTTTTAAACCACGTAGTCTATGTTTCTTCATCACTGGCTCACTCCGTGAGTACTTTAGGAGTGCAATCAAACGTGCTAGGGTGAGCTTTGCTGGGCCTGAGTAGTTTTCACCTCAAACTCCTAACTGCAGTTTTCCCTTGTCTCCTTCTAGCGGAGGAGCCCACGTATTCTACAGAAAGGTGTGTGGCTGCAACCAGGCAGGTCACTGGCAAGGACTGGGAATAGAGAAGGATCACGCAGGAGATACAAAGGTTCATCAATGATCTGGATGAGGGCATTGAGGGTACTCTTAGCAAGTTTGCAGATGACACAAAGCTGTGTGGAAGTGTCGATCTGCTGGAGGGTAGGGAGGCTCGGCAAAGGGACCTAAACAGGCTGGACCGCTGGGCAGAGTCCAATGGGATGAGGTTTAACACAGCCAAATGCCGGGTCCTGCACTTGGGGCACAACAACCCTATGCAGAGCTACAGACTGGGAGAAGCCTGGCTGGAAAACTGCCAGGAGGAGAGGGACCTGGAGGTGTTGGTTGACAGTGACTGAACATGAGCCAGCAGTGACCCAGGTGGCCAAGAAGGCCAATGGCATCTTGGCTTGTATCAGAAATGGTGTGACCAGCAGGTCCAGGGAGGTTATTCTCCCTCTGTACTCAGCACTGGTGAGGCCGCTCCTTGAATCCTGTGTTCAGTTGTGGGCTCCTCAGCACAAGAAGGATGTTGAGGCTCTGGAGCAAGTCCAGAGAAGAGCAACGAGGCTGGTGAGGGGGCTGGAGAACAGACCTTATGAGGAACAGCTGAGAGAGCTGGGAGTATTTATCCTGGAGAAGAGGAGGCTGAGAGGAGACCTCATTACACTCTAGAACTCCCTGAAAGGAGGTTGTGGAGAGGAGGGAGCTGGGCTCTTCTCCCAAGGGACAGGGGACAGGACGGGAGAGAATGGGCTCAAGCTCCACCAGGGGAGATTTAGGCTAGAGATTAGGAGGAAGTTTTTCACACAGAGGGTCATTGGGCATTGGAATAGGCTGCCCAGGGAGGTAGTTGATTCACCTTCCCTGGAGGTGTTTAAGGGACCCGTGGATGAGGTACTGAGGGACATGGTTTAGTGTTTGATGGGAATGGTTGGACTCGATGATCTGGTGGGTCTCTTCCAACCTGGTTGTTCTATGATTCTATGATCATTAGCCTGAGTGAAAAGAAGTAAAAAGGAGCAGGCAATTATTATATCCGAGCTACTTGGAAGACTTCCTATCTGCCACTCTTTCTATGCCTCCTCAGATCATAGAATCATAGAATGTGCTGAGCTGAAAGGGACCCACAAGGATCATTGAGTCCAGCCCCTGTCCCTGCACAGGACACCTCAACATTCACACCGTGAGGCTGAGGGTATTGTCCAAGTGAGCCACTCTGTGATGCACAGTGACGTTGCTGGTGCCACGTCACACACTCACCTGCAGAAAGACACTCGGGCATCGGCTGGTGTCATTCATTCCTTTTCCATCAACAGAGAATACAAATCCCAGGCAGGTTTTAATGCTGTGATCCGTCAAGAACCAAAAAAAAAAAAAAATAACCCACCAGATCTTGATCAACATCTGAGGGAATGCCCCGAGCCAACGGTACATTTGTTGCAAGAGAGGGTTTTATGTGCAGATCTCACTGAGGGATGAAGCTGTTCCATTTGTGTAATATATAAAATAGAATGTGCGCTAGAGAAGTCACTTGAAAATATTGAATGAGATAACTTCTTCTGATTAATGTAGCATGAGTTTCCCCCCCCCCAACCCTTTTTATTAAAAATTCACAAGGCTTCCCATCCCTTATCTCAATTAAGCAACTTGTTTGTCAGGATTATTTGTTACGCATTTTCATAAACATTTGATGAATTATATGCAAACATCTCACTAATGTATTAACAAGGCTGAGGTTTTAATTACACGGCACTCGAGGAAAAGGGGGCTTAAGGCTCCTCCGGTGAAGCTAATTGTGCTTCCTCGCATGTCTGCGCATTGCAACGGGAATTTTCCTCTGGGGGAAATCACATTACAGCCTAGAATGGCAACGCACCCACTCAGCCTCTCTGTTAGCACCAGCCGGTCAAGCGTCACTGCAGTCACCCCCTGCAAGGACTGCCCCAGCCTTTACTGAAAGGCTGCAAATTCAGCTCAGACTTCAGTAGTGAGAAGAGGAATTGATACGATCAGAGGGACCTGGGGGGTGTTGGTCGACAGCCGACTGACCATGAGCCAGCAGTGTGCCCAGGTGGCCAAGAAGGCCAATGGCATCTTGGCTTGGATCAGAAATGGTGTGACCAGCAGGTCCAGGGAGGTTATTCTCCCTCTGGACTCAGCACTGGTGAGGCCATTCCTTGAATCCTGTGTTCAGTTCTGGGCCCCTCAGCACAAGAAGGATGTTGAGGCTCTGGAGTGAGTCCAGAGAAGAGCAAGGAAGCTGGTGAAGGGGCTGGAGAACAGGCCCTATGAGGAGCGGTTGAGAGAGCTGGGGGTGTTTATCCTGGAGAAGAGGAGGCTGAGGGGAGACCTCATTGCCCTCTACAACTCCCTGAAAGGAGGTTGTGGAGAGGAAGGGGCTGGGCTCTTCTCCCAAGTGACAGGGGACAAGATGAGAGGGAATGGCCTCAAGCTCCACCAGGGGAGATTTAAGCTGGACATTAGGAGGAAGTTTTTCACAGAAGGGGTCATTGGGCATTGGAACAGGCTGCCCAGGGAGGTGGTTGATTCACCTTCCCTGGAGGTGTTTAAGGGACGGGTGAACGAGGTGCTGAGGGACATGATTTAGTGATTGATAGGAATGGTTGGACTCAGTGATCTAGTGGGTCTCTTGCAACCTGGTTATTCTATGATTCTATGATTCCTGAGGAACCTGATCCAGTAGATTTCCTTACTCACTGCATGGGGGTTATACTGGATGACCTTCATGGTCCCTTGCAACTGAAACCATTCCATGATCTCTCTGACACCAGGGAGGGGGACAAACTGAGTCCCTCCACCTCCCAGGCCCCTTCCTGCTCCCTGCACCACCTGGATGCCAGGACTCATTGCTCCCTAGCGAGACCAACAGCTTCCATCTAGGTGTGCGCTGTATTTTCCTTTCCCGTTCCCATTCGTGGCAGCCAGCGAATACCAATCAAGAGCGTTAATATTCTCACTACATTTCAACCTAATGGGCTTTTTTAACATCCAGAATCAAAGGCACTTCCCCACCAGTAGACATCTAATTTTTTTCATCCCTGCGTCTCATCGCGCTCTTCCTCCTGCTTTTTTAGTTTTGCTTTTTTTTTATTATTTTTTGTTTATCTTATATTTTTTCACTTCCAGCCAGGCGAAAACCACCAGGGAGGGTCCGTGCCTGGAAACAGATGCCACTCACAGAGGGGCTGGGAGGCCTTCACATCATTAGATGCTGGTGAACTCTGAACTCGCGATTCGGAGGCTGCGTTTGCGGGAGGGGAGGCAGCAGGGATGAGGCCAGGGTGGAGGGTGGGGGGAGCTTGACGGGGCCTCTCTAGCGGATTGCTGGCCTACCCAGCACAGGAACGCTCAGGACTTCAAATCGGCTCCAGTCACTTTGAAGCTCCTCTCTCTTAATCTCTCTCTCTTTCTCTCCCTCTCCCTCTCTCTCCGTCTTTTTCCCCCCTTGCATCTATGAATCATTCATGGCTTTTTTTTTTTCCCCTCAGAGGTTCCTTTGCAAAAAAAAAAAAAAAAAAAAAAAAGAAATAGAAGAAGAAAAAAAGGGAGAAAAAGACACACAGGCTCACACAAAGCCCTGCCTGTGTTTATGTTCTTCTTGCTCTGTGTAGCTTATTATCACCAATGTTGAACAAATTACTTACACGATGTTTGCAATGCGCTGCCTTCCCTCGGAGCGATGCTGGTGATAGGGCCGACTATTTTGTTTTAAATGTTAATGTTCAGTGGGGCTCCACGTTCAATGTAAATATGTGGTGAACGGCGTTTACACGGCACGAGGAAAGGAGCCTGGCCACGGCACTGGAGCTGCCTAATGCGAAGAGGAATTTGAACGTGTGTTTGGCCAAATCCAAGGATCCAGTGGCTGATTATAGAATCACAGAATCATGGAACCACCAGGTTGGAAGAGACCCATGAGATCATGAAGTCCAACCATTCCCACCAGTCTCTAAATCATGTCCCTCAGCATCTCATCTACCTGCACATTAAATACCTCCAGGAAAGGTGAATCAACCACCTCCCTGGGCAGCCTCTGACACTGCCCAATCACCCTTTCTGGGAAAAAATTTTTCCAATTGTCCAGCCTGAACCTCCCCTGGTGGAGCTCGAGGCCATTCCTTCTCGTCCTGTCCCCTGTCCCTTGGGAGAAGAGCCCAGCTCCCTCCTCTCCACAACCTCCTTTCAGGGAGTTGCAGAGAGCAATGAGGTCTCCCCTCAGCCTCCTCTTCTCCAGGAGAAACACCCACAACTCTCTCAACCGCTCCTCATAGGGCCTGTTCTCCAGCCCCTTCCCCAGCTTCGTGGCTCTTCTCTGGACTCACTCCAGAGCCTCAACATCCTTCTTGTGGTGAGAGGCCCAGAACTGAACACAGGATTCAAGGAGCAGTCTCACAAGTGCTGAGTCCAGAGGGAGAAGAACTTCCCTGGCCCTGCTAGTCACACTGTTTCTGATCCAAGCCAAGATGCCATTGGCCTTCTTGGTCACCTGGGCCACTGTTGGCTCATGGTCAGTCGGCTGTCAACCAACACCCCCAGGTCATTCTCCTCCAGGAAGCTTTCTAGACAGACTTTTCCTGGTCTGTAGCTGCTCAGAGTTGTTGTGCCCCAAGCGCAGGACTCGCCATTTGGCCGTGTTAAGACTCATCCCATTGGTTTCAGCCCATGGATCCAACCTGTTCAGATCTCTTTGTCAAGACCCAAAGGATCCTTCTGAAAACTGATGCTGGTCCCTTTAAGGTCTCCTGCTGCTAAACACCACTACTCACCTACTCAGAGGTGATGTATCTCTCTGAATCCATCTCCCAACCTCTCTTCCTCACAAGGGAACTAGGGCCTTTCCAGCCCTTCTGGTGAGTGTCTACCCACCAATGGCCTTTCCTCTTTCTTGTTTCTTCCCCTGCCTGATCCCAGCTGCAGAGCAGGAGCCAGTCCTGGGCTACCAGAAAGAAGCAATCTCTATAGGACTCATCCTTCTGAAGACAAGGAGAATTCTTGCTTTTGGCCTCAAGCTGCTCCAGGGGAGGTTCAGATTGAATATTAAGAAAAATTTCTTCACTGAAAGGGTTCTCAGGCACTGGAGCCCAAGGCAGCAGTGGAGTTACCGGCCCTGGAGATGTTTGAAAAATGGGGAGTGGAGGTGCTCTGGGTTATTGTTTAATAGTGGACAGGTACGGTTGGACTCAATGATCATGAAGATTTTCTCCAAGCAGGGGAAACCGAGGCGTGAAGGGTGGATGTGGGTTGCTCAATGTCACTCAGCTGGAAGAAAGTCACCTCTGGAGCCTCAATTGGTACTTCACGCTGCTGTGAGGTTTGGAATGGGGGTTTCACTGCATTTGGAAGGAAAGTTAATGAGGATACCCAGCTTTCCTCAGCTCCTGGAAGGTCAAAGTAGATTGATGGAGGGTTAATGCCACTGGACGGAGACTTTAAAATGCAGGGGGCTTCACACCACACTTGTTCCCCCCCGACATCCAAACTTGGCAGCAATTAGGTCCTGGTGCACTTAAGCATCCAGCTCTCTTCAAGATTTCAGCCTCTGAAGCTCATGAAGCTTTGTAGATATTTGCTTAATGATATCTCTGAAGGGGGGAAAAGAGCATTTGCCATCACCATGTGCCTCCCAGTCACTTTCAGGATCCCCAAGGGCTGGTTGGTGCAATCCCATTTCTAGACTGAAGCCCAGTTTAGGTTAAGTGGTTTATCTATCTTGACACAGGGAATCCCTGGATGGGCTCAGACTTGAAACTACATCTTCTGCTCTGAGCTCACCCCTTGGTCATATTTCTAGACCACATCCTGGGAGACACCAGAAGAGGCTTATAAATGAAGGAGACTCTTGGCACTCTCACCAAAGACCATCATTTCTGAGCAGCACGGTTTGCACAGCCCAAGCGGAGACTCCTGTGTTCCCACTCTCTGTTCAGACCTCGAAAGCAAAAGCTTTCTCCAGCCCAGCAGAGCCAGCCCCATACGCAGTGGGTTTATTAGATGAGATATATGACCTATTTAATATGTAAAAAATAAAAAGCTTCAGTATTAATAATAAATATTTGGGGCTCATTCCAGCTGTTCTTATGTAGCTCTGCAACTTATTTACCATGGATTTTGTTTCCCAGGAAAACATTTCTGCTGATGCAACATGATGTACATTCCCGATGTCTTTGTTCTGTCTTTATTTTATATATATATATATATATATATATATTACATAAGCATAGAATTATGGAATGGTTTGGATTGGAAAGGACCTCAAAGCCCATCCAGACCCACCCCTGCCATGGGCAGGGACACCTCCCACTGCATCAGGGGTTCCAAGCCCCATCCAACCTGCCCTTGAACCCCTCCAGGGATGGGGCAGCCACCACTGCTCTGGGCAACCTGGGCCAGGGCCTCCCCACCCTCACACCAAAACATTTCTCCCCAAGATCTCATCTAAATAAGCTCAAGTCAGTGCTTTCACACCCCTCAAGCTCACCAGCTTGAGAATTCCATCATGGGATGGGAAGAAGTCACAAGCAAAGAGAGGACATGGACTTTTGGGGCAGAGACATGGAATGTCCCAAGCAAATCTACAGGTATGGGACACCCTGAACTCCCCATTGCTGGAAGTTAGAGAAACACTGGAAGCTGGTGAAGGGGCTGGAGAAAAACTCTTAAAAGGAGCGGCTGAGAGAGCTGGGGGTGTTTAGCCTGGAGAAGAGGAGGCTGAGGGGAGACCTCATTGCTCTCTACAACTACCTGAAAGGAGGTTGTGGAGGAGGGAGCTGGGCTCTTCTTCCAAGGGACAGGACGAGAGGGAATGGCCTCAAGCTCCACCAGGGGAGGTTCAGGTTCAATATAAGGAAAAAGTTCTTCCGAGAAAGGGTGATTGGGCACTGGCAGAGGCTGCCCAGGGAAGTGGTTGACTTGCCTTCCCTGGAGGTGTTTAAGGTGCAGGTTGATGAGGTGCTGAGGGACATGGTTTAGTGATTGGTGGGAATGGTTGGACTTGATGATCCAGTGGGTCTCTTCCAACCTGGTGATTCTATGATTGTGGCTGGGAGTCCCACAGCAGGGCTCATGATGGCAGAAGATGCTACACTTGCATCTCCCCACGGAATTCCTCAACTGAGCCCAACGGATCACTTGGAGCAACAGCCCTCCCACAGCCTGAGGAGCATCACTCGAGTGCTTTTCATCCCAGCTTCTGAAGAGAAAATCCTGCTCCCACACGCTTGCAGGGGTGGGCAGCTACCCACAGCCCCAACCATCTGCTCTGACTGCTGGACACGGTCAAGCAGAGAGGGAAGGACGGATGGACACCTCCCATTGAGCTGCTTTGGCTGCGAGTCCCCAGCAGAGCAGAGGGCACCAGCTGCAGAGCCGGCTCCAGAGCTGAGGGGGGAACGGAGAACAAAAGTGCTGTTTGTCCTAACCCAGAAAACCAATTAAAAATGGTTTTCTCAAAAGCCTTGAAGGAAAGATATTCAGGTACTGTGCCTGAACAGCAGCACCTTCAACATCAGGGAGTGCCTACCATCCCCTGCGCTTCGCTCTTCCAGTCACTTTAAAATAGAAGGAAATCTTGAGACAACAGGAACCTGGTTCCAAACTGAGGTTGCAGTGGGGGAAGTAAAACTAATTTTCTTGGACTTATCTATATACATAAGGGCCAAGCACATTTGGGCATTGGAATAGGCTGCCCAGGGAGGTGGTTGATTCACCTTCCCTGGAGGTGTTTAAGGCACAGGTAGATGAGGTGTTGAGGGACATGGTTTAGTGTTTGATAGGAATGGTTGGACTTGATGATCCAATGGGTCTCTTCCAACCTGATGATTCTATGATTCTATGATACCTACAGGAGAGCTGGGGAGGAACTCTGGATCAGGGAGGGCAGGGACAGGATGAGGGGAACGATTTTGACCTGAAGGAGGGGAGACTGAGATGAAATCTTAGAGAGAAATGTTTTGGTGTGAGGGTGGGGAGGCCCTGGCCCAGGTTGCCCAGAGCAGGGGTGGCTGCCCCATCCCTGGAGGGATTCATGGGCAGGTTGGATGGGGCTTGGAAGCCCCTGATGCAGTGGGAGGTGTCCCTGCCCAGGGCAGGAGGTTGCTCTAGGGGAATGCCTGAATTGCCCCTGCAATTTGGGAGAGAAAACTGGATGGGGGGAAGAGTATACACAAGGATTAACCAACAGACTTCAGGGAAGGCTCCTAAAGCTTCCTCACTCTCTGCTCAGAGTCCACAAATACATGAACAGCACATGGAAAAGCATCAGATCTTCCCAGGCTATTGATTTTTGACTTTCATTCCCTAGGCCATTAACTTCGGATCAGGCAGCCTAATCTGACCTGATCCTTAGATCTTAGGCTGATCAGTCTGACAAAAAGTCACCTGCCCAGCCCTAATGCAAGTGTCTAATGGGCCATCTGCACATCCCCAGGGACCTGAGATTGCTGGGAGCTCGATAGGTCATGGGGAAGCGTATCGGTATCTGAGGGTTTCTTGGGATGGGGAACGGGTTCCCCCCATGCATTTACAGTGAGGCACGAGTCTGAGTCAAGGTTAAAAACAGGCTTTGAAAATCAAGCTTGGGGTTCAAGTGCAGAAGGGACCCTGTGCACATACACTGGGTTCTAGAAACCAAAGATGGGTCCAAACCCTGGTAACACCCAGAATTGCTGAGGGGACCTAGGGTCTGGTCCCCAGGTAGGAAATCAGGAGTGTAAGCAAGAAGCGGGAGGTTCGTGTCCTGTCACAAACCTGCAGAGCTCGCTTGAACTCATTTTGGGGTAAACCCTGGAGAACAGGCCTTATGAGGAATGGCTGAGAGAGCTGGAGGTGTTTAGCCTGGAAAAGAGGAGGCTGAGGGGAGACCTCATTGCTCTCTACAACTCTCTGAAAGGAGGTTGTGGAGAGGAGGGAGCTGGGCTCTTCTCCCAAGGGAGAGTGGACAGGACGAGAGGGAATGGCCTCAAGCTCCACCAGGGGAGGTTCAGGCTGGACATTAGGAAAAAAAATTTCCCAGAAAGTGTCATTGGGTACTGGCAGAGGCTGCCCAGGTAGGGGGTTGATTCACCTTCCCTGGAGGTGTTTAAGGGATGGGTGGACAAAGTGCTATGGGACATGGGTTACTGTTTGATAGGAATGGTTGGGCTTGATGATCCAGTCGGTCTCTTCCAACCTGGTTATTCTATGATTCAAACTGGTAAATTTGCTCAATGTGGCTCCACCTGGAGCCTTGTGTCCAGGTCTGGAGTCCTGAGCACAGGAAGGACATGGAGCTGTTGGAGGCCACAGAGATTTCCCTCGAGTCTTGCATTTTAAGTCTGTGCGACCAATGAGGTTGAGTCAAAACACTTCTGGACCACGAGATGCTCTTGTCCTCTCCCTCTATCCAGGCCTATCTCCTTTTCCCTTCCCCACTAGCTTTCAATTATTTAATTTCCCCTCTCCCCAGCATCTGAACGCCAAGCGTCTTAAATACAAATCACCTCTCCAAATCATTACGTGCAGGACCTTTCAGCCCTCTTCAGAGCAATGGGCTGTGAGTAATGAGCTCTGCTGAGAGTTTGCGGGATTTCACATACAACAGATGTAAAAGATGGGGCTGGAGAAGGGGGAGGAAAGGGAGAAGGGAGCCAGATCCAGCTGGGGAGACGAAATATTTGCCACTCACCTTTACCTACATCTGCAGCAGGCAGAGGAGGTCCTGGTTCTCCTACACTTTCACAGTTGACTTCTGAGCTGGGACAGAGTGGACAAACGGGCAAAGTGCAGCTGGAAACTTAAATGCTGAGCCCTCCAGGAGCTCAAGCATCATTCTAGGGGCTGAGTTCCACCCTGAACCTTGCCCTCCACACATTACGAATGAGCCATTTCCCAGGGGTTGTCCTCTCCTTGCTGTTGCAGCAGGAGACTGTGAGGCACAGGTTGAGGAGTTGTCAGAGATGCCAGGACCTGGGCTTCAATTAAGGTCCTCTTACTGATTCCAGGTGACACCCAGGGTGACAAAGCCTGCACAGAAATCTCACTGCTGAGACACTGAGGACAGGGAGAAAAATGGCCACAGGCCAGGCTGGATCCTGATAAAGCTCAATGCAGAGATGCACAAACCCTGAGCTCACCCACACCGGTCAACTCCAGCCTCTGAAGAGACCGTCATGGACACTGCTGAAGGCTGAGTACCTCTCAACGTGTCTCCATCCCCAGTTCATTTGGTGGAGAGGCAGATATTTGGGGTGAAAAAAACCTATCACAGAACATCCTGAGCTGGAAGGGACCCACAAGGACCATAGAGTCCACCTCCTGTCCCTGCACAGGACATAAAATCATAGAATAATAGAATCATAGAATCAGCAGGTTGGAAGAGACCCACTGGATCATCGAGTCCAACCATCCCTGTCAATCACTAACCCATGTCCCTCAGCAGGCAGACAACGGGGACCCCCAGTTCACCAAGCAAGGAGCCCCAATCCAAAGGGCTTCTGTCCCACCACTGACCCGTCACCCACCCCAGAATGATAACTCCTCCCAGCCCGAGGGCACACAGAGGGGTCAGCCCTGCTGAGAGGTGAGATTGGAGCAGCCACCAACCCTCCCAATCATCCCTACCTGCCTACCTGGCTGGGGGGCCACCAGGCCCCCCAGCCTTTCTTCCCCCCCTGCCACCACGCTCCCGTGGGATGCAGAGTGTGCCATGGGGACTCACCGGTGATGCCAGGGTAGCAGTGATGCCAGGAGATGCATCCCTCACCCACAGCCCGGCCGGGCACAGCTAGAGGCTGTTGGTACTCCCCGGGAAGAAAAAGGGATCCCTTGGAGAGGGCAAAGCAGCAACACCTGGGGAGGGAGGAGTCTCCAGGAGAGCCCAGGTGCCCTGCAGCTTAGAATCAGAGCTTGCAAAGGTTTTTTCCCCAAAGTTCATCCCAAAGTTCACACTGTGTGAATGGAATGAACCTGGTGGAAGAGATTCTCTGCCCACCCAGGCTGCAGCTCCACCTCCCTGTGTTCAGTTCTGGGCCCCTCAGCACAAGAAGGATGTTGAGGCTCTGGAGCAAGTCCAGAGAAGAGCGACAAAGCTGGGGAAGGGGCTGGAGAACAGAACATATGAGGAGCGGCTGAGAGAGCTGGGGGTGTTTATCCTGGAGAAGAGGAGGCTGAGAGGAGACATCATTACTCTCTACAACTACCTGAAAGGAGGTTGTAGAGAGGAGGGAACTGGGCTCTTCTCCCAAGGGACAGGGGACAGGACAAGAGGGAATGGCCTCAAGCTCCACCAGGGCAGATTTAGCCTGGAGATTAGGAGGAGGTTTTTCACACAGAGGGTCACTGGGCAGTGGCAGAGGCTGCCCAGGGAGGTGGTTGATCCACCTTCCCTGGAGGTGTTTAAGGGACGGGTAGATGAGGTCCTGAGGGACTTGGTTTAGTGTTTGGTAGGAATGGTTGGACTCGATGATCCGATGGGTCTCTTCCATCCTGGTTGTTCTATGATTCTATGATTCTATGATTCTTTTTATCACCCACACCCAGACCACACGGTTTACTCCCTCCAAGGCTCCCCTGGCTCTCCCCATGGCTCTGCCTCCAGCAGCACTGCTATCAAGCTCTCCCACACAGAGCAAAATACTCTCCACCACGTCAAGGAAGACCCCAACCCCGAGCACTGGGAGAGCCAGACCTGGGCAGGGCTAACCCTCCCCTTCCTGCCTAGGGAAAGTTGGGGATGGAAGGGGTTGGGTGGAGGGAGAAAAAAAAAAAAAACAAACCGAGAGCAAACCCTTTTGCCTCAGACTTCAAAGTCATCGTCAGCAGGAGCCTTCGGAACAGTTTAAGTACAAAATGAATTGTTTTAATATTTAATCAGTCTATAATAGGCCTGGGGATCCCAGTGGAGACGGTTTGCAGTTGAAAGGATGTCCAAACTGAGGATCCCCCACCCTCCAGAAGGGACAATGGTCCTGCAGGAGCCCCTGCCCCTGGGACACACCTGGGGACAGCCTCCTCTTTACAAGCTCCCCTTGATGTGGTGCAGCACCTGGAACCAGCTCCCACCCACTCACCTGCCAAGCGCTATGTGCTTTGAGAGCCATAAGCTTAAATCCTCATCCTGGAGGAGAAAGATTTAATTCTCTGATGAGCTCAGAATAAATTCCAGCCTGCTTCCCTCCCACCCTCTAGCACCATTCCAATAGAGAATGAACCCCTCAGCCTGCTGCAATCCCTCTGCCCTGTGGGCGCTCCCAGCCACCTGAAGGACAGAGTCCCAGACTTCCCTTCAGGCTGGGAAGAAGCCCTTTGCCTTTCTGTGCATTTGGGATTCTTGGATGTGCAGGGAATATCATAGAATCATAGAATCACCAGGTTGGAAGAGACCCACTGGATCATCGAGTCCAACCATTCCTATCAAACACTAAACCATGTCCCTCAGGACCCTGCCCACCCGTCCCTTAAATCCCTCCAGGGAAGGTGAATCAACCCCCTCCTTGTGCAGCCTGTTCCAATGCCCAATGACCCTTTCTGTGAATTTTTTTTACTGATGTCCAGCCTGAACCTCCCCTAGTGCAGCTTGAGGCCATTCCCTCTTGTCCTGTCCCCTGTCCCTTGGGAGAAGAGCCCAGCTCCCTCCTCTCCACAACCTCCTTTCAGGTCCACTCCAACCCAAACTATTCTATGATTCCATGATTCCGTGATTCTATATAAATATAAACCAGATTTGGCTCAGCTCCGTCTCTCACGTCCAGGTTGAAGCTGTGGTCACTGCCAGGCTGCTGCTGCTGCACCAAGTCCAGCTCACACAAGCGGAGTGCAGCTCTGCCCCTGCTGTGTGACCCCCTGGAGCCTCATCCGATGGGAGGGATGCCAAGGGGCAGGAAACACTGAAAAGGTCCTTTGGGTCCTTTTGGAGCACCCAAAACTGGTGTTCTCAGCCCCCTCTCCTTTGCTGGAGTTAGAGTAACATTTTCTGGCCCTAGAGATCCCTCACTGTGCTTGGGACTCCCTTACACACGCCTTTTCGTAGAATCATAGAATCATAGAATCACCAGGTTGGAAGAGACCCATCAGATAATCGAGTCCATTTTGGATGGTCCAGCAACGAAGCAGCCCTGCTCCGCTTCGCAGGATGGGAACAACAGGCATGGAGCCTCCAAGCACCCTCTCCAATGCCTTTAAGTAGATCATAGAATCATAGAATCATAGAACAACCAGGTTGGAAGGGACCCATCGGATCTTCTAGTCCAACCATTCCTATCAAACACTAAACCAAGTCCCTCAGCACCTCGTCCACCCGTCCCTTAAACACCTCCAGGGAAGGTGACTCAACCACCTCCCTGGGCAGCCTCTGACAGTGCCCAATGACCCTTTCCATGAAAAACTTCCTCCTAATATCCAGCCTAAATCTCCCCTGGTGGAGTTTGAGGCCATTCCCTCTCATCCTGTCCCCTGTCCCTTGGGAGAAGAGCCCAGCTCCCTCCTCTCCACAACATCCTTTCAGGGAGTTGCAGAGAGCAATGAGGTCTCCCCTCAGCCTCCTCTTCTCCAGGAGAAACACCCTCAGCTCTCTCAGATGTTCCTCAGAAGGCCTGTTCTCCAGCCCCTTCACCAGCTTCGTTGCTCTTCTCTGGACTTGCTCCAGAGCCTCAACATCCTTCTTGTGCTGAGGGGCCCACAATTGAACACAGGATTCAAGGAGCGGCCTCACCAGTGCTGAGTCCAGAGGGAGAATCATCTCCCTGGACCTGCCCCTGTCCCAAGCACACCCTTTCCTCAGTGATGTACACTGTCCCCAGGCCACAAGGGACCTAGGATGCTTTGACCCTGTTCCAGCCACCTCCTTTTCCCTTGGGGAAAAGTTCCTGTGCTCACCAGGAGCCAGCAGGAATTTGCTTGGTGCCAAGTTCCAGCGTCACACGCACAGCCAGAAGCTCCTTTGATCCTTTGATCACGCTTAAGTGTGATCCTAAAGCAGCTTCTTCCTACGTGCTGGACTCAACCACACACTCCAGCAGAGGGAAAGTCTCACTCCTAAATTTCTGGAAATCTTCCCTTAAATAATCTGAGCTTGGAAGACTGGAACAACAAACCCAGCAGTGAAATCAGCTCCTGTGCCACAGCTCTCAGCAGGCAGCTCACTCTGCTTTGGCCACAGGCTGCTGGATATTCATGCAAGAACCAGCAATGGCTGAGGATGCGACAGTGCTTGGAGTAAAGCAGAGCTCTGCTCTTTGCTATGAACAGAATCATGGAATGGTTTGGGTTGGAAGGGACCTCAAAGCCCATCCAGTGCCACCCCTACCACTGCATCAGGGTCTCCAAGCCCCATCCAACCTGCCCTTCAACCCCTCCAGGGATGGGGCAGACACCACTGCTTTGGGCAACCTGGGTCAGGGCCTCCCCACCCTCACATCAAAATGTTTCTTCCCAAGAACTTATCTCACTCTCTCCTCTTGCAGATGAAACCATTCCCCTTCTTCCTCTCACGGATCCAGAGCCCCTCCCCAGCTTTCCTGGACCCCCTTTCAGTACCAGAAGCTGCTCTAAATTCTCTGTGCAGCTTTCTTTTCTCCAGGCTGAACAACCCCAACTCTCTCAGCCTGGAGAAGGTTCTCCAGCCCTCAGAACATCTTTGTGGCAATACAAGTGCTTGATTCTTGCACAAACTCTTGATAGTGTGAAGTATCTCCCATCTAGTGCGGGCTTAAGGGTAGGGAAGTGGGTAAATGGTGTTGTTTCCATCCCAGGCAATCTCCAGGAGGACATCTCCATGTCAGTTGCACCACAGGTTGCTTCTGCAGCTCTGCTGCCCAGTTGCTCAAGGCAATACAGGGTAGCCACCACCTCAACTCCTGGCAATCTCGCATAGATTGGAGGAGGAAAGGAGCCCACACTGTGATAGCTGATGGATTTATTTCTTCCCACCTTGGCACAGGGGCAGGTTTTCCCCCTACAGCAGGAGCTGGGACCCCTGCAGGCACTGGCAGACAGCAGGAGAACCAGAGAGCAGCCACCGTGTGGGCAACAGCAACTGGGGGGACTGGGGATAGAATCATAGAACAACCAGGTTGGAAGGGACCCATCGGATCTTCTAGTCCAACCATTCCCATCAAACACTAAACCAAGTCCCTCAAGACCTCAACCACCCATCCCTTAAACACCTCCAGGGAAGGTGACTCAACCACCTCCCTGGGCAGCCTATTCCAATGCCCAATGACCCTTTCTGGGAAAAACTTCCCATGGATACCCATGGCGGTATTATAGCCTCTTGCAGAGGTGATTTTGCCCTAGAAGGACAGTGCATGCCCAAAGAAAGAAATAATTCCTGTATTTCCAAGACATCTCCACCCTGAAAAAGCCTTTCTGCAGAGTGGGGTCATTCCTCCCCCAACAATTTCATAGAATCATAGAACAACCAGGCTGGAAGAGACCCATCGGATCATCGAGTCCAACCATTTTGCTCCTTTTGGTGGAGGGAATGCCCAGGGTTACCACCCTATGGGGCACCCTGGCCCAGCCCTTCAGGAGGATGCTAGGAAAAGGATCCTGAGGAGAAATAAATAACCCTAAAACCATTATCAATCAGGGTTATGCTTCCATTAGTTGCCCAGAGAATCCTCTGCCCAGAAGCAGCCTTGGCCTCGCAGGTTTCGAGTTACCGCAGTTTAGCTCTCGGTAACCTGCTGGATGTAATAAATAACTCTGCGAGCCCTGCAGGAGAGCTGGGACCATTAAACATGCCAAGTTATTTTTTACGGCGTTTCTTCTAGGAAGGGGGGAACGGAATCTAAACGCTACAGGCAGAAGTGGAGCGGAGCAAGGTCTTTAATCACTTTCCAACCAGCACCATCTTCTGGCCAACAGCAGCCCCTTGCCCTGAGGCTGGAGAGCAGGCAAACAGCCCAGGGCTGAAGGTTCAGGCTGGTGTGGGCTTCAGGGCTTTGGGAGCACTAATGCCTGCAGACCTTCTCCCTCTGGGCTGGGGACCTGGAGCAGGGTCAATCATAGTATCATAGAATCATAGAATCATAGAATCATAGAACAACCAGGTTGGAAGAGACCCACCGGATCATCGAGTCTAACCGTTCCTATCAAACACTAAACCATAAATCAGCGCTCGTGCAAAGCACAGGGAGGGGATTCTGCTCCTCTACTCTGCTCTGGTGAGAGGAGGTGGTTGATTCCCCAACCCTGCAGGTGTTGAAAAGGCAGGTAGATGAAGCGCTTAGGATATGATTTAATAGTGGACAGGTACGGTTGGACTTAATGGCCTCAAAGGTCTTTTCCAACCTAGGGGCTCTATGAGACCCCCACCTGGAGCTCTGCATCCAGTTCTGGAGCCCTCAGCACAGGAAGGAGATGGAGCTGTTGGAGCGAGACCAGAGGAAGCCACAGAGATGATCCAAAGGCTGGAGAACCTCCCATATGAGACCACACTGAGAGAGCTGGGGTTGTTCAGCCTGGAGAAGAGAAGGCTGCAGAGAGACCTTAGAGCAGCTTCTGGTGCTGAAGCAGGTTCCAGGAAAGCTGGGGACAGACTTTTTAGCAAGGCCTCTTGTGGCAGGACAAGGAGCAGTAGTTTTAACCTAAGGGATGGGGAGATTTAGGCTGGATATAAGGAAGAAAATTTTTTACAATGAGGGTGGGGAGGCCCTGACCCAGGTTACCCAGAGCAGTGGTGGCTACCCCATCCCTGGAGGGGTTCAAGGGTAGGTTGGATGGGGTTTGGAGCCCCTGATCCAGCGGGAGGTGTCCCTGCCCATGGCAGGGGTGGGACTGGATGGGCCTTGAGGTGCCTTCCAACCCAAAAGAATTCTGTGATCCTACAATTCACTTCCAAACCACCATCTGGGTTTGTAACTTCAGTTCCCTCTCATCCTATCCATGGCTCCATATGCTTGAGATCTTTTTCTGGGGGCGGGATCAGGCTGGACATTAGGAAAAAAAATTTTCACAGAAAGGGTCATTGGTCACTGTCAGAGGCTGCCCAGGGAGAAGGTTGATTCACCTTCCCTGGAGGTGTTTAAGGGAGGTAGATGAGGTGCTGAGGGACATGGTTTAGTGTTTGATAGCAATGGTTGGACTTGATGATCCTGGGGGTCTCTTCCAACCTGGTTGTTCTATGATTCTATGATTCTTACATGTGACTAGTGTGGGCAGGAGGACAAGAGACAAGGAAGAGGCTGACAGCAAAAATGAAGCTACCCGACCTTATTTTTCCTTCTGAGAAAACCCATAATGATGAGACAGCTGTTTCCCCACTCACCAGCCTCCACCAGCAGGCTCTGGGATTTCACCATCACACCCCAGATCCCTTTGCTTTAAGCCCTGCTGCCACCACAAGTTGGAAGAAGGTAAGTATCTCTTGAGGGCTCCAAGAAGGCAACCATCTCATTCCTGAGCAAGCTCTGGGACTTTGAGGGAGACCCAGTGGGTCAAGTGCAGCCCATTTTCTCCAAGCAAAGCTTGTGGTCACCAGGAAGTGAGATTTAGCATCTCCTGACCCAGCACCTCAGGGGGCAGGGACACCCTCCCTCCACCTCCCTCTGCTCCTGGTCACTACTGATCCTAGGGAAAGGCAAGAAGCAACCAGAAATCTATTTAGGGATTCAGGAACACAAAGTCAATCTCCTTCCCTCCCACATCATGTTTTCCCTTCAGGAAGTCAATCTGGCAAGAGCAAAAATAGCTACCTGAGCGAGGTGATGGCCAAAGCAGTCCAGTCAGGGCCAAAACAAGCAGCAGTTGTCTCAAAATAGCTCTGGCAGCATCGCGCTTCCTGAGTGGGAGGGAAGGGTTCCTCGCACAGCCGTCACTCCAGTTGCCACCATAGCAATCACAGAGCAGCTCTTCCAGTTTCATGGGAAAGTGAGAGGAGGAGTCTTCCCATGTGCTCCTTTGCTTGGCACTTGGTACTCCTGGCACAGCAGCTGGTCCCTCAGGGAACCCATCGGCCACTGTACACCCTCCAGACCTGCTGTGCTTCAGCCTGAGGTTGCGTCTACAAGGTATCGTCTCCCACCTTGTGTCCTGGTCTCGCTGTCCTGCCAAGGACACAGGTACAAGAGGTCTTTGCCATCTCCCTGGTGGACACTCAGGAGAGATACTTGAGGTGGTGCAGCTGCCCAGACAGTAGCAGGACACAGCAGCAGCCAGTCTCAGCTTCTCACTCTGGGTGCTTCTACTTGACCCAATCTGAAACGAGACCGAGGACAATTTCATCAGCATAACAGAACAAGCAGTTGCCTTCCAGAACCCAGAAATATTGATTAGCACCACAGCTTAGCCACAGAGGCTCAGCCAAAGTCTGCAGGACAAGAGGTTTAACACGGCCAAATGCTGAGTCCTGCATTTGGGGCACAACATCCCTGAGCAGCTCCAGACTAGGAGAAGTCTGGCTGGAAAGTGCCTGGAGGAGAAGGACCTGGGGGTGTTGGTTGACAGTGACAGACCATGAGCCAGCAGTGGCCCAGGTGGCCAAGAAGGCCAATGGCATCTTGGCTTGGATCACAAACGGTGTGGCCAGCAGGTCCAGGGAGGTTCTTCTCCCTCTGTACTTGGCACTGGTGAGACTGCTCCTTGAATCCTGTGTGGGCCCCTCAGCACAAGAAGGATGTTGAGGCTCTGGAGCGAGTCCAGAGAAGAGCAACAAAGCTGGTGAAGGGGCTGGAGAACAGGTCTTATGAGGAATGTCTGAGAGAGCTGGGCATGTTTCTCCTGGAGAAGAGGAGGCTGAGGGGAGACCTCATTACTCTCTCCAACTCCCTGAAAGGAGGTTGTGGAGAGGAGGGAGCTGGGCTCTTCTTCCAAGTGACAGGGGAGAGGACAAGAGGGATTGGGCTCAAGCTCCACCAGGGAGGTTCAGGCTGGACATAAGGAAAAAAATTTGACAGAAAGGGTCACTGGGAAATGTAAGAGACCGCCCAGGGAGGTGGTTGATTCACCTTCCCTGGAGGTGTTTAAGGGATGGGTGGACAAGGTGCTGAGAGACATAGTTTAGTGTTTGATAGGAGTGGTTGGACTCTATGATCCAGTGGGTCTCTTCCAGCCTGGTTGTTCCTTGATAGAATCACTTGGTTGGAAAAACCTAGTGATCAGCGCACATGGGAAGTGATCAGGGTATATGTGGGACTGTGACCCCAGTAACTCACGTTCGGTGCAGTGTGCCAGGATCCCTTTAGTTCGTTGCCATTGTCACTACCTCTCCACCTCAAGCAATCAGCCCTAGGAGTCATTTTCTCAATGTCCTGTAGCAACAACATCCATAGTTTCCAGACAGGGAGAGAGGAGGAAGACACAAGGAGTTGTTCTACCATTCTTCTCTTGCACCCTGTGTGCAGGCTCTGTCTCAGTCCAACAAATACATACACGAACAGACAGACAGACAGACACCGGGACTTCCAGCAGTCCTGGTCAGCTCATGCCAACGACCTCCTATCTTCCCATCCAGACAGGCAGGATACGAGCAAACCAGCGGCTTGGAAAGAAATTAAACTCTGGAAAAATACTCCGGAGCATAAATTCCAAGGAGTCCTTTCTTCTCTGCAGTTCATTGACATGTTAAAAGAAAAGATTCATGTCCTGCCAGTGAAGCTGAGATAAGCCTTGCAGACCATTGCACTTTCGAGGAGGGCTTGGGGTGACATTTTGTTGTTTGAGTTTTGGCTTCTGCACTTCTTTTCCCAGCACATACTGGGGTCTCACTGAGGTCTCGCTGAGATGCTGCCACTCCCGCTCCTTTCTCCACTGCTCATATAGAATCATAGAATCATAGAACAACCAGGTTGGAAGGGACTCATCGGATAATCAAGTCCAACCATTCCTATCAAACACTAAACCATGTCCCTCAGCACCTTGTCCACCCACACCTTAAACACCTCCAGGGAAGGCGAATCAACCACCTCCCTGAGCAGCCTGTTCCAATGCCCAATCACCCTCTGTGTGAAAAACTTCCTCCTAATCTCCAGCCTAAATCTCCCCTGGCAGAGCTTGAGGCCATTCCCTCTCGTCCTGTCCCCTGTCCCTTGGGAGAAGAGCCCAGATCCCTCCTCTCCACAACCTCCTTTCAGGGAGTTGTAGAGAGTAATGAGGTCTCCCCTCACCCTCCTCTTCTCCAGGCTAAACACCCCCAGCTCTCTCAGCCGCTCCTCATAGGGCCTGTTCTCCAGCCCCTTCACCAGCTTCGTGGCTCATTTTTTTGCCCAAAGTTTTCCATGGTGGCCTAACTGCTCCTAGAAGGAGACTTAATGTGAACCATGGTGCTCAACGGTCCTGCTGGAGACTGTGGTCACAGTATGATATGCTTTGGATGAGCCAGTAATGTATGTTTGCAGCCCAGAAAGCCAACTGCATCCTGAGCTGCATCCCAAGCAGTGGGACCAGCAGGGACAGGGAGGGGATTCTGCCCCTCTGCTCCACTCAGTGAGGCCAAACCTGGAGCCCTGAGTCCAGTTCTGGAGTCCTCAGCACAGGAAGAATGTGGAGGTGTTGGAGACCATGGAGATGATCCAAAGGCTGGAGAACCTCCTGGATGAGGACGGGCTGAGAGAGTTGGGGTTGTTCAGTCTGGAGAAGAGAAAGTTGCAGGGAGATCTCAGAGCAGCTTCTAGTCCTGAAAGGGGCTCCAGGAAAGCTGGGGAGGGGCTCTGGATCAGGGAAGGCAGGGAGAGGATGAGGTGGGGATGGTTTTCAGCTGCAAGAGGGAAGATTGAGATGAGATCTCAGGAGGGAATGTTGTGGTGTGAGGGTGGGGAGGCCCTGGCCCAGGCTGCCCAGAGCAGTGGTGGCTGCCCCATTCCTGGAGGGGTTCAAGGGCAGGTTGGATGGGGCTTGGAGCCCCTGATCCAGTGGGAGGTGTCCCTGCCTGTGGCAGGAGGGTGGAACTGGATGGGTTTTAATGTCCCTTCCAACCCAAACCATTCCACTTTGAGCTTCTAATTCACGAGGATGAGTCATTGCCAGGAAGAGCAGATACTGCTTCCACTGCTTCCCCCAGGTCTGTGGGTGCAGGGGGGCAGCTCTTCCCTCCCTAGACCATCTCAACCATATGTTGAGATGTCAACCATATGGTTGGACTTGATGATCCGGTGGGTCTCTTCCAACCTGGTTGTTCTATGATTCTATGATCTCTTTGACCCTCATCCTACCCTCACCTCTGACATTAACTATGAGCTGACAAACTGCAGTTTTGCCAGCTCTCTCCCTCAGAGCTGCCCTGCTTCCACCTCAGCTTTGGGGATGATGGGCCAGCAGATGGCAGTCACTGTGACCACCAAACCATCCCAATATGGAAAGACACCAACCCAGTGCCCTTCTTCTCCCTTTAATGGGAGTCATTTGGAAGCCAGGCAGGGATTTGAGCCTGGCAATGCTGGAGAGGTCTCCGCTAGCCATAGAAGCTGCTGGTAGAAAGGGTTCCTGGGCAGGAAGGTTCTTTTTTAAATTCTCTGCGTTTCAGGGCAGAAGGTTAATTAAGTAGCAGGGTAACGAGGAGTCATTAAATCTGCCTGCATGGTGCTGTTAGCATAACAAGGGCAGAGCAATGAGGATGAAGCTGGGATTCTTGTTTTCCCATTGCCTTCAATTAACCTCTCCATGTTTTTTCAACACTCAGGGCCCCAGAGATAGGTTGTGGGTGCCTCTCGGAGGCTGTTAATTAGAGGAACGCAGAAACAAACTTTCTTTTAAGTAACTAGCATGATCCTTTTGGTTTTTAGCTTAAAATAAACAGGCAGGACCCAGCTTGCCCTTTGAGCAATGCCACTGTCCCATCAAAGTTTAGGAGGGTTCCAGGAGTTATAGAGAGCAATGAGGTCTCCCCTCAGCCTCCTCTTCTCCAGGATAAACACCCCCAGCTCTCTCAGCCGTTCCTCATAAGGCCTCCTATAGCTTTTACTCATAGCACCAAGACACCTTTTTCCACTTCCACTTCATCTGCTCTCTCTCAGTGTTCTTTCCTTCTCCATCTCTGATCTGACTATAGAAGACTGAGATTCTCACCACGCAGTGTCACCTGGAGGCATCTCAATAATCTGACCCAGGCCCTTCCTTCAAGAAGCTGTCAGGGGAGCATGCAGGTTGTCTCGCCTGCAAGCAAGGTGAGCATTTTCAGTGCCCAGAGTCAATTCATTGGTGGGGAGACACCTCATTAAAAAGGGACCTCCCATCAGCTCATGTTAAGCACCTAGAGGGCATCAATAACTACCCATATGCTGTTGTCCTACCTTAAAGTCCAAAGGAGATTTGTGGGTGACCAATGAGAAATTTACCATTTAAATACAGGATGGAGATTGATGTGATTGAGAGCAACCCTGCAGTGAAGGACTTTGAGGTGCTGGTTGATGAGAACCTCAGTATGAGCCGGCAACACACACTCACAACCCAACTGATGGCCAACTGTACGCTGGCTGCATCAAAGATCAAAGAAGCACGGCCTGCAGGTCAAGGGATGTGATTCTGCAACTCTATTCCTCTCTTGAGACCTCATCCATTCCAGGGAGGTTCTTCTCCCTCTGGACTCGGCACTGGTGAGACTGCTCCTCAAATACTGTGTGCGGTTCTGGGCCCCTCACCACAACAAGGATGTTGAGGCTCTGGAGCGAGTCCAGAGAAGAGCAACGAAGCTTGGGAAGCAGCTGGAGAACAGGTCTGATGAGGAAGGGCTGAGAGAGCTGGGGGTGTTTATCGTGGAGAAGAGGAGGCTGAAGGGAGACCTCATTACTCTCTACAACTACCTGAAAGGAAGTTGTGGAGAGGAGGGAGCTGGTCTCTTCTCCCAAGGGACAGGGGACAGGACAAGAGGGAATGGCCTCAAGTTCTATCAGGGGAGATTTAGGCTAGAGATTAGGAGGACGATTTTCACACAAAGGGTCATTGGGCATTGGAATAGGCTGCCCAGGGAGGTGGTTGATTCACCTTCCCTGGAGGTGTTTAAGGGACAGGTGGACGAGGTCCTGAGGGACATGGTTTAATGTTTGATAGGAATGGTTGGACTCTCTTCCAACCTGGTGATTCTATGATTCTATGATTCTATGAGACAGGATGTCCACGCACACGCTGTCTCGAACTCCACCATTGAGATGGATGAACTCCACCATTGAGATGGATTGGCCATGGTGTGGCCCCACGCTGGGGTAACAGCCTCGTCACATGTGCTGCTTGTGACCCAGCGGTTCTCCTGCGACGTGTAGCCCGTCACAGAGGCCCAGTGTCTCCTCCACACACAGACGCTATTGAGAAGCCTCACATGAAGCCAGTCAGCCCTAACACGCGTGACTGGGTTTTGTCTCCAGGCCATCCCTGATTTACAAGGCACCTCCTCGTTTGGGGGTTTGATTTCCCTTCTCCTATCAGTATCGTTCCAGCTCCACTCTGACAGAAAGAAAACCTTCCCTGAGCCCCTCCATACACCCGTGTCACTTGACTCGCCCTAGACCCTGGTGGCAAGTCTCACGTTGCCTCTCTCATCATACCCCTTCCAGCATGAAGCTCACCTATTCCCACCAGATGTTGGCCATTCTGGTGGGAATAAACATTCCTAAATGTGTTGGACATTTAGGGTGGCTACCAAGGTTGCCACAAGTTCAGGAATGGAACCAAGGCTCTGGAGCAGGTCCAGAGAAGAGCAATGAGGCTTGTGAGGGGTCTGGAGAACAGACCTGATGAGGAATGGCTGAGAGAGCTGGGGGTGTTTAGCCTAGAGAAGAGGAGGCTGAGAGGAGACCTCATTGCTCTCTGCAACTCCCTGAAAGGAGGTTGTGGAGAGGAGGGAGATGGGCTCTTCTCCCAAGTGACAGGGGACAGGACAAGAGGAAATGACCTCAAGCTCCACCAGGGGAGATTTAGGCTAGAGATTAGGAGGAAGTTTTTCACACAAAGGGTCATTGGGCATTGGAATAGGCTGCCCAGGGAGGTGGTTGATTCACCTTCCCTGGATGTGTTTAAGGGACGGGTGGACGAGGTGCTGAGACACATGGTTTAGTGTTTGATAGGAATGGTTGGACTCGATGATCCGATGGGTCTCTTCCAACCTGGTGATTCTATGATTCTATGATTCTATTACTTAAGAACTGCAATGAGCTGTTGGCATGAACGAGAGGGCATTAAAAATAAGAATGTTTTCTTCTGTGTGTGAATGGATTTTTAACTTACAGTGAATATATAAACCCAGTGGCATCCAAAGCAGTGGGACCAGGAGGGTGAGGGAGGGAATTTGGCCCCTACGCTCTCGTGAGAGCCCACCTGGAGTCCCGTGCTCAGTTCTGAAGTCCTCAGCACAAGAAGGACGTGGAGCTGTTGGAGCGAGTCCAGAGGAGGCCACAGAGATGATCCGAGGGCTGGAGCACCTCCCATATCAGAACAGGATGAGAGAATTCGGGTTGTTCAGCCTGGAGAGGAGAAGGCTGTGGGGAGACCTTAGAGCATCTTCCAGTCCTGAAAGGGGTTCCAGGAAAGCTGAGGAGGGGCTCTGGATCAGGAAATGCAGGGAGAGGATGAGGGGAAACAGTTTTGAGCTGCAAGAGGGGAGATTGAGATGAGATCTCAGGAAGAAATGTTTTGGTGTGAGGGTGGGGAGGCCCTGGCCCAGGTTGCCCAGCGCAGTGGTGGCTGCCCCATCCCTGGAGGGGTTCAAGGGTAGGTTGGATGGGGCTTGGAGCCCCTGATGCAGAGGGAGGTGTCGCTGCCCATGGCAGGGGTGGCACTGGATGGGCTTTGAGGTCCCTTCCAACCCAAACCATTCCATGACAGTAGGATTCTTTTACTCACTTTCTCAAGCGGAAAACCAGAGCTCTACCTATCAGAGCTAAGTGTCATCTATCAGATGCTGAGGGAGGTGCCACACGTCTACGTTCCCCTTTGCCTTCTCTTGCTTCCAGTACATTTTTCCAGTGGTTTCCAGGCATTCTGCACTTTACCCTTCCTGACTTTCTCACTGGGAAGCAGCCAACCAAGACTGTTCTTTCTGCAAACCGCAGTGAGGGGGGTGGTGCGGGTTGGATGTGAGGAATCACATCAGTGTTGCTGCCCTCATAATTTTAAACATCTAAATTACATATTGTTTACCAAATCCATCTCCTGCTCTACTTCCTCATTCCTATTCCCTGGAAAGGTCATCGGCCCTTGACGAAGATGAAGTCTGCATTGGTGGCTCTTCAAGAAGAGGCCATTAATCTTTATGTAATTATCTGAAATTATTTTAGGGGCAATAACCTTTCTCCAAAGTTTTCTCAGAAGGTGGTTAAGAGGGAATGGAAGTTAGGAGACACTGGGAAACAGTCCACAAATATTATCACTGACTTTCTAGGCAGCAGGGATGTTGCTACCTCTCTAGTGTCTTAATACCCAAGACAGATTGTTCCCTAAGTCCAAAAATTCACGTCTTCCATGATCAGAACTCTTTAAATGAAAACAGAATCCCCCAAAGTATATCAAGATTATAAACAACATTCAGACATTAGCCAAAAACCTAAATTCACCTTCCTTTTCTCTCAAATTAATGCAGCTACTGCATAAATACACGAAGGGTTATTGAAACCCTGCAGCACTTCCATAGGAAGTTTGCTCCTCTCTGTGAAACCCCACAATATTGTCAGCTTGAAAACCAATCATATTTAGAATTCAGAGAGCTGGGAAAGGGATATTTAAACCATCTTCCCCTCTCAGCCCTGTTGAATCATAGAACATAGACTCATAGAACAACCAGGTTGGAAGGGACTCACCAGATCATCAAGTCCAATCATTCCCATCAAACACTAAACCATGTCCCTCAGCACCTCGTCCACCCACACCTTAAACACCTCCAGGGAAGGTGAATCAACCACTTCCCTGGGCAGCCTCTGCCACCGCTCAATGACCCTTTCTGTGAAAAACTTCCTCCTGATGTCCAACCTAAATCTCCCCTGGTGGAGCTTGAGGCCATTCCCTCTTGTCCTGTCCCCTGTCCCTTGGGAGAAGAGCCCAGCTCCCTCCTCTCTACAACCTCCTCTCAGGGAGTTGGAGAGAGCAATGAGGTCTCCCCTCAGCCTCCTCTTCTCCAGGATAAACACCCCCAGCTCTCTCAGACGTTCCTCTTGTTCTCCTGCCCCTTCCCCAGCTTCGTTGCTCTTCTCTGGACTCGCTCCAGAGCCTCAACATCCTTCTTGTGGTGAGGGGCCCAGAACTGAACACAGGATTCGAGGAGTGGTCTCACCAGTGCTGAGTCCAGAGGGAGAAGAACCTCCCTGGCCCTGCAGGTCACACCATTTCTGACTGCATTCACAATCTCACGCTGTGGTTTTATCAAAGCTCTGAGCAAGCCTGAATCAGGCATGGATTAAGATTGGGCTCCTCACAGGAAACCTGCCTCCTGTAGCAAATGCTACTGGTCTCTGGACTCACCTTTCCTAGAGGGGGAACGAGGTTTTCCTTGTTAATGAATGTGGATCTGCAAACATTTGGCCTACAGAGATGTGCGCAGTTTCTGTGACTTCCTTAATGACTCCCTCCACCCATGACGTTATCCTGAACTCTGATGGATTGCGATCGGGGCCTTTGCTCAGGCATCTGAAGATGACAGGAGGCTTCTGCTCATTGCAACCCCAACTTTATCGCATGTCGAGCAGGAACTTGCATACACACACATGCACTCTCAGCCATGACACTAGGACATAAGGGGTAACTTTCAAAGAGAAGAAGCTGGCAAGCATCCCTTTCTACTTATGACTACAGTCCTGGAACTCCCCACACCACAGCAGCAAATGCCCTATCATCCCCAGCCAACTCGGCTTCACTTGGCCCCAGCTGATAAGAAGGTTATGAGCAAAAAGAAACATCAACTGCAGGGTCAGCTTGGGCCCGTGGGAACAGCGGTTGCCTGGTTTTGCAGCTCAGACAAGTTTTCCTGAGACATCCTTAGCAAGTTTGCAGATGACACTAAGCTGTGTGGAAGTGTGGATCTGCTGGAGGGTAGGGAGGGTCTGCAAAGGGACCTAAACAGGCTGCACCACTGGGCAGAGTCCAGTGGGATGAGGTTTAACAAGGCCAAATGCCGGGTCCTGCACTTGGGGCACAACAACCCTATGCAGAGCTATAGACTGGGAGAAATCTGCCTAGAAAGCTGCCAGGAGGAGAGGGACCTGGGGGTGTTGGTTGACAGTGACTGAACATGAGGCAACAGTGTGCCCAGGTGGCCAAGAAGGCCAATGGTATCTTGGTTTGGATCAGAAATGGTGTGACCAGCAGGGTCAGGGAGGTTATTCTCCCTCTGTACTCAGCACTGGTGAGGTCGCTCCTTGAATACTGTGTTGAGTTGTGGGCCCCTCAGCACAAGAAGGATGTTGAGGCTCTGGAGCGAGTCCAGAGAAGAGCAAGGAAGCTGGTGAAGGGGCTGGAGAACAGGTCTGATGAGGAACGTCTGAGAGAGCTGGGGGTGTTTATCCTGGAGAAGAGGAGGCTGAGGGGAGACCTCATTACTCTCTCCAACTCCCTGAAAGGAGGTTGTGGAGAGGAGGGAGCTGGGCTCTTCTCCCAAGGGACAGGGGACAGGACGAGAGGGAATGGCCTCAAGATCCACCAGGGGAGATTTAGGCTGAACATTAGGAAAAAGTTTTTCATGGAAAGGGTCATTGGGCATTGGAACAGGCTGCCCAGGGAGGTGGTTGATTCACCTTCCCTGGAGGTGTTTAAGGGATGGGTGGATGAGTTGCTGAGGTACGTGGTTTAGTGTTTGATAGGAATGGTTGGACTCAATGATCTGATGGGTCTCTTCCAGCCTGGTGATTCTATGATTCTATGATTCTATGATATGATCTTTAAGGTCCCTTCCAACTCAAACCATTATTTATCTGCTGGTTAAAACCTGTGGTTCAGGCTGGAAGGGGAAGTAATTGTTTTTTCTTTACTAGTGCTTTAAGTTCTAGTGTCTTTGACTGGAAAACCATCAGCACAATCCCACAGTTGGCAAAGCTACAAGGGACGGGTGCCCTGATCTGTCTCTCTCTCCAGACCACAAAGACATGCTGGTCACACCAGTATCCCGATTACTTGTGGTGACACAGTATCATGGGACTTGGTTTCACTTTGGTGTCGCAGCTGTAAAGAGTTAAACGCCGGCTCACAGGCAAAGCCCTGCACAGGGATGATTGACTCCAAGGGGAGCAGGAGGCCTACAAATAAAGGGCCAGGAACAAACTCCATTTTGGCTCAGAGCTCTGGAGAACTATCTTAGATTCATAGAATAATGGAATGGTTTGGGTTGGAAGGGAATTCAAAGCCGTCCAGTCCCTCCCCTGCCATGGAAAGGGACACCTCCCACTGCATCAGGGGCTCCAAGCCCCATCCAACATGCCCCTGAGCACCTTCAGGGATGGGGCAGCCACCACTGCTCTGGGCAACCTGGGCCAGGGCCTCCCCACCCTCACACCAAATCATTTCTGACTAAGATCTCATCTCAATCTCCCCTCTTCCATCTGAAAACCATTCTCCCTGATCCTCTCCCTGCATTCCCTGACCCAGAGCCCCTCCCAAGCTTTCCTGGAGCCCCTTTCAGCACTGAAAGCTGCTCTAAGCTCTCTTTGGAACCTTCTCTTCTCCAGGTTGAACAACCCCAACTCTCTCAGCCTGTCCTCATACAGGAGGTTCTCCAGCCCTTGCATCATCTCTGTGGCCTCCTCTGGCCTCACTCCAACAGCTCCATGTCCTTCACGTGCTGAGGACTCCAGAACTGTACATAGGGCTCCAAGTTTGGTCTCACCAGAGAGGAGCAGACGGGCAGAATCACCTCCCTTGCCCCACTGGTCTCACTGCTCAGGATGTTTTTTTAACACTTCTTTAGATACTTTTGATTGTGACATGTTAACAAGGAGTTCCCGTTCTTCTGGGTTATTGTTCTTCTGAGCTTGCCTTGTACGGCATTACCCAGTCTTGCAAACCCACCTTCTGTGCCACCTGCATGGGACTCAGTTAAGAGCAAACAGCACCAGAAAGCCAAGTGATGATATATTTCCATTAAGGTCAGTCTGTACAGCATGGATCCCATGAAGCTGTTCCTTGTCTGCATGGTGCTGCCATGCTGGATGCTGACGGATTGTCCCGTGCCTTAATTCATAGAATCATAGAATCATGGAACAACCAGGTTGGAAGAGATCCAGCAGATAATTGAGTCCAACCATTCCTACCAAACACTAAACCAAGTCCCTCAGGACCTCATCTACCCGTCCCTTAAACACCTCCAGGGAAGGTGGATCAACCCCCTCCCTGGGCAGCCTCTGCCACTGCCCAGTGACCCTCTGTGTGAAAAACTTCCTCCTAATCTCTAGCCTAAATCTCCCCTGGTGGAGCTTGAGGCCATTCCCTCTCGTCCTGTCCCCTGTCCCTTGGGAGAAGAGCCCAGCTCCCTCCTCTCCACAACATCCTCTCAGGGAGTTGTAGAGAGTAATGAGGTCTCCCCTCAGCCTCCTCTTCTCCAGGAGAAACACCCCCAGCTCTCTCAGACGTTCCTCAGAAGACCTGTTCTCCAGCCCCTTCCCCAGCTTCCTTGCTCTTCTCTGGACTCACTCCAGAGCCTCAACATCCTTCTTGTGTTGAGGGGCCCACAACTGAACACAGGATTCGAGGAGCGGCCTCACCAGTGCTGAGTCCAGAGGGAGAAGAACCTCCCTGGCCCTGTTGGTCACACCATTTCTGATCCAAGCCAAGATGCCATTGGCCTTCTTGGCCACCTGGGCACACTGTTGGCTCATGTTCAGTCACTGTCGACCAACACCCCCAGGTCCCTCTCCTCCTGGCAGCTTTCTAGACAGACTTCTCCCAGTCTGTAGCTCTGCATAGGGTTGTTGTGCCCCAAGTGCAGGACTTGTCATTTGGCCATGTTAAACCTCATCCCATTCAGAAACAGTTTCTTCGTTCTGATGATTTAAGCGACCTTTCACCTCAGCCTTAAAAAAGAATTGAGTTTCAAGGACACCAGTTGAGTGTACAAGAAGATTGCTCTTTTCCTGGGGGTCTCTGAAGGGGGTTGGAGCCACCCTTTGTCTCTGGTGGAACAGAAAGGGCCAT
This sequence comes from Coccyzus lansbergi, assembly GCA_033558105.1. Lineage (NCBI taxonomy): Eukaryota > Metazoa > Chordata > Aves > Cuculiformes > Coccyzidae > Coccyzus > Coccyzus lansbergi. The sequence continues at coordinate 355,602 of JAUMJK010000001.1, forward strand.
TCATGCCTCTGTCACATGCAGGAACATGACTGTCCCAGAATAGGACTGCAGGATGTCTCCTCGGGGGTCGGGGAGGAGAGGTGCCACACAGACTCGTGTGTTCTGGGAAAGTAGCCAAGGAAATGGCGCAGCTCTCCAACGAGGCCAAAGGGTTAACAGAGCCAGCGGCCGATCTGCCGTGACTCCTGTTTGAGGGGCACGTTTCCTGATGTGTCTGGAGAGGGTGAGCATGCAGAGGGGAGGTTCGCTGAGGGGCTGCTGAGAGGTCACCTTCGGGCGCTTTCCAAAGACACCGGCCAGTAATGAACTTGTTCGGTGCCCCCCCCGGCCCAGACCAGAGGCACAGCCTCCACGTCACAGGTATCCACCAAGGTACAGAAACGCATCACTGAGGTCCAGAGAGGGACACATGGTTATAGTCATGGAGACCTCCATGCAGCCGACTAACATGAGGCAGCAGTGGCACGGGTGGCCAAGAAGGCCAATGGCATCCTGGCTTGGATCAGAAACGGTGTGACCAGCAGGGCCAGGGAGGTACTTCTCCCTCTGGACTCAGCACTGGTGAGACTGCTCCTCGAATCCTGTGTTCAGTTCTGGGCCCTTCAGCATAAGAAGGATGTTGAGGCTCTGGAGCATATCCAGAGAAGAGCAATGAAGCTGGGGAAGGGGCTGGAGAACAAGAGGAACATCTGAGAGAGCTGGGGGTGTTTATCCTGGAGAAGAGGAGGCTAAGGGGAGACCTCATTGCTCTCTGCAACTACCTGAAAGGAGGTTGTGGAGAGGAGGGAGCTGGACAAGACAAGAAGGAATGGCCTCAGTCTCCAGCAGGGGAGGTTCAGGTTGGACATTAGGAAAAAGTTTTTCACAGAAAGGGTGATTGGGCAGTGTCAGAGGCTGCCCAGGGAGGTGGTTGATTCACCTTCCCTGGAGGTGTTTGAGGGACAGGTGGATGAGCTGCTGAGGGACATGGTTTAGTGTTTGATAGGAATGGTTGGACTCAATGATCCAGTTGGTCTCTTCCAACCTGGTTGTTCTATGATTCTATGAGTCTATGAAAACGTTCAACTTAGAAATAAAAACCAAACAAGCAAACCAGATCCCTCAGCACCTGCACATCACCTGCTTCTGGCACCTGACCTGGTAAAGTGCTGCTGGGGACACGTCCGTGTGCTCTCACACCTCTACCTGCAGAGCAGGATTGAGCCAGGACTTGAGAGACGGGAGGGTGAGAGATCCCTAAGATGGATCCCAGTTCGGGATTCTTCATAGGACAACGAGAGAAGAGGCTGAATGGAGGTTTTGTTCTCACTCTACTGAGTGAGGAGTCATCTCTGATAAACAAGGTAGGCAGTAAATAAAGACATCACATTGATCCACAGGCCCAATTCATCAAATCTTCAAGGAATCATGGAGATGATTCGGTGGAGAAACATAGATCATTTGCTTTCACACAAAGAAGGAAGAAAGCTCCGGAACAACCAACATAGGTGATCTCTACCCTGTTTACAAACCTTCACCACTGAGAAAATCTGGAGTGGTCAAATTCTTACTGTCCTCTTCAGCCAAATCTCAAGATGAGTGAGACTTCAACCCATTTTGTCTGAGTCGGGGTCCAGGAAAGCTGGGGAGGGGCTCTTGATCAGAGAGCGCAGGGCCAGAATCATAGAATAGTTTGTGTTGGAAGGGACTTTGAAGATCACCTTGTACCAACCCCCCCGCCATGGGCAGGGACACCTCCCACTAGAACAGGTTGCCCAAGGCCCCATCCAACCTGCCTTTGAACCCCTCCAGGGATGGGGCAACCACCACTGCTCTGGGCAACCTGTTCCAGGGCCTCCTCACCCTCAAAATGAAGAAATTCTTCCATATGTCTTGTCTAAATCTGCCCCTCTCCAGTTCACACCCAATGCCCCTCATTCTATCGTTTTGTAATTGGGGTTGTTCAGGCTGGAGAAGAGAAGGCTGTGGGAGAGCTTAGAGCAGCTTCCAGTCCTGAAAGGGGTTCCAGGAAAGCTGGGGAGGGACTCTGGATCAGGGACGGGAGGGAGAGGATGAGGGGGAATGGTTTTGAGCTGCAAGAGGGGAGAGTGAGATGAGATCATAGGCAGAAATGTTTTGGTGTGAGGGTGAGGAGGCCCTGGCCCAGGTTGCCCAGAGCAGTGGTGGCTGCCCCATCCCTGGAGGGGTTCAAGGGCAGGTTGGATGGGGCTTGGAGCCCCTGTTGCAGTGGGAGGTGTCCCTGTCCATGGCAGGGGTGGGACTGGATGGGTTTTGAGACCTCTTCCAGCCCAAACCATCCTATGAAAATATTTCTGAGCTATCAAGGACCTCAGAACAAGATGAAAATCTCCCATTCCCGATAACAGCTGTGTTCACCATCGCAATGAGAAGCAAAACTTTGCTTTCTGAACTGATGAACCAAAGAGGTTGGCAGAAGTCTTGTCCATAGGCAAAGAGACAGGTTGTGCAGCAGCACAAACCATCTACAGCTTCATACAGTTTGGAGAGAGACAGGAGGAGTCTTATGAGAGCACCGCTTGTGATCTTCTAATCGATGGCAGTTCATAGAATTGTGGAATCAATAAGGTTGGGAAAGACCTCTAAGCTCCAATCCTCAGCCCAACCCAACCGTGCCTGCTAAAACCTGTCCCCAGGTGCCACAACCACTTGATTTCTGACTCCCTCCAGGGATGGAAACTCCCCCACTGCCCTAGGCAGCCTCTGCCAGGGCTTCACCACTCTTTCAGTGAAGAAATTTTCCCAGTGCCCAATCTAAACCTGCCCTGGTGCAACTTGGGGCCATCTCCTCTCATCCTATCACTTGTTCCTTGGGGGAAGAAAAAGAGTAGTGGGGAATCATTGAGCCAGGACCATGCCCAGAAACTAGACTGGATGTATGGCTGATGGAGGAGGCTGGTGTAACCCCCCTCCTCCAGCAGCACCTGCTGCTCAGCCGTGAGATAACCTGCCCTGCGTCTCTAAGCAATCCGACACCACTTTTCAGGCAGTTCAGGATGCAGAGAAACCACAGCAAAATCAAACCAGAGCTGGCACGTGAAAAGGCACCAGGGCAACTTCTTGTAGTAGCATAGAATCATAGAAAAACCAGGTTGGAAGAGACCCATCGGATCATCGAGTCCAACCATTCCTATCAAACACTAAACCATGTCCCTCAGCACCTCGTCCACCCGTCCCTTAAACACCTCCAGGGAAGGCGAATCAACCACCTTCCTGGGCAACTTATTCCAATGCCCAATGACCCTTCCTGTGAAAAGCTGCCTCCTAATGTCCAACCTGAACCTCCCCTGGTGGAGCTTGAGACCATTCCCTCTTGTCCTGTCCCCTGTCCCTTGGGAGAAGAGCCCAAATCCCTCCTCTCTACAACCTCCTTTCAGGTAGTTATAGAGAGCAATGAAGTCTTTGTAGATGAGAACAAGGTGTAAAGTCTGTTCCCAGCCTGCTTTAGCTAGCCCAAGTCTGAGGAACAACACATTAGAAGAAAAGCAAGGCTTGTCCTTTCTCAGCACCTCAGCGAGTACTTCTAACATTTTGTCCTTCTAGCTAGAAGGGAAACCTCAGCCTCCTCAACCTTGCTTGCAGTAGCCTTCTGCCTCCTGAACAGTTCCTCGAGAGCTCCAGGTGGAGCAGGTGGCTTTATCCACTCTGAGCAGAGAAGACTTTCATAGAATCATAGAACAACCAGGTTGGAAGAGACCCATCGGATCTTCTAGTCCAACCATTCCTATCAAACACTAAACCAAGTCCCTCAAGACTTCATCCACCCGTCCCTTAAACACCTCCAGGGAAGGTGAATCAACCACCTCCCTGGGCAGCCTATTCCAATGCCCAATGACCCTTTCTGTGAAAAACTTCCTCCTAATGTCCAGCCTAAATCTCCCCTGGTGGAGCTTGAGGCCGTTCCCTCTTGTCCTGTCCCCTGTCCCTTGAGAGAAGAGGCCAGCTCCCTCCTCTCCACAACCTCCCTTCAGGTAGCTGTAGAGAGTAATGAGGTCTCCTCTCAGCCTCCTCTTCTCCAGGCTAAACAACCCCAGCTCTCTCAGCCGCTCCTCATAAGGCCTGTTCTCCAGACCCTTCACGTCTTTTCTCCGCAAAGGTGGTCAGTGCTGCAGCTTCCTTGACCTAAGCACGGCCACGAGGCTCCTCCAAGCTCTCCACTACAACCCCCCGAGCAGGCACGTTGCTCTGCGGTCAGCAGCCTTCCCCCAGCAACCTCCCTCCCCCCTGGAGATTTTATTTGTTTATTATTTTCATCTCTTTCTCAGAGCTGTCCTGCCTTTCTCCCGCTTCGCCCTCCTCCTCCTCCTCCTCCATCCCTGTCCGGCGCTTCGCCCATTGGTTGCAGGGGCTGCGCTCGGGGGCAGCCCTGCAATTTTCTATATAACCACCCACCCCACTCGGAGAGACCTCAGCAAAGCACGAGAGGGAAGAAACATCCCCGGAGCTCGAGCCCCCGCAGGACAGCGAACTCCAGGATCCACAATACACTGTGCACAGGACCTGCCCAATTGCTCTTAAAGAAAGTGACCCCAGGAGCATCCAAGGTAGGTAACAACTCCAATGAAAAGCTTTGCTGTTCCGTGTATTTGTTTGCAAACAAAATGATGTCCTGCTTCCAGGAGGGGTTTGCGAGTTTTTTCAGTTCTCCCCGCTTTGTGGGAGGCGATGAAGGGATCAGGGTCCTGAGCAGGCAGGCAGGGAGAGGCTGCATGAGAAGAAATCCAGAACATCTCTGGGGGGAAGGTCCCTCTGCTTGTGGACCAGGTTGGGTTCAGGTCAGGGAATCACAGAATCATAGAATCATAGAATAACCAGGTTGGAAGAGAAACACTGGATCATCGAGTCCAACCATTCCTATCAAACACCAAACCATGTCCCTCAGCACCTGGAAGCAGCTGGGGATGTGGTGGTGTCTTCTGCCTTTCTCTCCTCTTTCCCCCACCTGTGGCACCTTTGCTGCAAGAGATCACACAGTCATAGAACACAATCTTAGAATGGTTTGTGTTGGAAGGGACCTTAAAGCCCACCCAGTGCCACCCCTGCCATGGGCAGGGACACCTCCCACTGCATCAGGGGCTCCAAGCCCCATCCAACCTGCCCTTGAACCCCTCCAGGGATGGGGCAGCCACCCCTGCTCTGGGCAACCTGGGCCAGGGCCTCCCCACCCTCACACCAAAACATTTCTTACTAATTCTCATCTCAATCTCCCCTCTTGCAGCTCAAAACTGTTCTCCCTTGTGCTATTCCTGCCCTCCCTGATCCAGAGCCTCTCCCCAGCTTTCCTGGAGCCCCTTTCAGCACTGGAAGCTGCTCTAAGGTTTCCCTGTAACATTCTCCAGGCTGAAAAAACCCAACCCTCTCAGCCTGTCCTGTATGGGCAGTGCTCCAGCGCTCTGATGCATATTTGCACAAAAGTTGTAGTTTTCTAGTTTGAGTTTGGCAAGGTTAGCCTGGCCGGTGAGCAAAAGCAGAGCTCCTCTCCTGCTAAGGTTGCGCAGCAGTCAGCATCTCAGGGGAGGTTGGTTTGAGATGAGGACACAACCTAGGATGTGCTCACCTGTCCTGGGCTCCCAGGCAACAGGTGTTTTGGGGCACCACAACCCACGTGTGGCACATTTCAGATGGTCAGAGGCTGTGTGAGGTTTTGGTGATGGTTTCCAGCCCCTCTGGGAATCATTCTGAGTCCTCCATATCATGGAGGCTGAGGGGAGACCTCATTACTTTCTACAACTACCTGAAAGGAGGTTGTGGAGAGGAGGGAGCTGGGCTCTTCTCCCAAGGGACAGGGGACAGGACAAGAGGGAATGGCCTCAAGCTCCACCAGGGGAGGTTCAGGATGGACATTAGGAGGAAGTTTTTCACGGAAAGGGTCATTGGGCATTGGAATAGGCTGCCCAGGGAGGTGGTTGATTCACCTTCCCTGAAGGTGTTTAAGGGACGGGTAGATGAGGTGCTGAGGGACATGGTTTAGTGTTTGATAGGAATGGTTGGACTCAATGATCCGGTGGGTCTCTTCCAACCTGGTTGTTCTATGATTCTATGATTCTATGATGTGGGTAGGTGGGGTGGGGACGGCTCCTTCAGACATCAAGTCACTTCACAAAGCTCTATGGATTTTGGGTCAAGCCGTGCTGGCTTTGGCTTCACACCCACTGAGCACCAAACACGCTTCTTTATGCTCCTGTGCCTCAGTTTCCCTCAGAAGTGAGAAAGGGTTATGCTTTCAAGCAGTATGAGATGTGAGAAACAGCACGGAGGGGAAAAGCAAACAGGGGAGAAGCAAACAGGCTGTTGAACAGGAGAAAACTAGGCTTTTCTTTCACTGATTTTAGGGCGAGACAAGGGAGAACTGTATTTTTTCTTTGGCATTTTGCAGTGGCGCTTGTGGCAGGGATGGGCAAGGATCCAGTGAGCTGTGTCCTGTGATCCTGACTCACATGAGCTCTTTTGCCAAACACCCAGGGGCTGAAGAGCCACACTGGCCTCTGAAATCCTGCAGAGGGACAGCAGGTAGGGGCAGCTTGGTGCTGCTGATCGGAGAATCACAGAATGGTTTGGGTTGGAAAGGACCTCAAAGCCCATCCAGTCCCACCACTGCCATGTGCAGGGACACCTCCCACTGGATCAGGGGCTCCAAGCCCCATCCAGCCTGGCCCTGAACCCCTCCAGGGATGGGACAGCCACCCCTGCTCTGGGCAACCTGGGCCAGGGCCTCCTCACCCTCACACCGAAACATTTCTCCCTAAGATCTCATCTCAATCTCCCCTCTTGCAGCTCAAAATCATTCCTCTCATCCTGTCCCTGCCTTCCCTGACCAAGAGCCCCTCCACGGATTTCCTGGAGCCCTTTGAGGACTGGAAGCTGTTCTAAGGTCTCTCTGCAAACGTCTCTTCTCCAAGCTATCTAACCAGCCCCAGGTCATAGAAACATAGAACAACCAGGTTGGAAGAGACCCACTAGATCATCAAGTCCAACCATTCCCATCAATCACTAAACCATGTCCCTCAGCACCTCATCCACCCGTCCCTTAAACCCCTCCAGGGAAGGTGAATCAACCCCCTCCCTGGGCAGCCTCTGACACTGCCCAATGACACTTTCTGTGAAAAAATTTTTCCTAATGTCCAGCCTGAACCTCCCCTGGTGGAGCTTGAGGCCATTCCCTGTTGGAGAAGAGGCAGGTACACTTTTGCTTTAAGCTTATCATTCTGAGCAGGGGTGTTTAATTTTAGCAGCAATATTCCCACCCACAGGGTTCAGCTGCTTCGACTAGATGGGACCTGATCTGGCACTATTTCTGATCCCTATGAGGATAGACTTGCTCCAGTGATCGCTTTCAATCAATCTTATGGGTCCAGCCCTGTTCAGTGTCTTCATCAATGACCTGGATGAGGGCACTGAGGGTACCCTTAGCAAGTTTGCAGATGACACTAAGCTGGGTGGAAGTGTTGATCTGCTGGAGGGTAGGGAGGCTCAGCAAAGGGACCTAAACAGGCTGAAGTGCTGGGCAGAGTCCAATGGGATGAGGTTTAACAAGGCCAAATGGCAGATCCTGCACTTGGGGCACAACAACCCTATGCAGAGCTACAGACTGGGAGAAGTCTGTCTAGAAAGCTGCCAGGAGGAGAGGGACCTGGGGGTGTTGGTTGACAGCCGACTGAATATAAGCCAGCAGTGTGCCCAGGTGGCCAAGAAGGCCAATGGCATCTTGGCTTGGATCAGAAACAGTGTGACCAGCAGGGCCAGGGAGGTTCTTCTCCCTCTGGACTCAGCACTGGTGAGACTGCTCCTTGAATTCTGTGTTCAGTTGTGGGCCCCTCAGCACAAGAAGGATGTTGAGGCTCTGGAGCGAGTCCAGAGAAGAGCCATGAAGCTGGAGAAGGGGCTGGAGAACAGGCCTTCTGAGGAACGGCTGAGAGAGCTGGGGGTGTTTATCCTGGAGAAGAGGAGGCTGAGGGGAGACCTCATTGCTCTCTACAACTCCCTGAGAGGAGGTTGTGGGGAGGAGGGAGCTGGGCTCTTCTCCCAAGTGACAGGATGAGAGGGAATGGCCTCAAGCTCCACCAGGGGAGATTTAGGTTAGAGATTAGGAGGAAGTTTTTCACAGAAAGGGTCATTGGGCATTGGAATAGGCTGCCCAGGGAGGGGGTTGATTCACCTTCCGTGGAGGTGTTTAAGGCACAGGTAAATGAGCTGCTGAGGGACATGGTTTAGTGTTTGATAGGAATGGTTGGACTCGATGATCTGGTGGGTCTCTTCCAACCTGGTGATTCTATGATACTATGATTCTATGATTATCTTCTTCCCTCTTCCTCTGCTAATGGAAACCTCTCCACTGTACCTTTTCCAGCCTGCAGATCCAACCAAGACCCAAGCAAGGACATCCCGTGAGTGGCGTGAGGACTTCTGCACCCAGATTTGCCATTTGGTCCTTGATGGAGAGACTCCCAGCTCCCACCGCTCTAGCCATTTTCCTGACTTGCCTCTTCACCGGGGCACATGGCCAGACCCCGAGGGCTCTCCAGGAGAGCACCATCCCCTTTGAGGTGCTCGGTCAGGAGCAGGCTTACAGTCTGGTCCAGTCAAGCCGGTTCCAGGATGCCAAGGTGTTGAACCACTCGGAAAGCCTCCCCAGGAGCACCAGCTCAGAACCACCCCTGCTGCCAGTGTGTGTGAAGCCTGCAGATATCAGACATGTCTTCAAGTACATCAACACCATCGTGTCCTGCACCATCTTCATCGTCGGGATCATCGGGAACTCCACGCTCCTCAGGATCATTTACAAGAACAAGTGCATGAGGAATGGGCCGAACGTCCTCATTGCCAGCTTGGCACTTGGAGACCTTCTCTACATCCTCATTGCTCTGCCCATCAATGTTTATAAGGTAGGTGCCATGCGGCAAGAGTATCATAGAATCATAGAATCACCAGGTTGGACGAGACCCACTGGATCACTGAGTCCAAACATTCCTATCAATCACTAACCCATGTCTCTCAGCACCTTATCCACCCATCCATTAAACCCCTCCAGGGAAGGTGAATCATCCACCTCCCTGGGCAGCCTGTTCCAATGCCCAATGACCCTTTCTGGGAAAAATTTCCTCCTAATGTCCATCCTGAACCTCCCCTGACGGAGGCCATTCCCTCTCGTCCTGTCCCCTGTCACTTGGGAGAAGAGCCCAGCTCCCTCCTCTCCACAACCTCCTCTAAGGGAGTTGCAGAGAGCAATGAGGTCTCCCCTCAGCCTCCTCTTCTCCAGGATAAACACCCTCAGCTCTCTCAGCCGTTCCTCAGAAGGCCTGTTCTCCAGCCCCTTCCCCAGTATGACAGGAGCCTGGTAATTGCAGGGACATTGTCTTCTCCCACCTGCTTCAGTGCTCTGGGGAATATCTCTCCTTGGCTCTCCATCGCAGGCTCCATTTGCACAGAGGAGAGGGTGGGGGACGTTTCTGCTCTCAAAGGGGTGAGGAAAACATAACCAGACAAAAAGCCCAGAGTGCATTCCAGGGGAAATGAGGTGCTCCCAGCTACAGCTGGGTTCTGCACACCCAACCCAAGTGCTCAACCTTCCACATCTTTTAAACCTCATCTGAAATGAAAAGAAAAAAATCACTCACAGTCTCCTGATGTTACAACCCAATGTTTCTTTTAGCTGAGCAAAGATTATCATAGAATCATAGAATCACCAGGTTGGAAGAGACCCACTGGATCATTGAGTCCAACCATTCCTATCAAACACTAAACCATGTCCCTCAGCACCTCGTCCACCCGTCCCTTAAACCCCTCCAGGGAAGGTGAATCAACCCCCTCCCTGGGCAGCCTCTCCCAGTGTCCAATCACCCTTTCCATGAAAATTATTGCTCTTGTGCACTGGGAACACTTCTTCCAGCACAGTTCAGTTCTTCAGCCTCAAGCAAATAGCATTTTTATTCAAGCAAAAGATGAAAACCCATCCAGGAACGAGGCAGAGGCTGTGTAATAAAACAGGGGCTTCTTGCAGAGACGTTGGCCCCACAAATGATCACAGGAACATGAGCTCTGCATAGTGTGCTGGGCCAGAGAGAACCAGGCAGATGTGGGCAGCAGGATCATAGAATGTCCTGAGCTGGAAGGGACCCAGAATGACCATCGAGTCCAACCCCTGTCCCTGCACAGGACACCCCAACATTCACACCGAGGTGCTGAGGAACCTGGCCAAATGCTGCTGGAATATTATCAGGCTCAGTGATTGCTTCCCTGGGAGCTGTTCCAGTGCTCCACCACCCTCTGGGGAAGAACCTTTTCCTCATGTCCAACTTAACCCTCCCCTGGCTCATCTCCCTGTCATTCCCTTGGGTCCTAGAGATAGGAGACCCCATTTAAGAGCAGCTCTTTCCACACAGAGAAAGACACAGTCTGGTCTGCCAGAGTCAATGGTTTCAGACACATTTTGGTGAGCAAGAGCCAATGGTTTCTCTAAAGGGTTGGAAAGGATGCTGTGAGGTGAGGGCCCCTCATTATAAGAAAGACATTAAAGGTCTTGGAGCATGTCCAGAGAAGAGTGATGAAGCTGGTGTAGGGACTGCAGAACAAGTCTTAAAAGGAATGGCTGAGTTTGCTGGGGTTGTTTGGCCTGGAGAAGAGGAAGCTAAGGGGAGATCTTACTGCTCTCTACAACTAACTGAAAGGAGGTTGTGGAGAGGAGGGAGCTGGGCTCTTCTTCCAAGTGCCAGGTGATAGGGCAAGAGGGAATGGCCTCAAGACGTGTCAGGGGAAGGATATTGAGGCTCTGGAGCAAGGTCAGAGAAGAGCAATGAAGCTGGGGAACGGGTTGGAGAACAGGCCCTATGAGGAGCGGCTGAGAGAGCTGAGGGTGTTTATCCTGGAGAAGAGGAGACTGAGAGGAGACCTCATTACTCTCTACGACTCCCTGAAAGGAGGTTGTGAAGAGGAGGGAGCTGGGCTCTTCTCCCAAGGGACAGGGGACAGGACAAGAGGGAGCCTCAAGCTCCGCCAGGGGACATTTAGGCTGAACATAAGGAAATTGTTTTTCACAGAAAGGGTCATTGGGCATTGGAATAGGCTGCCCAGGGAAGTGGTTGATTCACCTTCCCTGGATGTGTTTAAGGGACAGGTGGGTGAGGTGCTGAGGGACATGGGTTAGTGTTTGATAGGAATGGTTGGACTCGATGATCCAGTGGGTCTCTTCCAACCTGGTAATTCTATGATTCTATGATTCTGTGTTTCCCCAGCTCTTGGCGAAGGACTGGCCCTTCGGCGTGCAGGTGTGCAAGCTGGTCCCCTTCATCCAGAAGGCCTCAGTGGGCATCACGGTCCTCAGCCTTTGTGCTCTCAGCATCGACAGGTAAGAAACAGCTTCTACTGCTGCACTTCTCAGCCTGACCCATGTGAGACAGCAGCATGTCCCTTCCTGCTCACCAAAAGCTGGGTCGGTCCCAGCCTAAACTCAGAGGTGGGGAGAGGGTGCTGTCACATGGAGCTGAAATCCAGCAGGAACTGCTGGAAAAATGTTGAGGGGATTGATTCACCTTCCCTGGAGGTGTTTAAGGGACGGGTGGACGAGGTGCTGAGGGACATGGGTTAGTGTTTGATAGGAATGGTTGGACTTGATGATCCGGTGGGTCTCTTCCAGCCTGGTTGTTCTATGATTCCATGATTCTATTATTACATTTCTCCATCAAGCCTCTGTTCCTCATCTTTCCCATTCCACTGAAGAGCTGGAGTCGGCAGGTGTATGGGGAAGGGTCTCTGGGGACATCTCTGAGCTGCACCTTCCCAGTCCCTTCCTGACAGCTTCTTCTCTTCCTCCAATCTTCACCTCTTGCGTTCCCACACGTTGGCAGGTACCGAGCAGTGGCCTCCTGGAGTCGGATCCAGGGGATCGGAATCCCCATGTGGAAGGCGGTGGAGGTGTTGCTGATCTGGGTGGTGGCCATCGTGCTCGCGGTCCCCGAAGCCATCGCCTTCGACATGGTGGAGCTCAGCTACTGGGAGCGGCACCTATGGGTGTGCATGCTGGCCTCCGAACAGAAATCCAGCTTCATGATGGTACGTACGGCAGCCCCCCCAGCGCAGGGCAAGGGAAAGGGAGACACGGAAACATGGGTGTCCTCCCTCCTTGAGGAGACAACACCTCCCATGCCCTGGAGGTGTTCGAGGCCAGGCTGGATGGGGCTTTGACCAAGACTGAGATGAGATCTTAAGGAGAAATATTTATAAACCCAGTGGCATCCAAAGCAGTGGGACCAGGAGGGTGAGGGAGGGGATTTGGCCCCTACGCTCTCGTGAGAGCCCACCTGGAGTCCCGGGCTCAGTTCTGAAGTCCTCAGCACAAGAAGGACGTGGAGCTGTTAGAGCGAGTCCAGAGGAGGCCACAGAGATGATCCGAGGGCTGGAGTACCTCCCATATCAGGGCACGATGAGAGAATTCAGTTTGTTCAGCCTGGAGAAGAGAAGGTTGTGGGAGAGCTTAGAGCAGCTTGCAGTGCTGAAAGGGGCTCCAGGAAAGCTGGGGAGGGGCTCTGGATCAGGGAGGGCAGGGACAGGATGAGGGGAAACAGTTTTGAGCTGCAAGAAGGGAGATTGAGATGAGATCTTAGGCAGAAATGTTTTGGAGTGAGGGTGGGGAGGCCCTGGCCCAGGTTGCCCAGAGCAGTGGTGGCTGCCCCATCCCTGGAGGGGTTCAAGGGCAGGTTGGATGGGGCTTGGAGCCCCTGATCCAATGGGAGGTGTCCCCGCCCATGGCAGTGGTGGGACTAGGTGAGCTTTAACACCCCTTCCAACCCAAACGTTCCATAGTTCTGTGATTCTAGGCCAGCGTCGGGTCAGTTCACGGCCCAGATACAGCCCCCCCACCTCTCCAGTTGCTCTTTCCCTTGCAGTTCTACCGCGACGTGAAGGACTGGTGGCTTTTCGGCTTCTATTTCTGCCTCCCCTTGGTGTGCACTGGCATCTTCTACACTCTTATGTCCTGCGAGATGTTGAGCAAGAGAAACGGCATGAGAATTGCTCTGAATGACCACATGAAACGGGTATGAAAACCGGGAAGGCAGAAACTCTGCTGTTTCCCAAAGAGGAGGGCATTGTGTTGGAGGGGGGGGACACTCATCTGTCCCTGTAAAGGACACGTAGGAGCTGCCATCACCTCCCAGTGGTTAAGGGATGCTGGTACATTGACACAAACGCATGGATCAGACCAGGAAGAGGGACCTTCAGCTGTGCAACCACCAGTCTTGGGGACAAGCCCAAACCTTGTGGCCATAAAGCAGCTTGATTTTCATTTCCTTATGGTTATTTATCTCTGTGCCAGCCCAGGTCACTGTGAACCAGACCAAAGCAGGTGAAGGGGCTGGAGAACAGGCCTGATGAGGAGCGCCTGAGAGAGCTGGGGGTGTTTATCCTGGAGAAGAGGAGGCTGAGGGGAGTCCCCATTGCTCTCTGCAACTCCCTGAAAGGAGTTGTGGAGAGGAGGGAGCTGGGCTCTTCTCCCAAGGGACAGGGGACAGGACAAGAGGGAATGACCTCAAGCTCCACCAGGGGAGATTTAGACTAGACATTAGGAGGAAGTTTTTCACAGAAAGGGTCATTGGGCATTGGAATAGGCTGCCCAGGGAAGTGGTTGATTCACCTTCCCTGGAGGTGTTTAAGGGACGGGTGGATGAGGTCTTGAGGGACTTTGTTTAGTGTTTGATAGGAATGGTTGGACTAGAAGATCCGATGGGTCCCTTCCAACCTGATTGTTCTATGATTCTATGAAATGCTGAATATGCCACCTCACAGACCAAGGGGTGCAGGGAAAAGGACAGTTTACTGTCCCCTCCCATGCTTTGCAGGATGATCCCTGGTGGCAGACCTGAGTCACAATAACACGAAGGGTGATGGGTGGATGATGATGAGGGGTGGATGGATGAAGGCCCCGTGTCCCAGGGGGTATCACCCCAGCAAAATCACCAGGAACAATGATGCGAAGGGGCGTGAAGGAGTCTGGTCCATCTTGTGCTGCTGGAACCCTGCTCCTTTCTGCAGTCTGTCTCGCAGACTCCTCCCCACGATGCAGGATTTGGGAGGCTGTGCTTTAGAACCATAGAATCATAGAACAACCAGGTTGGAAGAGACCCATCGGATCATCAAGTCCAACCATAAATCATAACCATTTTTTAGTCTCAAAAGGGGTTCCCAGCCACCGCCAGGTCACAGAAATTACTTGAAGAGCCTTTGCTCAGAACAGAGAGACAGTGCTTTGCTCTACTCGCTTTCCAGTGCTCAGCCAGACCATCCCTTCTCTCCCACCCACCTTCTCTTCGCAGCGCCGGGAGGTGGCCAAGACCGTGTTCTGTCTCGTGGTGATCTTTGCGCTTTGCTGGCTGCCACTCCACCTCAGCCGCATCCTCAAGAAGACCATCTACGACCAGACGGACCCCAACAGATGTGAACTGCTCAGGTAGGGGCATCAACAGGAGGGTTCGTTTATCCTGGAGAAGAGGAGGCTGAGAGGAGACATCATTACTCTCTACAATTACCTGAAAGGAGGTTGTGGAGAGGAGGGAGCTGGGCTCTTCTCCCAAGGGACAGGGGACAGGACAAGAGGGAATGGCCTCAAGCTCCACCAGGGGAGATTTAGGTTGGAGATTAGGAGGAAGTTTTTCACGGAAAGGGTCATTGGGCATTGGAATAGGCTGCCCAAGGAGGGGGTTGATTCACCTTCCCTGGAGGTGTTTAAGGGACGGGTGGATGAGGTCTTGAGGGACTTGGTTTAGTGTTTGATAGGAATGGTTGGACTAGAAGATCCAATGAGTCCCTTCCAACCTGGTGATTCTATGATTCAGTTTTCTATGGTTCTGTGCTGGGAGCCCCTGCTGGCACCAGCAGAGCCTCTGCTGCCTTGTTTCAATAGCTCCTTTCTAGATGGCATTTTTCTCCTGAGAGGCACAGAGAGAGGGTTTGGGAACCTTCCCTTAGAAGGGAAGAAGTTAAAGACTGAAATGTCTCTAGAAAGCTATGGGTTAAAGAGGCCTCCTGGGCAGAGAGATGTTCCCCACAGGGCTGAGGGGACTGCATCACGTCTGAGGGCTGAACACACTACTTGCTACTTGGCAAGCATCGGTCTTAGGATCATAGAATCATAGAACAACCAGGTTGGAAGAGACCCATCGGATCATCGAGTCCAACCATTCCTATCAAACACTAAACCATGTCCCTCAGCAGCTCATTTACCTGTGCCTTAAACACCTCCAGGGAAGGTGAATCGACCACCTCCCTGGGCAGCCTATTCCAATGCCCAATGACCCTTTCCGTGAAAAACTTCCTCCTAATCTCCAGCCTAAATCTCCCCTGGTGGAGCTTGAGGCCATTCCCTCTCGTCCTGTCCCCTGTCCCTTGGGAGAAGAGCCCAGCTCCCTCCTCTCCACAACCTCCCTTCAGGTAGTTGTAGAGAGTAATGAGGTCTCCCCTCAGCCTCCTCTTCTCCAGGCTAAACAACTTTCAACACCCCCACCCTCTTCTCTCCCCTCCCGCCTCAGTTTCCTCCTGGTGATGGATTACTTTGGGATCAACATGGCCTCTCTCAACTCCTGCATCAACCCTGTGGCTCTCTACTTCGTCAGTCGGAAGTTCAAGAACTGCTTCCAGGTAGGTTTGACCCTTCCAGAGTTCATGGCCGTGGCGACCGTTTCCAGACACCAGCCCCAGGGCCACAGAGTCCCACAGCCCAGGCACAGTGCAGCCAGAGGTGCTCCCATCACAGCGAACATCGGTCTTTGCCTCATCCTGTAAGCACCAAAACTGCTCTCCAGCTTGGGGTTGGCCACCAAGTAGAGTAGGAGCAGAGGCAGGTCTGGACCTCGCAGTTCCTGGCTGCCAAACTCTTCATCAAAGACACACTGGGGTTGCCAGCAGCTCACAGGATTCCCCTCTTTGTTCAGCTACTGATCACATTCCCCTTCCCATAATTCTTCCTGACTAGCTCCGTCTCTTCCCAGCGTCAAATACACTAGAGGTCACTGCCCTGTTGCCAGCGTAAGGCCTAGGAGAAGCCACAAATGTCCTTCTGGATCAGAAGCATCCCCATAAAACAGCAGCCCAGGGATTGGGGCTGCTTTAAAATTTGAGCCCAAGTCACTAAGAGATAATTTTCAATCATAGGATGTCCTGAGTAGGAAGGGACCCACAAGGACCATCAAATCCAGCTCCTGGCCCTGCACAGGACACCCCAATGTTCATACCGTGGGGCTGAGGGCCTTGGCCAAAAACTGCTGGAATATTGTCAGGCTTGGTGACTGCTTCCCTGGGAGCTGTTCCAGGGCTCCACCATCCTATGGGGAAGAACCTTGTCCTCATGTCCAACCTAACCCTCCCCTGGCACATCTTCCTGCCATTCCCTTGGGTCCTGTCACTGCCACCAGAGAGAAGAGCTCAGTGCCTGCTCATCATTGAATCACTAGGTTGGAAAGGACCCACTGGATCATCAAATCCAACAATTCATATCAGTCACTAAAACATGTCCCTCAGCACCTTGTCCACCCATCCCTTAAACACCTCCAGGGAAGGTGAATCAACCACCTCCCTGGGCAGCCTCTGACAGTGACCAATGACCCTTTCCATCAAGAATTTTCTCCTAATGTCCAGCCTAAATCTCCCCTGGCGGAGCTTGAGGCCATTCCCTCTCATCCTGTCCCCTGTCCCTTGGGAGAAGAGCCCAGCTCCCTCCTCTCCACAACCTCCTTTTAGGGAGTTGTAGAGAGCAATGAGGTCTCCCCTCAGCCTCCTCTTCTCCAGGATAAACACCCCCAGCTCTCTCAGCCATTCCTCATAAGACTTGTTGTCCAACCCTTCCCCCTCCTTTGCTGAGGAAGCTGCAGAGCACAATGAGTTTTCCCCTAAGTCTCCTTTTTTCCAGTAGTGGAGCCCTGAGAAAGGAAGAGGATGGGATGGGATGGGATGGGATGGGATGGGATGGGATGGGATGGGATGGGATGGCACGGGATGGGAAGGGAAGGGAATCACCTCCCAGCTGCTGTGCCAAAAGGAATAGTTGAGCCCAGACAAGCATTACCTGTATTTTCTGTCCACCAAGACAAGGAAACGTAACCACCAGAGATGCCCAAGGTTTCAGTATCTTCATTTTCTACCCACACCAGCCCTACCTCGGAAGCCTTGCTCCCAGCAGATCCCCAGCAAGGCTCAGGAGCACAGGCTGCCGTTCCCAGCCTGGCTCTGCACAGGTTGACTTCCCAACATGAGTGAGGGAGCATTTCCTCCTTTTTGAGCCTGCAGCCCACGCTTGTAACCTCTCCCTCAAATACACTAGAGGTCACTGCCCTGTTGCCAGCGTAAGGCCTAGGAGAAGCCAGAAATGTCCTTCTGGATCAGAAGCATCCCCATAAAACAGCAGCCTAGGGACTGCGGCTGCTTTAAAATTTGAGCCCACGTCACCCAGAGATAATTTGCAGGAGTATCATAGGATGTCCTGAGTTGGAAGGGGCCCACAAGGACCATCAAGGTTAGCTCCTGTCCCTGCACAGGACGCTCCAACGTTCACACGACGGGGCTGAGGGCCTTGGCCCTGCAGCCCACGTTTGTAACCTCTCCCTCCACCCTCCTGTCTCCCCACAGTCCTGCCTTTGCTGCTGGTGCCAGAGACCAGCTCTGAGCATCACCCCGACGGACGAGAAGGGCTCCATTGGCAAGTGGAAAGCCAACGGGCAGGAGCTTGGGCTGGACCGGAGCAGCTCCCGTTTGAGTAACAAGTACAGCTCTTCCTAAAGCTGAGCCGCCTGCGGGGCCGAGAGGAGAAGGCACCGGGTCAGGACCCCGTTGTTTCTTCCAAGTGGCCGTTTTTCTGGCTGGGTTTGAATCATATTTTGCCTTCGTGCTACAACCCACCCGGAAGGAGCTACAGCATCGCACGGCCCCCGGGACTGAACACAGCCTCTGAACCACACATCACCAACTGCCTCTGGAGGAGGGGGGAGAGGATTCAGATCCTCGTAGGATTTTTCATTTCCTTGCAGGAAAACCAAGTGACGCATGGCCATTTGTCTCCGGTGGGAATGCGGGACGGGGAAATGTGCGTGAAAAGGGAAGGGAGGCCGAAATGTGGTCATTTTGAGATGGATGTGGGATGAGGTGAAGGAGAGGACCATGAGGGACTATTTCCAGTCGAAAAAGCCGAAGAAAAGCTTTGATAACATCCCTTAACACCTCCCTCCACGTGTCCCTGGGCAGAAAGCCAGGGTAAGAATCATAGAATCACCAGGTTGGAAGAGACCCATCGGATCATTGAGTCCAACCATTCCTACCAGTCTCTAAACCATGTCCCTCAGTACCTCATTCACCCACACCTTAAACTCCTCCAGGGAAGGCGAGTCAACCACCTTCCTGGGCAGCTCATTCCAGTGCCTAACGACCCTTTCTGTGAAGATCCAGGCACCGTAGATGTCTGGTAGATCATCAATGTTCATGGGAGGGAGGGAAGGGCAGTAACTCAGTTTCATTGTGTGGCCAACCTCACCTGGGGAAGCCTAGAAGTCCTCCTCCTCTTCACCTTTTCCCGGGAAATCTGTTCCAGGCTCCCTCCCCCGGGGATGACATTCGCCCCACAAGACACTGATGCCACGTGACTGCATGGCAGCCAGGAGCAGGTAACCTTGGTGGCATCAGCTCCAGCTTCCCCCTCCCCAGGAACGAGTGAGCTCCTGGCCAAGTGGACACGTTCGCTGGCCTAGGGCTCTTTCTAGGGAAGGGTTTGTAAGTCAGGGGCTCACCTTTTGAAATCCCCGTGAAACCACAAAGGAGCAAATTCTCTGCCTGACACTGCATACAAGGGAGATGATCCAGATGTTCCAGAAGAGCATCCAGCCTTGATCCGTGGTCTTCGGCAGCTGGAAAGAGCACAGCCTCCTTCAGCCCCACCAGGAGGGGGATCACCTGCGAGACCACAGCCTGAAGGGAAAGAAGGGGTGTCCCACATTTGGATGTCAACAAGGCTGAGCTCCAACGGGGCAGTGGGGCTGGACCCCGGAGACGCGCATCCTCATGACCAAAATAAGGTGGAAAAGGCAACAGGGAAGGTCTGGTCTCAGCCGGAAGAGCTGCTGGAGCTAACAACAAAATGGCAAAGAGCTTTCATAAATTGACTATTGAAAAGAATTCACCCCCGAGTGGTTTCCCAGCACGTTTTCCTAAAAAAAAAATCATGCTCGCTGAAACTTTAAGAAAATCTATATGAGAAAGTTTTAGTTACCAAGTTTTTTTTATGATTTTACTGTTGTTTTTTTTCCTCTCTCTTTGTTCTTTTCACTTTGTCAAGGGGGAAAAAATGGAGAGAGGAAAAAGGAAGAATAGAAAAGACCTGTAAATAAAGCTAAATCTTTTCCAAGTGCTGGCTTTTTCAGCTTGGCTTTCATTGAAATGCCAATGTTTTACAAAGAAATTACATTTCTGAAAGATAAAGGGGATTAAGATAAAAAAGTGACAGAAAGATAAAGGTGACAACAGCAGGACTGACAAAAGAGGGGAGATTGAGATGAGATCTTAGGAAGAAATGTTTTGGTGTGAGGGTGAGGAGGCCCTGGCCCAGGTTGCCCAGAGCAGGGGTGGTTGCCCCATCCCTGGAGGGGTTCAAGGGCAGGTTGGATGGGGTTTGGAGCCCCTGAGCCAGTGGGAGGTGTCCCTGCCCATGGCAGGGGTGGGACTGGATGGGCTTTGAGGTACTTTCTAACCAAAATCACTCTGTAATTCAACGATTCTGTGCTTGCTCCCATGCAGTGGGGTGAAACCCTCACCGGCATCCCTCAGGTGTTCCCTATGCACCCCTCTGGCACCCCCAAAACTTGCATGAAATGGTGCTTTAACCACCTACAAGTTTCCAGCATGAAGAAACCAGGCCAGACAGGATTAGCCCACCGGATCATCGAGTCCAACCATTCCTATCAAACACTAAACCATGTCCCTCAGCAGCTCATCCAGGTGCACAGGACACCCCAACATTCACATCATGGGGCTGAGGGCCTTGGCCAAATGCTGCTGGAATATTGTCAGGATCAGTGCTGTAACTGCTCCCCTGGGAGCTGTTCCAGGGCTCCATCACCCTCTGGGGAAGAACCTTGTCCTCATGTCCAACCTAAACCTCCCCTGGCACATCTTCCTGCCATTCCCTTGGGTCCTGTCATTGGTGGCCAGAGAAAAGAGCTCAGCACCTGCTCATCATAGAATCACCAGGTTGGAAAGGTCCCACTGGATCATCAAGTCCAACCATCCCCATCAATCACTAACCCATGTCTCTCAGCACCTCATCCACCCGTCCCTTAAACACCTCCAGGGAAGGTGAATCAACCACCTCCCTGGGCAGTCAGTGCCTATGCCACTACCCTTTCCATCAAAAATTTTTTCCTAATGTCCAGCCTGAACCTCCCCTGGTGGAGCTTGAGGCCATTCCCTCTTGTCCTGTCCCCTGTCCCTTGGGAGAAGAGCCCAGCTCCCTCCTCTCCACAACCTCCTTTCAGGGAGCTGTAGAGAGCAATGAGGTCTCCCCTCAGCCTCCTCTTCTCCAGGCTAAACACCCCCAGCTGATTTGTACTTGAAAGGGTGATTTTGTAGAGAAAACCTTACATTTTACATCCTCCCTCTCACTCTTCTGTATATTAATAAAATACATTGGTGTCTGAAAGGAAAAATCTCCAGCTGCTTCTTATAAAGCAGCAGGGGGGGCTGCGACGTCTGCTAAACACATTACTGAGTGTCAGCAGGTTCCTTTAGTAGCTGCAGACCTCTACCAGAGGGAAGCGGTGTCCCCCCCTGCACAGAAAAGACCAGAAAAGTTCAAAATTAACGGTTGGACTCGATGATCCAGTGGGTCTCTTTCAACCTGGTTGTTCTATGATTCTATGAAAATCCTCTGTCCTGTGTGGAGAAAAAAAAAAAGCTATTTCATGCCACATTACACTCTACAAAAAGCTTCCACTTAGCTGCCAGCAGATCCAAACGAGGCTGGGGGTTCAGCTTTGTACCCTTTAAACCTGCACATGAGGAGAGGTCTGGGCTTGCCTTTGTCTGCGCTCCTCAGGGGGTTAGAAAAGGCGAGTGTTTCTTTATTCATCTCAGCCCCTAAATGAGCAGAGTATTGCTTTATAATGATCTCTTCAAAAAGAAAGGCTGGTCACGGCTGCTGGAGTCAACTGCACTGGTGTCTCTAATAGAAAGATTTCATAGAATCACGGAATAGTTTGGGTTGGAAAGGAACTTAAAGGCCATCTGGTCCCATGGACAGCGATGCCGCCCACTGGATTGCATTGGGAGAGGTTGCTGCCTCTCTAAAAGCTGAATGTTCTGGAGCCAGTCCAGAGAAGAGCAACAAAGCTGGGGAAGGGGCTGGAGAACAGGCCCTATGAGGAGCAGCTGAGAGAGCTGGGGGTGTTTATCCTGGAGAAGAGGAGGCTGAGGGGAGACCTCATTACTCTCTGCAACTCCCTGAAAGGAGGCTGTGGAGAGGAGGGAGCTGGGCTCTTCTCCCAAGGGACAGGGGACAGGACAAGAGGGAATGGCCTCAAGCTCCACCAGGGGAGGTTCAGGATGGACATTAGGAAAATATTTTTCACGGAAAGGGTCATTGGGCATTGGAATAGGCTGCCCAGGGAGGTGGTTGATTCCCCTTCCCTGGAGGGGTTTAAGGGATGGGTGGACGAGGTGCTGAGGGACATGGTTTAGTGTTTGGTAGGAATGGTTGGACTGGATGATCTGGTGGGTCTCTTCCAACCTGGCTGTTCTATGATTCTAAGAGTCTATGTCACCACGTGGAAGCCCTTTGCTCCCACGGACTCGGGGCAGACTGACCTCACAGAGAATACCTGCAAACAACGTGATCTGAAAACCCTGAGCAGGAAACAGCAAGGAAAGGGAAAGAAAGAAGATGGAAGAGCTGCCTTCTAGCCATCATTTTCCACATCCGTGTTGAGCTGAGCGCAGCGTCACCTCCACAGCATCACTTCATAGATTTTATTATTAAATACAGGTTTGCATCAAAGCATCGTAGAAAAAAAGTAACCAAATAAAAACACAGGGAGTTCAACACGCAGATGCTACATACATCCACCAGGACTGTCATCCCCAAACGTTATTGCATTTCTTCCTCCCTCTGGGCTCTGTATTCCTTCATGCTACTCTGCAAACAAGAGCAAAGGACAAACGTTAACAGCAGGTACCCAAGTGACTCAAGACCAGCTCCCTCCTCTCCACAACCTCCTTTCAGGGAGTTGCAGAGAGCAATGAGGTCTCCCCTCAGCCTCCTCTTCTCCAGGATAAACACCCCCAGCTCTCTCAGCCGCTCCTCGTAAGACTTGTTCTCCAGCCCCTTCACCACCTTCAATTCATGTCCAAAGCCCCTACAGGTTGCATCCCACCCCTCCTGCCTCTGAGACCAAGAGGCAGAAAAGGCCCCTGAGCAATTCAGGAATAGTCTCACCTCAAAGGTGTTGAGCACGTGTTGGCAAACACCCATCAGATCGTTCAGCCCTTTCCGGAACGGCTCAACAGCAGGAAGGGTCCCTTTAGGAAGGAAGATGTGTTAGCGAAAGGGGAGCTGCCCCGTCCCTGGAGGGGTTCAAGGCCAGGTTGGATGGGGCTTGGAGCCCCTGATCCAGTGGGAGGTGTCCCTGCCCATGGCAGGGTGAGGGGGTGGAACTGGTGAGCTTTAAGGTCCCTTCCAAGCCAAACAGTGCCATGATTCTATCTGATGCTGAAGGGAACAGTCCCATGAAGAAGGAATAAAATAACAAGGTCCCCCTCAGGAGCAAAGCTGTGGATCTTGAGGGAAATGGCCTGAGCTGCAGGGTGGGAGGGACTAACTGCAAGGATCTCAGAGCTGTCAGCGCTCAGGGAACAAATTCCTCTTTGGAAGGCAAAGCGAAACACAGAACAGGCCGAGGAGGCTTTTCAGAAGAGCTTTGGGCCATAACCTGAGGTTTAGTGATTGATGGGAATGGACTCGATGATCCGGTGTGTCTCTTCCAACCTGGTTGTTCTATGATTCTACTGCCAACCAACCCAAATAACTGGAACCAGGCAAAGGCCGTGGGGCTCGTGGGGTCTCAGCTGGTTCAGCTCGACAGCTGGAAGACAGAAGAGCTGTGGCATAACAGCTCAGAGCACCAGCATTGCAGGTGCTCAGCAGAGGAGAGGGAGAAAAGTGCTTTTCTTTATTTAAAGGACTCATGGTGGAAACCTGACAACAGGAGGGGAAATTCCAGAGAGCAAGGGCCCCAGTCACGAAGGAAACACGCACATCCATACCTCTGGTCTGGATGCGGAAGTTGATCTTGCTTTCAGAGGGGTGCGTGATGCAGTAGCCACAGAACTCTACATCAGGGCTGCAGGAGGGGAGAGAGGAGAAGGCAGTGGTGAAATCCACGGCAAATCTCAGGGAAGGCAGAGGCTCAGGCCACCCAGACCTGCTGAGGCTCAGGACATTCCTGAAATGACTGAGAGTCTTGTGGGAGGGATAGGTTGAAGGAAAACCTCCTTTGTAATTTCATTGACACACCTTTATCCATCTCTGAGCTACAGCTGGAGCTTTGCAAAGGCAAGACATGGCTGGCACGACCGTAGGCACCATCCTGGCACCACCAGAGGTACCACTGGCAGGCCTGAAGAGATCAAACAGGGGATCCTGGATGCTTGGAAACCCCATTGCACACGAACCTGTTGCAGTTCTGCTGGACATTAGCAGGGTCTGGGCCACAGCAAGGGGTTACTGAGGAGGTTTGCAGGATGCAGGCATCTGCCTTCATAAGCTGAGGCAGCTGGTAGAACATTCATGCTCCTGATAGAAAGAACAGTCTGTGCAAGGACCCTGAAGGTTCTCGTTGTGGTGGTTTATCAGAGAAATTCCCACGTCACCTGCAGTGCCACTGCCATTTGACATGAAGTCCTGAACTGCTGCCACAATTCCTCTAAGGAATTCCTCTACATAAACTCTCTATGTAGCTCAGTCAAATAGAGCTACTAAGGTGAACCCATTTGTATATTTTGATGGGGGCAGCAGGACTAGGTCCAGCCCTGTTCAATGTCTTCATCAATGACCTGGACGAAGGCATCAAGTGCACCTTGAGCAAGTTTGCAGATGACACTGAGCTGGGTGGAAGTGTGGATCTGCTGGAGGGTCGGGAGGCTCCAAAGGGATCTGAATAGGCTGGATCCATGGGCTGAGACCAATGGGATGAGGGTTAACATGGCCAAATGGCAAATCCTGCACTTGGGGCACAACAACCCTGAGCAGCTCCAGACTAGGAGAAGTCTGGCTGGAAAGTGTCTGGAGGAGAAGGACCTGGGGATGTTGGTTGACAGTGACTGACCATGAGCCACCAGAGAGCCCAGGTGGCCAAGAAGGCCAATGGCATCCTGGCTTGGATCAGAAACAGCGTGACCAGCAGGGCCAGGGAGGTTCTTCTCCCTCTGGACTCGGCATTGGTGAGACTGCTCCTCGAATCCTGTGTTCAGTTGTGGGCCCCTCAGCACAAGAAGGATGTTGAGGCTCTGGAGTGAGTCCAGAGAAGAGCAACGAAGCTGGGGAAGGGGCTGGAGAACAAGAAGAACAGCTGAGAGAGCTGGGGGTGTTTCTCCTGGAGAAGAGGAGGTTGAGGGGAGACCTCATTGCTCTCTGCAACTCCCTGAAAGGAGGTTGTGGACAGGAGGGAGCTGGGCTCTTCTCCCAAGGGACAGGGGACAGGACGAGAGGGAATGGCCTCAAGCTCCGCCAGGGGAGATTTAGGCTGGACATTAGGGGCTGGGGAGCTGGAAGCCATGAATTGTAAGACAGTGGACAGAGCAGAGGCTTTTCCAGCCAGACTCATCCCATGGAAGGGAAGCAAGGAAGTAAGGCGGGTGTAAGGTGGCAGCTGGAGCCAGCCAAGGCTCAAAAAGATCTTAAAAAGCATGCACACAGGTGGTTTCTGATCATTTGGTGGTTTCAGCAACAACTGAGGTGCGGATTAGAAAGGAAAAGGCAGGCACAGGAGACAGAGGCTCCACTTACTTCTTCATGACCATGTATCGAAGGGCGTTTCCAAGCGTGTGGTCCTCATCGTGCAACACAAACGTGACGCAGCTTCCATCTGTCCCATCTGCCTGGACCTGCCACAAGTGGGGAAAGAGATGCTGTAAGTCTCTGAGGCAACGAACACCAAGCCAAGGGTGAAGAATGAATCATTGTCTGCAGCTCAGTTCACTGCACCGGAGTTACTGGGAGGGCTTGTAGGTCTGGCTGGGCCATCCAGCCAGACCTGGTTGTGGTTGGACTCGATGATCCAATGGGTCTCTTCCAACCTGGTTGTTCCATGATTCTATGATCCCCACAGCTCAAGTCTTGGGTTCTGCACTGTTACCAATAACAGAGGAGGAAAAAGTGCAGAATTACAGAGCCCAGAGAACTTTTCCTGGTTATCAAAGTGCCTGTGCATCCTTCCTCTCCACAGGAGAGAAGCCCAAAGAAACCTGTGGCTTCCAGGGTGGCAAAAGGCTGGGAGCAACTGTTCCAGGTTGGTGAGATCCCAGGTTCCATCACTGGCTTGTGGGGCTAGACAGGAATGAGAGGGACAGTCAGAAAACACTGTTGCGTATCAGCAGGGAAATCTCATCCCAGTTTGAAAGCAAAAGGAGCTGGAAGCCCAAATTCCTGTGCTGGGCATGAGCCTGGGGAGCCCACCAGCTGCAAGGAACGCTGTGACAACAGCAGCCAGCCCCTAATCATAGAATCACAGAATCATAGAACAACCAGGTTGGAAGAGACCCACTGGATCATCAAGTCGAACCATTCCTATCAAACACTAACCCATGTCCCTCAGCACCTCATCCACCCGTCCCCTAAACACCTCCAGGGAAGGTGAATCAAACCCCTCCCTGGGTAGCCTCTGCCACTGTCCAATGACCCTTTCTGTGAAAAATCTTTTCTTAATGTCCAGCCTGAACCTCCCGTGGTGGAGCTTGAGGCCGTTCCCTCTCGTCCTGTCCCGTGTCCCTTGGGAGAAGAGCCCAGCTCCCTCTTCTCCACTACCTCCTCTCAGGGAGTTCCAGAGAGTAATGAGGTATCCCCTCAGCCTCCTCTTCTCCAGGATAAACACCCCCAGCTCTCTCAGCCGTTCCATATAAGTCCTCATAATCATAGAATCATAGAACAACCAGGTTGGAAGAGACCCATCGGATCATCGAGTCCAACCATTCCTATCAAACACTAACCCATGTCTCTTAGTACCTCGTCCACCTGTCCATTAAACACCTCCAGGGAAGGTGACACAACCACCTCCCTGGGCAGCCTATTCCAATGCCCAATGACACTTTCTGTGAAAAACTTCCTTCTAATCTCCAGCCTAAATCTCCCCTGGGGGAGCTTGAGGCCATTCCCTCTTGTCCTGTCCCCTGTCCCTTGGGAGAAGAGCCCAGCTCCCTCCTCTCTACAACCTCCTTTCAGGTAGTTGTAGAGATTAATGAGGTCTCCTCTCAGCCTCCTCTTCACCCTCCCGCTGCTTTTGGCTCAGGGGCCTATAAACAGCTTTACCAGCCGATGCTTCCTGAGAAGCCTGGTTTGGGACCCCTCCAAACCCCCCAAGTCGCCTAATTAATTGCTCGGCTGTCAGTGGGCTGGCAAGCCTCTGCCCTCTCCCTCAGCTCCAGGCAGCCGCTGCGGAGCTGGAGGCGCCCAGACAGCCCCAACCGCTTCCCCTTTCGGCAGCAGAGAGGTTCCAAGGTTAAGTGCAGGGCTGGGTTAAGACAAGCGTTGCTCTCATAGCATCCTGCCCACGGCCAAATCCGCAACCGCTTCTGGGGATTTATAATCCCTCTCAGCGCAGTCCCTTTCCTTCTTCTGCCGCCACGGGGACTTAACTCAGCAGTTCCAAAGAGACTGATTTTCCATGGAGAAGGAGATCACCCAGACCTGCAGGAAAATTCAAGCGCAAGCTTCCTGCACACCAGCTATGGCAGAATCATAGCATCACAGAATGGTTTGGGTTGGAAAGGATCTTAAAGCCCATCCAGTTCCACCCCTGCCATGGGCAGGGACACCTCCCACTGGATCAGGGGCTCCAAGCCCCATCCAAAATGCCCTTGAACCCCTCCAGGGATGGGGCAGCCACCGCTGCTCTGGGCAACCTGCGCCAGGGCCTCCCCACCCTCAATGTGTAGAATTTCTTCCCTATGTCTAATCTAAATCTTCCCCCTTCTCACTTAAAGCCTCACCTCCTCACTCCATGCCCTTGTAAAAACTCCTTCCCTAGCTTTCTTGTAGGCCCCTTCAGGCAGCAGAAGGTTGTGATAAGGTCACCCTGGAGCCTCTCCCCAGAGCAGGGTAGGTGCGGGACAGCAACACCACAGCAGGAATGGAGAGGCTGGACTGACAGGGTGTCGCTGACATCCCACAATCCAGAAGCAAAGCAGTTAAATCTTCCTGAAGGATCAAAATAAGGCAGTGTGGCAAACCACCTCCCCTTGGTGTGGAAGACGCCAATGGCATCTTGGCTTGGATCACAAACGGTGTGACCAGCAGGGCCAGGGAGTTTCTTCTCCCTCTGGACTCAGCACTGGTGAGACTGCTCTTCAAATCCTGTGTTCAGTTCTGGGCCCCTCAGCACAAGAAGGATGTTGAGGCTCTGGAGCAAGTCCAGAGAAGAGCAACAAAGCTGGTGAAGGGGCTGGAGAACTGACCTTATAAGGAGCGTCTGAGAGAGCTGGGGGTGTTTATCCAGGAGAAGAGGAGGCTGAGGGGAGACCTCATTACTCTCTACAACTCCCTGAGAGGAGGTTGTGGAGAGGAGGGAGCTGGGCTCTTCTCCCATGTGACAGAGGACAGGAAAAGAGGGAATGGCATCAAGCTCCTCCAGGGAGATTAAGGCTAGAGATTAGGAGGAGGTTTTTCACAGAAAAGGTCATTGGGCATTGGAATAGGTTGCCCAGGGAAGGGGTTGATTCACCTTCCCTGGAGGGGTTTAAGGCACAGGTGGATGAGGTGCTGAGGGACACGGTTTAGTGTTTGATAGGAATGGTTGGACTCGACGATCCGATGGGTCTCTTCCAACCTGGTTGTTCTATGACTCCACAATTCTATGACCTCCGTGGCCTCCTCTGGCCTCACTCCCGCAGCTCCACGTCCTTCCTGTGCTGAGGACTCCAGAAGTGGACTGAGGGCTCCAGGTTTCCTCTCCCCAAAGCGGAGCAGAGGGGCAGGATCCCCTCCCTCTTTCTGTCGCTCTCATTGCTCGGGATGCAGCCCAGGACGCGGTTGGTTTCTGGGCTGGGAGCACACGTTGCGGCTCAGGTTGAGCTCCTCCTCCCAGTCCTTCCCCCCAGGCCGCTCCTACCCCAGCAACCTCAGCCCGTGCCTGTGCCCGGTCGCCCCCGGCCCTGTGGGACCTCACGGGACTCCCTCTCAGACGGTCCGCGAGGGCCTTCCCGAGGGGTCCGGCTGCACCTGCACCCCGGTCCCCTCAGCCCTCACTCACCGTCTCCAGAGCTGCCTTCCGCTCACCCTCCTCCGCCATGGCTCCCGGACTACAACTCCCGGCGGCACACGCGCAGGGGAACGCACTTCCGGCGAAGAGGACTCCAGCTTCCGGCGTCCTGCATAGTGGGGACTACAGCTCCCGGCAGGCAACAGGAGGCGGGGACAACGCTCTTCCGGCCAACAGGGCTTCCGACGTTGAGCGGAGGGAGGACTACACCTCCCGGCAAACGTCGCGGCAGGAGGAATAACTTCCGACAGGACGAGAGGGAATGGCCTCAAGCTCCACCAGGGAAGGTTCAGGCTGGACATTAGGAATAATTTCTTCACAGAAAGTGTCATTGGTCATTGGAATAGGCTGCCCAGGGAGGGGGTTGAGTCACCTTCCCTGGAGGTGTTTAAGGGACGGGTGGATGAGGTGCTGAGGGACATGGTTTAGTGATTGATGGGGATGGTTGGACTCGATGATGCAGTGGGTCTTTTCCAACCTGGTGATTCTCTGAAGCTTCCGGCATCCTGCATAAGGGGGACTACAGCTCCCGGCAGGCAACACGAGTCGGGGACAACGCTATTCCGGCCAAGAGGCCTCCAGCTTCCGACGTTGAGAGGAGGGAGGACCACACCTCCCGGCAAACCCCGCGGCAGGAGGAATAACTTCAGGCAACGAGCACTACATTCTCCGGCGAGGAGAACTACAACTTCCTGCGGTTTTGGCTGCTGAGACTACAACTCCCAGCAGTCCCCGCGGCGCCTCGCCGGAAGCATATCGCAGCGGCCCGGGCCGGGGGGGGCCCTGCGAGCGGTCGGTGCCGCGGCGGGCGGTGAGCGGAGGGGGGGGCGATCCGGGGCCCTCGGGGGCCGATGAGCGGTTGGGCCTCCCGTTCCTTGCGGGAAGCAGCCGCGGCCGGGGGGCGGGGAAGGGCCTGCAGGGCCGGGGGGGAGGCGGGGGCCGCGTCCCGGGGCGGCGGCTGCGGGGGTCACTCGGGCCTGAGGGACACGGAGCTGTTTGAGTGAGGCCAGAGGAGGCCACAGAGATGATCCGAGGGCTGGAGAACCTCCTGTACGAAGACAGGCTGAGAGAGTTGGGGCTGCTCAGCCTGGAGAAGAGAAGGCTCCACCAGAGAGACCTTAGAGCAGCTTCGAGTGCTGAAAGGGGCTCCAGGAAAGCTGGGGAGAGGCTTTTTACCAGGGTCTGGAGTGATAAGATGAAGGGGAACGGGTTTGAGCCTTAGGAGGGGAGGTTGAGATGAGACCTTAGAAATGTTTTGGTGTGAGGGTGAGGAGCAGTGGGAGCGACAGAAAGAGGGAGGGGATCCTGCCCCTCTGCTCCGCTCTGGGGAGAGCAAACCTGGAGCCCTGAGTCCAGTTCTGGAGCCCTCAGCACAGGGAGGACATGGAGCTGCTGGAAGTGAGGCCAGAGGAGGCTGTGGAGTTGGTGCGAGAGTGGAGAAGCTCCTGCACGAGGCCAGGCTGAGAGTTGGGGTTGTTCAGCGAAAGCTGCAGAGACCTTAGAGCAGCTTCCAGCCCTGACAGGGGCTGCAGGAAAGCTGGGGAGGGGCTCTGAATCAGGGAGGGCACGAACAGGACAAGGGGGAGTGGATTTGAGCTGTAAGAAGGGAGGTTGAGGTGAGATCTCAGGGAGAAATGTTTTGCTGTGAGGGTGGGGAGGCCCTGGCCCAGGTTGCCCAGAGCAGGGGTGGCTGCCCCATCCCTGGAGGGGTTCAAGGGCAGGTTGGATGGGGCTTGGAGCCCCTGATGCAGTGGGAGGTGTCCCTGTCCCTGGCAGGGGTGGGACTGGATGGGCTTTAAGGTCCTTTCCTTGACAATTTTTTTCCATAGTGATGAAGCTGATATGCCTGTGGTGAGGAGAGGCAGAAAGGAAGCTGAGCTTCTGTTAAGTTCTTACTCAACTGTCCTGCTTGGACTCGATGATCCGATGGGTCTCTTCCAACCTGGTTGTTCTATGATTCTCAAGCTTAAAATGAACAAATAATCACTGGGACTTAAGGTTGGAATGTCCCTTAAAGGGACATTCCAACCTTAAGTCCCAGTGATTATTTGAAATAATAACTCCTGGATGCCAAGGAAGGGTTAAAGGGAAGTCCAGGACCTACTTAAACGATCTTCTTGTTGCAGTCAGGCAAGTCTGCAGCTTGCAGAGTTGCAAAATCCACACTGGTTTCATTTCTAATGCCAGAGACAATGTGACGCCCCTGCCTTCTGCGAAGAGGAGCTCTGGGGACCTCAGCGGTGACATCCTCCATCACTGTGGCTTATTCCACATCGGAGAAGTCAGAACAACCAACAAGCTGGTTTGTGCCTTGCTTGACAATGATAAATCATCCTTCTGACGGTTTTAAATGCCACAGTGAAGGCTGAACCCGCGTCACATGTTTTAAGAAGCTGCAGGCTTCTCCTCAGTCAAATATCAGGGATGCAGAGTGTGAAGAACAGCCTCCTGCTGCCAGAGCCTGAGCTTGGTCTCTGCTTTTGTTCTTGTTCTACGGCTGGTGAGGAATCAGCCTTTCTGCTCTGCCTTCTTTCTCCTTGGCTGAGGAGTTTCCTGAGAAAGTGTGGAAGGGTCAAAGCCATCACCCTTGCTTTTCCATCTCCTGTACCTTCCAATGGGATGAGGTTTAACAAGGCCAAATGGCGGATCATGCCCTTGAGGCACAACAACCCTGAGCAGCTACAGACTAGTAGAAGTCTGGCTGGAAAGTGCCTGGAGGAGAAGGACCTGGGGGTGTTGGTTGACAGTGACTGACCATGAGGCAGCAGTGGCCCAGGTGGCCAAGAAGGCCAATGGCATCTTGGCTTGGATCAGAAATGGTGTGACCAGCAGGGCCAGGGAGGTTCTTCTCCCTCTGGACTTGGCACTGCTGAGTCTGCTCCTCGAATCCTGTGTTCAGTTGTGGGCCCCTCAGCACAAGAAGGATGTTGAGGCTCTGGAGAGAGTCCAGAGAAGAGCAAGGAAGCTGGTGAAGGGGCTGGAGAACAGGCCTGATGAGGAGCGTCTGAGAGAGCTGGGGGTGTTTCTCCTGGAGAAGAGGAGGCTGAGGGGAGACCTCATTGCTCTCTGCAACTCCCTGAGAGGAGGTTGTGGAGAGGAGGGAGCTGGGCTCTTCTCCCAAGGGACAGGGGACAGGATTAGAGGGAATGGCCTCAAGCTCCACCAGGGGAGGTTCAGGCTGGACATTAGGAAAATTATTTCCCAGAAAGGGTCATTGGGCATTGGAATAGGCTGCCCAGGGAGGGGGTTGATTCACCTTCCCTGGAGGTGTTTAAGGGACGGGTGGCCGAGGTGCTGAGGGACATGGTTTAGTGTTTGACAGGAATGGTTGGACTCGATGATCCGGTGGGTCTCTTTCAACCTGGTGGTTCTATGATTCCATGATTATCTTCAGGCATCCATGGACATTACTTAATGGACCACAGTTGCTCTGGAGGTTGGAAGATTCTTCTCCTCTTGGATGTACAAGAGTTTGGGCTTTTTCTCTGACACAGATGGGGTTGGTGATGAACCTGTGGCTGTTGAAAGAAACAAAACCAACCCAACTAACTCTTGGTCATCTCTTTGTACAAACAGTTTTTCGTGAGCTGGAGCTCGTTCCAGGCGGGAAGGGGTTGGGAAGGGGAAGAGCTGATTACAAACCCCGTTGCCTTCACCTACTGCTCTGCTGGGTCTGGGTGCCCTTTGCTCCCTTCCTTCCTAGCAGGTGGGGTTTAAATCCCCGAGTCGTGTTCGGATTAGGTTGGCACCTAGGTGAGAGCAGTGGATGGGAAAGAAGTGGATGCAGTGAGTGAGGAGAAGGGAAGCTGTCATGTCAGAAAGAGCAGCAGGATACACGGCTGCCTTTGCTCTAACCACGGGTCTCGCTCTGAGACAGGGTAAGTGAGAAGCGAACCGTGCAAAGCAGCGCGAGGAGCTCCCTCCAGGCCCTTGATCAAAGGCAGGAGGCACATCTGGGGGTTGCAGGAGTACCTGCTCTAGGCCAGGAGGAACTGAAAGCTGCAGATCTGTTTTGAGAGCTGCTGCTAAATGCTTGGGTGCCTCCTCCCCCTCTTGGTTATTGATGCCCCTTTGTTGTGTTACTAGTCAGAAAGAGTTGAAGAGAGCAACAAAGCAGGTGAAGGGGCTGGAGAACAGGCCTGATGAGGAACGGCTGAGAGAGCTGGGGGTGTTTCTCCTGGAGAAGAGGAGGCTGAGAGGACACCTCATGACTCTCTACAACTGCCTGAAAGGAGATTGTGGAGAGGAGGGAGCTGGGCTCTTCTCCCAAGGGACAGGACGAGAGGGAATGGCCTCAAGCTCCGTCAGGGGAGGTTCAGGGTGGACATTAGGAAAAAGTTTTTCACAGAAAGGGTCATTGGGCAGTGTCAGAGGCTGCCCAGGGAGGTGGTTGATTCACCATCCCTGGAGGTGTTTAAGGGACGAGTGGATGAGGTGCTGAGGGACATGGTTTAGTGATTGATAGGAATGGTTGGACTCGATGATCCGATGGGTCTCTTCCAACCTGGTTGTTGTATTATTCTATGATTCTTCTCTGAGAACTCGCACCTGCACAGTGTGAGGCTGTCTGGTGTGTTCTTTCTTCCCTTTTCGAGGCACTGAGAACTCTCTTGGCTCCTCTAGAGCTCGCTTGGCTGGGTCCTCTGCTCCGGAGCAGCTTCCTTTGAGACCTCTTAATGCTCTTCTTCCCACTTTGCTTGCGGTGTCCCCTTCTCAGACTCATCCTCTGCCCTTCAGCAGCGCTGGCTCTGAATACTTCAGTGCCACCAGGTGGTTGTGTCTTATCCCTGGAGAGTCTGCTCTGAATAACTCCATCCGTTTATATATTCCAAGCTGAGCTCTTAAGCCTACAGGACGTGGTGAGCACAGCTCAGCTTCACAGCCTGGTTAACAGCTCCGTGTTCCTCCGTGGCCTCTCTGCTGCGATCCTCTGGGCATCAGTTCCAACGAAAGCCTAAGCTGATCAGAGCAGCTCTGTCTGCACTGTGCTGGTACGGAGAAGATCAATAGGTCGTGGAATCTCAGAATCGTTAAGGCTGGAAAAGACCTCTCGGCTCATCCAGTCCAACCCTCAGCCTGACCCCACTGTGCCTGCTAAACCGTGTCCCCAAGTGCCACAGCTGCACAGTTTTTTAACCTCTAGGAGACTCCACCACTGCCCTGGGCAGCCTCTGCCAATCGTTCACTGCTGGTTTAGTGAAGAAGTGTTTCTAATATCCAATCTAAACCTCCCCTGCTACAACCTGAGGCCATTTCCTCTCATCCTATCGCTTGCTGCTTGGGAGCAGAGCCCAGCACCCACCTCGTTCCAACCTCCTTTGCAGGAGCTGCAGAGAGCGATGAGGTCTCCCCTCAGCCTCCTCCAGGGTAAACAACCCCAGGTCCCTCAGCCGCTCCTAGAATCCCTGTTCTCCAGCTCCATTCCCTTCTCTGGACACACTCCAGCCCCTCAATGTCTTTATTGGTACTGAGGGCCCAACGCTGAACCCAGGATTTGAGGGGCAGCCTCTTCCATTGGTGCCTTCCGTGGGTGGCTGGAAAGTCTGGTTGGGCACAGCTTCAGTCTGGGCTCTTCAGATCCTGAAGCCCAAACCCTGCATCTCTGCTTTTGGATCGAGAGCGATCTCCAAGCTACTCGGTTGCCTTGAAGGAAGCCTGTGGTCTTTCCAGCTGGAGTGTAGATGATTCTGGACACAAATCAAGATGAGGGCAGCCAAGTGCAAAGGGCTTGCAGAGTCTAAGTCTTCCCAAGTCGTTCGTAAGCAGAAAAGAGGTTTATGGATGGAGCGGATCAGCTGTCACAGCTGAGGACTGACATGGAGCTCACGTGTTCAAGCTTGGGACTGTCACTAGATTAATGGGATGGTGCTTGAGCTGATTAAGTGTATCCCACTTGGAGAGAGCAGGAGTGCTTTTCTGACTCAAGACGTCTCAGCAGTGAAGGCCTCGCTCCTCAGCAGTCATGCACTGGGGAGAGTAGGTTTGATGTGTATAATGAGCTGCTGTTAATGAAGCAGCGAGAAAGGCAGCTCCGTTCCGAACTGGAGCCTGCTGGACACTACCAAGGGTTTCAAACAAGCAAGAAAATCCATAAGGGTCCATTGAAGTGAAAGAAAATGTACTGATAGCTAGAAATCCAGGTGGAAGCAAGGTTGGCACAATTCATGGTGAGGTTGTTTCTGTTGGAGACTCTGCAACTGGAGTAAGAAAAGCTTCGTCCTGGAGGCTTTTGTGGTGTTGGTGTCATTCAGAACAGAACCTAAAAGGGGAGATGAGAGCAGCTTTCTGATAATGGTATCTACCCATAGGATTGTAGAATGGTTTGGGTTGGAAGGGACCTCAAAGCCCATCCAGTGCCACCCCTGCCATGGGCAGGGACACCTCCCACTGGATCAGGGGCTCCAAGCCCCATTCAACCTGCCCTTGAACCCCTCCAGGGATGGGGCAGTCACCCCTGCTCTGGGCAACCTGAGCCAGGGCCTCCCCACCCTCACACCAAAACATTTCTCCCCAAAATCTCATCTCACTCTCCCCTCTTGCAGCTGAAAACTGTTTCCACTCACCCTCTCTCTGCCTTCCCTGATCCAGAGCCCCTCCCCAGCTTTCCTGGAGCCCCTTTCAGCACTGGAAGCTGCTCTAAGGTCTCCCCACAGCCTTCTCTTCTCCAGGCTGAACAACCCCAACTCTCTCAGCCTGTCCTTGTATAGGAGGTTCTCCAGCCTTCAAATCATCTCCGTGGCCTCCTCTGGGCTCGTTCCAAGAGGTCCGTGTCCTCCCTGTGCTGAGGACTCCAGAACTGGACTCAGGGCTCCAGGTTTGGTCTCAGCAGAATGGAGCAGAGGGGCAGAATCCCCTCCCTTCCTGCTGGTCCCACTGCTTGGGATGCAACCTAGGACATGGGTGGTTTCTGGGCTGTGAGCACACATTGTTGGCTTGTGTTGAGCTTCTCACCCCCAGCACCCCAAGTCCTCCTCGTGGCTCTCCCAATCCATTCTCTGCTCAGCTTGGGATTTGTGCTTGGGATTTCCCTGACCCAGGTACAGTTCACCTGGCACTTGGCTGCGTTAAACTTCCTGTGAGATACCAGTTTCCTTACAAGTCTCAGACAAACTACTGTTTTCCTCCAAGCTCACAGACTTGGCACTCGTGTCTGAAGGCCTCTGCAAGGCTACTCTGTCCTGGCATGAGAGATGCTCCAGCCCTCGGATCATCTCCGTGGTCTCCTCTAGACTCTTCTGCCTCCCTCAGTTATGTTTAGGGCTGAGAGAACACCAGTAGGATCTCGATGCTTTACCTGCTCAAGAGCTCCAGTCTAACTTTGATGGTGTTTTCCTTTCCAGGGGGTGAGCAGCCATGGCCATCCTGTTTGCTGTCGTGGCGAGGGGCACCACCATCCTCGCCAAACACGCCTGGTGTGGGGGAAACTTCCTGGAGGTGACGGAACAGATCCTGGCGAAAATACCATCCGAAAACAACAAACTGACCTATTCCCATGGGAAGTGAGTAATGTTCCGTCCTGGTATGGAAGATGGGGCCGGTGGTTAATGTGCACGAGGATTGGGACAAATGGGCTGTGGCCAAGTTCCTATTTTTTTGTGCATTTGGCTCAATACCCACTTCTTTCCCCCCAGAACTTTGCAGCAGAACCAGGATTTGAATTTAGCTGGAGCAGGAAGGACCGAGGCAGTTGATATGAAATCAACTGTTCTATTTTTATCCAGCTCCAGAGTGAGCTGGAGGGTGCTCAGCTGTGGATACCAAACTGTTGGAGGCTTTGGTGTTCAGCTTGTGGAGCTTTTTTGCTGTTTTTTCTGAGGCTTGAGCACAGCTTGTAGTGAAAACATCTCCGTTTTCAGCTCTCTTGTGGATCCTGGTTGCTTTAGGGGCCGCTGGCAGGTGTAGAGTCATCCTGAGGTGCCACAAACTGAGTTTGGGGAACAGAAGGATTTTTTCCAGGTTTGTCCAGAGCCCCGAGCGGCCCTTGGCTGCTGCTGGTGGAGCACAGGGACCCGATGTTACAGCATCTGTCACTGTAGACTTTTCTGCTCCTGCAAAGTCAAGACGTCAGTGTGACAGTGCACAAACTGGAGAATTGTGGAGAAATAAGTGCATTGAGAGGCATCAGGCCCCAGTTCACCTCTCTCTTTGGAACTGGGAGCGTTTTGACTGCCTGAGGTCTCCAGAGACACCAACTGGGATAGTCCTTCTGCATCCTCCCCTGGTCTCTGCCCCAGGGACTTCCAGAGCTCCCACACCAGAGTAGGAACCTGTCAGCCCTGTGGTCTAAAGAACTTTAGATTCCAAATCTTTTTCTCCTGCCATCATTTTAAACCTGCAGTCTTTTTCTGGTTTTGTTGTAACTTCACCCTGAGTGCTGTCCCACCAACGACACAGCTCAGGGAGCACCACAGTGTGTTTGTAGAGATGGGAACGTGAGCTGTGCTAGAGATTGGTTTGCTCTTTGCTGGGGAGCACTGAGAGGTCGACGACTGGTCCGTGCTGCAAAGTGTGCAATCTTTTGCTCGTTAATGACCGTTTCCTTAATGAGGATATAACAAATGGGGCAGATCGCTGTGGTTTGTGGTTTCTCTGCTTTGTGTTGTTCTCTGAAAACCTGTGGGTGTTGCTCTGCAGCTCCGGGCACTGAGCTTGGCATTAGAGCTTCTCCTCTGCCCAGTCTTACACTGGCTTCTTTCCTGCGATTCGGAGAACCACTTCTTTGGTCCAGATCTGCCACCCTGCCCTCCCTCTAGGTGAGGAGAATCATAGAATCATAGACCAACCAGGTTGGAAGAGACCCATCGGATCTTCTAGTCCAACTATTCCTATCAAACACTAAACCATGTCCCTCAGCACCTCGTCCACCCATCCCTTAAACACCTCCAGGGAAGGGGAATCAACCCCCTCCCTGGGCAGCCTATTCCAATGCCCAATGACACTTTCCGTGAAAAACCTCCTCCTAAACTCTAGCCTAAATCTCCCCTGGCAGAGCTTGAGGCCATTCCCTCTTGTCCTGTCCCCTGTCCCTTGGGAGAAGAGCCCAGCTCCCTCCTCTCTACAGAAGAAGAGAAGAGAAGGAAGAGTTCGTAGCCATCCCTTTGTGGAGATCGAGTGTTTTCACACACGCGTACTTGAAGCTGGTGACTTCTGCTGTCAGGAGTGAGGGGTTTGGTTTGTATTGGTGCAGAACAGCTGCTTCTTTCCCTTGATCATGGTAGCAGGCTGGAACTTGAAAGCTGTGAAGCCGAGTGGGCACAAGGACTTGTGGTTTTTCCTCTTTGTAGGATTTTAGCCTGAGGCCCAGCCTATGGACTAGAATATAACACGAGGCTGCTGCAGGTGACGTTTTTGCAGACGCTCTAGTGCTTGGAGGGTTTGGATCCATGATGATACGTTGACATCCATGGGGCTCTCAGACCAGCTGAGAGAGAGCTCCAATTATGACTCGTTCCCTTCATTCTCTTATAATTCCTTATGGAATGAAAACATCTAGGGTCCAATGGGATGAGGTTTAACAAGGCCAAATGGCAGGTCCTGCACTTGGGGCACAACAACCCTATGCAGAGCTACAGACTGGGAGAAGTCCGACTGGAAAGTGCCTGGAGGAGAAGGACCGGGGTGGGTTGGTGACAGTGACTGAACTTGAGCCAGCAGTGGCCCAGGTGGCCAGGAAGGCCAACGGCATCCTGGCTTGGATCAGAAACGGTGTGACCAGCAGGGCCAGGGAGGTTCTTCTCCCTCTGGACTCAGCACTGGTGAGACTGCTCCTCGAATCCTGTGTTCAGTTGTGGGCTCCTCACAATAAGAAGGATGTTGAGGCTCTGGTGTGAGTCCAGAGAAGAGCAATGAAGCTGGTGAAGGGGCTGGAGAACAAGAGGAACAGCTGAGAGAGCTGTGGGTGTTTCTCCTGGAGAAGAGGAGGCTGAGGGGAGACCTCATTGCTCTCTGCAACTCCCTGAGAGGAGGTTGTGGAGAGGAGGGAGCTGGGCTCTTCTCCCAAGGGACAGGGCGAGAGGGAATGGCCTCAAGCTCCACCAGGGGAGGTTTAGGCTGGACATTAGGAAAAAAATTTTCAGAGAAAGGGTCATTGGGCAGTGTAAGAGGCTGCCCAGGGAGGGGGTTGATTCACCTTCCCTGGAGGTGTTTAAGGGACGGGTGGAAGAGGTGCTGAGGGACATGGGTTAGTGTTTGATGGGAATGGTTGGACTTGATGATCCGATGGGTCTCTTCCAACCTGGTTGTTCTATGATTCTATGATCAGGTGATGGGGAGGGGGCACCCCAATCCAAAGCACTGGCTAAAACCAGGGTGTTGGACTACAATGCTTTAATCCGTTCTGGTTTGGATATAGGTGTGTATGAACTAAAGGCTTCCTTCTTTTTTTGTATGCTGGGCCTAGACAGGTTTAATTTTGATAGGAAACTCTTGCCTTTAACTGGGTTTGCACTGTTGCTCGGGACGTCGAGTATTGCATTTAACTAACATTAGCGTTCGCTCAGGCATCTTTACATGACCAGTTAACCCAGCCTTGTGATTTGAGCCTGCTGAGCCTGATTATTGTTCTCTAATTCATTTTCTGCTGGGGTTGCTTTTGTCTTTTGGCCTTTGCGATAGAAACCAAGGGCACCGCAACCCTGTGGTTGCATGAGCACAGCTGATGAAGCTGTCGTAGCACCAGTGAGGTTCACTGCAGGATTCTCTCTGCGGTCACTCCAATTAACTGCAGTCCTTGTCACGGGTGAAGTGATGCACCTTGAGCAGGGCTGAATCTTCCCCCTAGGTACCCTGCCAAGGGTTGGATTTTCCAGGGAAGCAGCTGGAAGAATGTGGAACTGAAGTTGTTTGGCAACTGAATGATAGAATTATAGAACAACCAGGTTGGAAGAGACCCATCGGATCATCGAGTCCAACCATTCCCATCAAACACTAAACCATGTCCCTCAGCACCTCATCCACCTGTCCCTTAAACACCTCCAGGGAAGGTGAATCAACCCCCTCCCTGGGCAGCCTTTTCCAATGCTCAATGACCCTTTCCGTGAAAATTTTTTTCCTAATGTCCAGCATGAACCTCCCCTGGTGGAGCTTGAGGCCATTCCCTCTCGTCCTGTCCCCTGTCCCTTGGGAGAAGAGCCCAGCTCCCTCCTCTCCACAACCTCCTTTCAGGGAGTTGCAGAGAGCAATGAGGTCTCCCCTCACCCTCTTCTTCTCCAGGAGAAACACCCCCAGCTCTCTCAACCATTCCTCATAGGCCTGAATGCCCTGCAAAGGCCTCTCTGGGTGCTGTG
Source organism: Coccyzus lansbergi (assembly GCA_033558105.1). Lineage (NCBI taxonomy): Eukaryota > Metazoa > Chordata > Aves > Cuculiformes > Coccyzidae > Coccyzus > Coccyzus lansbergi. The sequence goes on from JAUMJK010000001.1 coordinate 395,392, forward strand.
TCGTGGGTGAGGCTGGTGATTCTTTAACATGTGGTGATCTCTTGTTCAGTGGAGTTACAGGAATGGAAACAACTTAACAGAAGCAACTGGGATACGCTGATGTCCATGATTTCCTGTACAGTGACTGCTATTTGCTCCTTTGTTTTCTCACCTTTAACAGCCCCACAGGCAGCAGCAGCTTCTGGAGGGTGAGGCCTGTGGCAGCTCCAAATAACCTGGTTTTTTTTTTCCTTTCTCTTCTCCGCAGTTATCTGTTCCATTACATCTGCCAAGACCGGATTATATACCTCTGCATTACAGATGACGTAAGTACTCTGGGCGCAGCTATCGCTCAGCCAGGCTTCCTCCAGATTTGGGCTTTTTCTCTATCCATATGTCAAAGAAAATCAGTCCTGGGTGCTGATCCAAGGTGCTGCCTTTTCCCGTTGGAGCTCCTGCCCATGTTCCCGTTCGCATCAGTTCCTGCTTTGAACTCAAAGCCTGGAACTCAAATAACTAGACATAGTTAGTTCGTTCTTGGTTTTGCCTAGTTCCGTTCTTCGCAGCCCCCAGGCAGCACAATCCAGATGCAAAGGCCTTTCATTGCCAGAGAATTATGCACAAATACTCCTCAGTTCTGGAAGTCCTGAAGCCAAAGCTTCTCCCTCACTAGAAAAAAGTACAAGGTGCAGCATCAGAGCTGAGAGAACCCCAGTAAAGGCTGCTGGCAGCTCGTATCCAGGAAGCAAGGGCTGAAATCCGACTGCCGTTCAAACCCCAGGATAACCCTTCAAATCCCACATAACACTGATCTCAATGTACCTGTTAAGAGTTGATAATTACGATTTCTCCACAACGGGCTCCGTGCCCTGTGCACCTCCCTGTCCCTGACCTGACACAGCTCTGGATGTGCTCTGCTCTCTCCCTTCCAGGACTTTGAACGATCCAGAGCCTTCACCTTCCTGAACGAAATCAAGAAGAGGTTCCAGACCACGTATGGCTCCAGAGCACAGACAGCCCTTCCCTATGCAATGAACAGCGAGTTCTCCAGTGTCTTAGCTGCGCAGCTGGTGAGATCTCTTGCTTATCAAGATTTTCCTGAGGAGCCAAGCTTCTCCCCAGAAATTCTCCCTGTGTGCCCTCCCTTGGGACCACAGCACCATGTTGAGCCAGGGGAGCTCTGCTCTCCCCACACTCACTCTGAGTTGCTTCACTCCTTCAGGGCTGGGGGGTTAATAGCGACGTATGAATAGTTTGCACTATGTGGCTGCCCTGGAGATTAGACCTTCATGGTGATGTTTGAATTACCAAACCTAGAGCTCCCGTTGAGCTAACATCTTGCTGAAAGCATTTTATTTTGTTTCTGTTAAACTCCACTTCAGAGCTTGAGTATCCGGGATCCCTCATCACCTCTCGCTTCTCTCCCCTTCACCGCACAGTAATTCCAGCACCGTGCGGCTGGTGAGAGGGTGTTTGCATGTGGTACTGCCTCCTGTCCAGGAGGAAGGAGAACAGGGCTTGGATTGTAGTTAGGTGAAGTGTCCAGAGGCCTCTCCAGCTCTGACAGAGACGCCAACGATTTCCATTCCCAAGCTGGGCAGGAGGTTAAAGAGCAGGATAAACAATAAATGTCTCTGCGATGAGATTCCCTTAGACCCTTCCAGCTCCAAAAATGAAAAGCAGGAGGGTGTTACGGAAGCGAGGGGAATACCCCTCCCACCCTCACTTTGCATTTTCCAGCGGAGGATGCCGTGGTGGCAAGGACAGTGCTGGTTTCCAGGTCCCAGCACTTTATGCCATCAAGCTCCACCAGGGGAGGTTCAGGCTTGACATAAGGGAAAAATTTTTCACAGAAAGGTTCATTAGGCACTGGCAGAGGCTGCCCAGGGAGGTGGTTGAGTCACCTTCCCTGGAGGTGTTTAAGGTGCATGTGGATGAGGTGCTGAGGGACATGGTTTAGTGTTTGATAGGAATGGTTGGACTCGATGATCTGATGGGTCTCTTCCAACCTGGTAATTCTATGATTCTATGCACCGAAGTCTCTGCACGAGGAGGTGATTCCAGTCGAGAAGGTGACCTCGTGGCAGCAGGGTGCATGCAGGCACGGAACGACAGCACCTCAGAGGCTAAGGGGCAGAGCCAGGCTTCCTCCTGCTCGCTGCTCCGGTGGTTTCCTTGTCCTGGTGGAGCCTGGTGGCCCCTCTCCTGTGGAATGGGAATGGAGCAGGATTTCCTTGCTTTTCCACAGGCAGCATAATGTGGTGCTTTCAGCTGCTGGGACTGGACAACACCACTGGCCTGGGGTGTTCCAGCATACACTGTCTGATTTGATCGGCTGTGATGACAGCTAAGCTAAAGCAGGGCTCTGATTGTTGTCATTAGGGCTCTCACAGGATGCTCTCAACCTCCTCCTTAAGAAATTACCAGGTTTCAGAAGACTCGATTCTGGCTGCTGTGGGTCTGTTGTACTCCTGAAGGGAAAGGCTGGATTGTAATCTACTCAGGGCAGGAGGGAATGGCCTCAAGCTGTGCCTGGGGAAGTTTAGATTGGGCATTAGGAAAAGCTTCATCACAGAAAGGGTTCTCAGGCACTGGAATGGCTCCCAGGGAGGTGGTGGAGTCCCCATCCCTGGAGGGGTTTAAAAGGCAGCTCAGGGAGATGAAGTGTTTAAGGACATGATTTAGCAGTGGAGAAGTACACTTGAAATTGATGATCTCAAAGGTCTTTTCCACCATATTTGATACTTGATAGGAATGGTTGGACTCGATGATCCAATGGGTCTCTTCCAACCTGGTTGTTCTATGATTCTATCAGCCCTGCTGCTGCCACCTCAGTGTCACAGAAGCGCTTTGTTTGCTGTCTGTTGTGTTTGAGGTATATGGCAAAGCTGCCAGCTGCCAGGCAGGAGAGGTTGGAAACAGTTTTATTGCTTCGTTTTATTCCCAGCAGTGGGTAGGTGTGGCTCTTGAAGTGTTTCAGTGCACAGCAGACTGTTTGCGTTTCCGTTTGGCTCCCTGCGGACTAGCCAGAGCACACTGGGGGTGTTGGTTGACAGCGACTGACCATGAGGCAGCAGTGGCCCAGGTGGCCAAGAAGGCCAATGGCATCTTGGCTTGGATCAGACATGGTGTGACCAGCAGGGCCAGGGAGGTGATTCTCCCTCTGGACTCGGCTCTGGTGAGACTGCTCCTCGAATCCTGTGTTCAGTTGTGGGCCCCTCAGCACAAGAAGGATGTTGAGGCTCTGGAGTGAGTCCAGAGAAGAAGCAACGAAGCTGGTGAAGTGGCTGGAGAACAGGCCTGATGAAGAACATCTGAGAGCTGGGGGTGTTTCTTCTGGAGAAGAGAAGGCTGAGGGGAGACCTCATTGCTCTCTGCAACTACCTGAAAGGAGGTTGTGGAGAGGAGGGAGCTGGGCTCTTCTCCCAAGGGACAGGACAAGAGGGAATGGCCTCAAGCTCCACTAGGAGAGGTTCAGGCTGGACATTAGGAAAAATTTTTTACCAGAAAGGGTGATTGGGCAGTGTCAGAGGCTGCCCAGGGAGGGGTTGCTTCACCTTTCCTGGAGGTGTTTAAGGGACAGGTGGACGAGGTGCTGAGGGACATGCGTTAGTGTTTGATAGGAATGGTTGGACTCGATGATCCGGTGGGTCTCTTCCAACTTGGTTGTTCTATGATTCTTGATGCAGTCTTGACTTGATTTGCAACCTGGGTCTGCAAACGCCACCCTGGCTGGCTCCAAGACAGGGGTTTAGGGGGAAATGAGGAGAAAAAGACTTGGCCTAGCTACAGGATCAGGCTGCTTTTAAAATCTGAGCTGTTAATGTAGTGGGAATAAAGCAACTCATAGTTCATGGGATCATGGAATGGTTTGGGTTGGAAGGGACCTTAAAGCCCATTAGGTTCCACACCTCCTGCCATGGACAGGGACACCTCCTGGTGGATCAGGGGCTCCAAGCCCCATTCAACCTGGCCTTAAACCCCTCCAGGGCCAGGCCTCTTGCAGGGTGTAATGTCAGATTAAATTAATGGAGTCAGATCTAAAAGAGAGAAGGAATAATTTACTGCCCTGCGATCAATCAATAGCTTTCTGAGTGCACAGGACTTCAGGCTATATGTTGTACAAGGAAAGTGTTTTGAATCTTCCCTTGGAGACTCCTAAGAGTCCTTAATTGACTACAAATGACAGGGCTCCAGGAAAGCTGAGGGAGGGGCTTTTGATCAGGGAGGGCAGGGAGAGGACAAGGAAATGATTTTGAGTTGAAAAAGGGGAGATTGAGATGAGATCCTAGGAAGAGATGTTTTGGTGTGAGGGTGGGGAGGCCCTAGCCCAGGTTGCCCAGAGCAGGGGTGGCTGCCCCATCCCTGGAGGGGTTCAAGGGCAGGTTGGATGAGGCTTGGAGCCCCTGATCCAGTGGGAGGTGAGCTAGGGCTGAGGTGAGTGAGCGTGAAGTGAAGATTTGCACGTGCCCTGCTGCTACCTGGAGTTTGTGAACGCGGCTGGATGTGTCAGCACCCTTGGTGACTGGTACGGGGGATTCGGAGCATGTAGAGTTGTATTTCATTGCAGAAACTGTTCTTTGGCTCACTCAGCAGGTAGAAAATGATGAATGCTAATGCTCTTGTGGCTTCCCAAGGGCCTTGTGCATTGCGTGTCATAAATTAGATTGATTTTATGTGTGATGGGACAGAGTTCTTCCGCCCCAGGCTCTGATATGTGGAGACTGAAGCTGCATGAAGTGATGACTCATTGAGCTGCGGGCGGTTCGGGGCTGGAATAACCTTAATGAATTCTTTATCGGAGGAGCCAGGCAGTCCCCAAAGCCACCGTGTTGGTAGTCTTCTAAAAATTCCCAGTTTTCCATCTTCCTAAAGCACAAGAGGAGCCGCCTGCCTCGGCGTCTGGCACAGGGATAGACACACAGGCACCAGCTGAGAGAAATCATAGAATCATAGAACAGCCAGGTTGGAAGAGACCCATTGGATCATCAAATCCAAAAGCTCTTCCCTCCAACAGGTCTAAAAGTTGCTGAGCTGAGAGCCCTGCTGATCAAACGTTGCGTGTGCTGCGGAGAGCAGGGCTGGTATCCAGGCGATTCCCGTGGCCTAAGGAAGGTGTGAGGATAACAATGGAGGAGGAGATGTTGTAACCCATGACCTGGGCTGCATCCTGAGCAGTGGGACCAGCAGGGACAGGGAGGGGATTCTGTCCCTCTACTCTGCTCTGGTGAGACCCAACCTGGAGCCCTGAGTCCAGTTCTGGAGTCCTCAGCTCAGAAAGGACATGGAGCTGTTGGAGCAAGACCAGAGGAGGCCACAGAGATGATCCAAGGGCTGGAGAACCTCCTGTATGAGGACAGGCTGAGAGAGTTGGGGTTGTTCAGCCTGGAGAAGGCTGTGGGGAGACCTTAGAGCAGCTTCCAGTGCTGAAAGGGGCTCCAGGAAAGCTGGGGAGGGGCTCTGGATCAGGGAGGGCAGGGAGAGGACGCGGGGAATGGTTTTGAGCTGCAAGAGGGGAGATTGAGATGAGATCTCAGGAAGAAATATTTTGGTGTGAGGGTGGGGAGGCCCTGGCCCAGGTTGCCCAGAACAGTGGTGGCTGCCCCATCCCTGGAGGGGTTCAAGGGCAGGTTGGATGGGGCTTGGAGCCCCTGATCCAGTGGGAAGTGTCCCTGCCCATGGCAGGGATGGGCTTTGAGGTCCCTACCAACCCAAACCATTCTGTGATTCTGTGAAGGGGTCTCAAAGGGAGTGGGATAATAGGAGCTGTGGGCAGTAATGCTTGACTGCACAGGACCTGTGATGATGGCAGTGACTTAAAATCAATCCAGGAACAGCAGAACTTTGTTATCTAAGGCTGGAATCCCTTCAGTTTCCCTCCATAGATTCTGCAGATGCTGTGAGACTCCTTTTACCTTGGGGATGCTGGCTCACTCTTGTCTCTCCTACCAACCTGACTCGTGCAGTCACCAGAGCCACGAAGATGGTGAAGGGGCTGGAGAACAGGCCTTACGAGGAGCGACTGAGAGAACTGGGGGTGTTTATCCTGGAGAAGAGGAGGCCAAGGAGAGACCTCATTGCTCTCTATAACTGCCTGAAAGGAGGTTGTGGAGAGCAGGGAGCTGGGCTCTTCTCCCAAGTGACAGGGGACAGGACAAGAGGGAATGGCCTCAAGCTCCACCAGGGGAGATTTAGGCTAGAGATTAGGAGGAAGTTTTTCACACAGAGGGTCATTGGGCATTGGTAGAGGCTACCCAGGGACAGGGTTGAGTCACCTTCCCTGGAGGGGTTTAAGGGACGGGTGGACGAGGTGCTGAGGGACATGGTTTAGTGTTTGATAGGAATGGTTGGACTCGATGATCCGGTGGATCTCTTCCAACCTGGTTGTTCTATGATTCTATGAACTATTCACTTGTGATCCCAAAACCAGGAAGAGCAGTTTTTAAGTGAATTCCCCGTCACTCCTGAAGGGAGTCACTGGGGAGGGCTAACAGGAACGGTGCACAGACTCGCACTGTCTCATGTTTTTCAGCTTTTTTCTGTGGGTCCAGAGAACGGAGCCTGCTTACCTAAGTATCTGAGGAGCCAGCAGGTGAGCTCCCTCTGTGTGGGCGCAGAGCACACTCCTGGGGCTCTGGCTCGTGCTTTTTCCACTCACCGTTACGCACCAGAGGGGTTTAGTGTCGGCAAAGCTGCTGGCAAATGCTGCAGAGCGAGGAGTTTGACTCCCTGTGGGCCTAGTGCACAGCAGAGCAGCTCCTGGCTGCTCGTCCCCTCTCCGTGGGAAGAGCAGTTCCAGCTGCTGGGCTTTGACATCTCCTGGTGTGGTGTTTCCAGTTCACAGGCCCTCCTCATCTGTGGAATTCCCTCTGCATCCCTGTGGAGATGTTTGCACACTTGGGAAGTGGTGGGGCTCTCTCTGCACATTCTAGAGATGGAGGAGAGGAGGTCTTGAATGCTTGTTGCCTTCAGAAGTTGTGGTGGGGGAGATGGGAGCACTGGTAACAGCTCAAGCCTTCAGCGAACCCTATCTCACAGATTCTGCTCTTAACTTGCCTTCCTAACTGCCACTTCCCTGGACTTTCCAGAGTGGCTCTTTTTTTTTTTCTGGGCATTCTGGATGCTGCAGGTACCTGGCAGGAACAGATCATAGAATCATAGAATCACCAAGTTGGAAGAGACCCATCGGATCATCGAGTCCAACCATTCCTATCAAACACTAAACCATGTCCCTCAGCACCTCGTCCACCCGTCCCTTAAACACCTCCAGGGAAGGGGAATCAACCACCTCCCTGGGCAGACTATTCCAAAGCCCAATCACCCTTTCCATGAAAATCGTCCTCCTAATCTTTAGCCTAAATCTCCCCTGGTGGAGCTTGAGGCCATTCCCTCTCGTCCTGTCCCCTGTCACTTGGGAGAAGAGCCCATCTCCCTCCTCTCCACAACCTCCTTTCAGGGAATTGCAGAGAGCAATGAGGTCTCCCCTCAGCCTCCTCTTCTCCAGGAGAAACACCTCCAGCTCTCTCAACCATTTCTCATCAGGCCTGTTCTCCAGCCCCTTCTCCAGCTTCATTGCTCTTCTCTGGACTCGCTCTAGAGCCTCAACATCCTTCTTGTGCTGAGGGGCCCACAACTGAACACAGGATTCGAGGAGCAGGAGTTTCCTTTTTTTGCCTCAAGGAGCCGAGGGTCTGTGCTCTCACTGCCTGTTCCTTTGTTACAGAAATACCACTCGGAGAGCAAGGGCACCGACCAGGTGGCAGAGACGCAAGCTCAGATCGATGAACTCAAAGGAATCATGGTTCGAAACATAGGTACCTGCCTTCCCTCCGTGCCCCAAACGTGGAGTTCTCTGGGCTGGCAGCCTCTCAGGGAGAAGCACCGAGAGCGGAGATGTGGGCAATGGCCTCTCCGCATGAGGAAGGGGCTGGGGGAGCTTTTTGTTCACGAGCTTGGGTGAAGGGAGGGCGGTTGAGCAGCCGGTTTGGAATGAAGCGGCACAGCTCATCGCAGGGTGCGTCACTCTCTGGGTTCGCTCTGCTGGGCACCGAGGCTTCCCTGCAGCTGCTGGAGGGGCAGACGCTCCTCAGGAGCTCAGTTCTCTTTTGCATGTTATATTCTGGTTTGGGTTTTGACTTAAAATAGAAGACTGGGTTTGGAATTGACCGCAGCGGAGTTAGGTCAGTCCCAAAACACAGAGCTGCGAGACTCTGCTGCTGCCTGGCCGTGGCTGCCTTGGGGATTGGAAGCAGCTTTTTGCGCTGCAATTGCACCTACAGGTTGGATTTCTGTCTCTTTTCTCCAGACCTTGTGGCACAAAGAGGAGAGAAGCTGGAGCTGCTGATCGATAAAACAGAGAACCTTGTCGATTCGGTAAGTCTGAGGGAGGAGTTAGAAATATGGTCGCTGGTTCAGTTGTGCTCATCGGGGAGCGACAGAGACAGAGACCCAGCACCTAGAGCTGCTCCTAAACAGAGATCAACATGTCCTGATCTACAGGAGATCCTTCCCTGTGTCAGATACAAGTCGTGTTGTATTCCCGAGGGGAGAAGGAGGAGCAGGTGCTGAGCTCTCCTCTCTGGACTTGAGGGACTGGCAGAGAGGAGACTGGGGACAGGGCAGCCACAAGCTTTCCATAAAATGCAGCAAGGCCCGATATTGGAGGAAAGTTCTGGCATTAAAGGGCTCAGAGAAGAGGAGGCTGAGGGGAGAACCTCATCGCTTTCTGCAGCTCCCGCAAAGGAGGTTGTGGGGAGGTGGGTGCTGGTCTCTTCTCCCAAGTGATAAGGGACAGGACGAGAGGAAGTGGCCTCAAGTTGTGCCAGGGGAGGGTTAGATTGGATATTGGGAACAATTTCTTTACTAACCGAATGGTGAAGCCCTGGCAGAGGCTGCCCAGGGAGTCTCCATCCCTGGAGGGGTTCAAAAGCCATGTGTCTGTGGCACTTGGGGACAGGGTTTAGCAGGCAGGGTGAGGGCTGGATTGGATGAGCTGAGGGGTCTTTCCGCCCCTCGATGATTCCGTGACTTGCCTCACCCCAGCGGAGCTGCCGGCAGGAGCAGCACCAGCTGCCTCCTTCTGGCAGGTGTATTCACAGTTAGAGTTGTGTGTGCCACACGGTGTGGTGAGAGCAGTAATTCCATAAATATTTAGCAATCCTTTAGTTCCCGATAGGTTGGAAACTGCAGAAGAAACCCCCAGAAGTGCTCTGAGGTAAACTGCTCCTCGTGGGCAGCCTGCAACCCTCGTGGGCTTCTGTGTTCGGTCCTACCGAGCCAAGCGTGGGACAGCACAGCCCCAGGCTCTTCTGGGCTTGCTCCGATGCTCTATCTTGCCCTGAAATGTGTGGGAGAGGTTTCTCCTGGTGCCTTGTGTGTGTAAAAGAAGGGATTAAGTGGCTCTAGAAGTTGTAGCCGCAGTGGTTTGGGTTCAAGGGAGGTGGGAGCTGGCAGAAGCCTCTTGATTGATGAGAGAGTGGTGGTAAATAGTGTTAAGTCCAGCTGGAGGCCAGTTACAAGTGGTGTTCCCCAGGGCTCAGTGCTGGGTCCAGCCCTGTTCAATGTCTTCATCAATGACCTGGATGAGAGCATTGAGTGCTCCCTTAGCAAGTTTGCAGATGACACAAAGCTGTGTGCAAGTGTGGATCTGCTGGAGGGTAGGGAGGCTCCAAAGGGATCTGAACAGGCTGGATCCATGGGCTGAGACCAATGGGATGAGGTTTAACACGACCAAATGCCGGGTCCTGCACTTGGGGCACAACAACCCTATGCAGATCTACAGACTGGGAGAAGTCTGTCTAGAAAGCTACCAGGAGGAGAGGGACCTGGGGGTGTTGGTCGACGGCGACTGACCATGAGGCAGCAGTGACCCAGGTGGCCAAGAAGGCCAATGGCATCCTGGTTTGGTTCAGAAACTGCATGACCAGCAGATCCAGGGAGGTGATTCTCCCTCTGGACTCAGCACTGGTGAGGCCGCTCCTTGAATCCTGTGTTGAGTTCTGGGCCCCTCAGCACAAGAAGGATGTTGAGGCTCTGGAGCGAGTCCAGAGAAGAGCCACAAAGCTGGGGAAGGGGCTGGAGAACAGGCCTTGTGAGGAACGTCTGAGAGAGCTGGGGATGTTTATCCTGGAGAAGAGGAGGCTGAGGGGAGACCTCATTACTCTCTACAACTACCTGAAAGGAGGTTGTGGAGAGGAGGGAGCTGGGCTCTTCTCCCAAGGGACAGGACGAGAGGGAATGGCCTCAAGCTCCACCAGGGGAGATATAGGCTAGACATTAGGAGGAAGTTTTTCGCACAGAGGGTCATTGGGCATTGGAACAGGCTGCCCAGGGAGGTGGTTGATTCCCCTTCCCTGGAGGGGTTTAAGGTGTGGGTGGATGAGGTGCTGAGGGACATGGTTTAGTGTTTGATAGGAATGGTTGGACTCGATGATCCGATGGGTCTCTTCCAACCTGGTTGTTCTATGATTCTGTGATTTGGCGTCTTGGGGTGCAGCTGCCTCCACAGCAGCGTCAGGATTTAATGCTTTGTTTCACGTTTTCTCACAGTCAGTCACTTTCAAAACCACCAGCAGGAACCTTGCCAGAGCTATGTGTATGAAGAACCTCAAGCTGACCATCGTCATCATCATCGCATCGATTGTGAGTACGGAGCACAGTGACCTTCAGCCTATTTCTGTCTTTAGCTCTGCGCGTGCCCAGCTCTGAGCCTGGAGAGGCTGTAACACGAGGGTTTGAGGGGCGTGTGTGAGGTAAGCATCGTGCAGGCAGCTTTTCTTATCAAGACAAGAAAACCTTTCCAGACAAGTGCCCTCCTGCACAGCCACCTTGCCAGAGTGTTGAGTTTAGGGCTTTCTGGGCCTTAGTCCTGCTCTTTTCTTGTTGCTGAATGACGTAGTAGCTGGTTTTCATAGAATCATAGAACAACCAGGATGGGAGGGACCCATCGGATCATCGAGTCCAGCCATTCCTATCAAACACTATCAAACAAGCTTGTTTTGAGGTGTGCACAGAATCACTTAAAGTCTAGTAATTATAATAAAAGTGGTTGCAGAACTCCCCGAGTTGGCAACAAAATAGGTTTCCTGTAGGTAGGTGCTTCCTAATTATTCAGTGGTATCGAGCTCCAATATTTAACAAGGCCAAATGGCGGATCCTGCACTTGGGGCACAACAACCCTGAGCAGCTACAGACTACAAGTCTGGCTGGAAAGTGCCTGGAGGAGAAGGACCTGGGGGGGAGTTGGTGACAGGGACTGACCATGAGGCAGCAGTGGCCCAGGTGGCCAAGAAGGCCAATGGCATCTTGGCTTGGATCAGAAACGGTGTGACCAGCAGGGCCAGGGAGGTTCTTCTCCCTCTGGACTCAGCACTGGGGAGACTGCTCCTCGAATCCTGTGTTCAGTTGTGGGCCCATCAGCACAAGGATGTTGAGGCTCTGGAGCGAGTCCAGAGAAGAGCAATGAAGCTGGTGAAGGGGCTGGAGAACAGGCCTGATGAGGAACGTCTGAGAGAGCTGGGGGTGTTTCTCCTGGAGAAGAGGAGGCTGAGAGGAGACCTCATTGCTCTCTCCAACTCCCTGAAAGGAGGTTGTGGAGAGGAGGGAGCTGGGCTCTTCCCCAAGGGACAGGACAAGAGCCTCAGGGTCCACTAGGAGAGGTTCAGATTCAACATTAGGAAAAAGTTTTTCACAGAAAGGGTCACTGGGCACTGGGAGAGGCTGCCCAGGGAGGTGGTTGATTCACCTTCCCTGGAGGTGTTTAAGGGACGGGTGGACGAGGTGCTGAGGGACATGGGTTAGTGTTTGATAGGAATGGTTGGACTCGATGATCCGATGGGTCTCTTCCAACCTGGTCTTTCTATGATTCTGTGATTCCATCCATCAGTAGAATAAAGTAAGTAGAATAAAATAAAGTAGATGAAGTAAATGGCTTAACACTCATCCAAAAACTGCTGAAAGGAAAAATACAGCTGTACCTGAGAGAAGTGTCGTAACACAGAACATGTTTGGTTGCCAGGCCAAGCCTGCAGCTGACTGAGGGGCAGAGGAGCCGTTCTCCACTGAAGAGGCTCTTCTCTTTCTCCAGGTTGTCCTCTACATCATTGTCTCGGTCACCTGTGGAGGGCTGGCCTGGCCGAGCTGCGTGCAGAAATAACGGGAAGCAGCCGGCGCCGGTCACTTGGAGATGAGAATCCCAGGAGCGTGAAGAAGCAACTACGGAATAACTCTTAACCTTTCACTACTGACACTTTCTCATCCTTCCATCCCTCCAGGACGTCAGACTTTTTTTGCCTTAGCACCCAAACGGGCCCAGCCGGTCGCCGCTTCCACGGGGCTGTGACCTCAAGACTGGGCTGGTTTCAATTACTTGAAGGGATTTCTGTGTTTCTTTTCTTGTCCCAGCTCTGAGCTCCTCAGCAGGGTGGGGGCTGCTCCCCGCACCGCTGGGCTGGGGGGGGTTCTCGCTGCCGAGAACGGTTGGAGCGACTGTCCTAGGTGAGCAGGAGGGCAGGGAGGGCTGAGCCGAGCTCACCAGGACAGATGAGAGAGAGAGAGAAGAGGGGGGGGGGGGTGGTGTGTGTTCCTATCAGCAGCTCCAGGGGCCTCTCCCTGCACCTCTGCCCTCAGGGGGTTCCACAGTTCCAACCCAGAGAGGTTGCAGGTGTCATAGCAGGAGGTGTAAAAGAAAAGGGCTTTGGGCTGGGCTCTGACAGCCGGAGCCGCTGCTCCTGTCCGGAATCTCCCTCGAGGCTGTTCTGCAGGTGGTTGGGTCACCGCGGCATTTAGACACTGCTGCCTCTTCATCCTCACTTCTTCCTCATCTCCCCCCTTGCTGTGTGGCTGACTCCGTCCGTAAAGGAGGTGGTTGCACAGAGGTCGGGGTGCAGTCCTGTATCTGCTTTCTCACACGTGATTTCTCCTGCTCTCTGGAGCAGTGACTTGAATCAATCTTGATGTTATCACTCGCTGAGGTGAAATTGGGGGCCAAGGCATTGATTGGTGGGCAAGGCCGCAGGAGCTCAGGCTCCTGTGCAGAAGGCGTCTGCTAAAAGCTGAGCAGGGGCAGAGACTGGAGGTGGTGGGTGCAGCTCTCCCAGGGGCCTGTGGAGTGGAAAGGCGCTCGTGGAGGACACGGGAACCTGGGCTCCCTTGGAAATGGAAAATAAAAAACCAAAGCCAAGCCCGAGGCTGCTGACCAAATGTAGAGGCAGGCGCTGCCCAGGCTGGGGCTGCTCTCACTGCCCCTCCAGTCGCACAGCGGAATCCTTAAGCCGGACCTGGTACTGAGAGCCAAAGCGGCTGTTGCCTCAGAGGTGGCTGTAGGGCCTTGGCCTTGAGTCCTGCGGCTGTTGCCTCAGGGGCGGCTGTAGGGCCTTGGCCTTGAGTCCTGCGGCTGTTGCCTCGGGGGTGGCTGTAGGGCCTCGGCCTTGAGTCCTGCAGGCCCCTACCCCGAGAAGAGAGAGGAACAACACTCACCTCAGAGGGTTTCAGCTGCTCTGCAGAGGAAGATGCAGCTTTTCGACCCAGGGAGGGGACTCTGGTGGGTGGAAGCTGTCAAGGTTGAACTGGAGCACTGGTGCTGAGGGTTCCCTGTGCTCCCTCCCTGTGTTCTTGGGTTATGTTACCCTGACCTTGGGGCAGCCTTCAGGTGCTGGATGGAGTTTGCTCTGACCTTGTCTCCTTCTTCAGATTTGTCTCCTACGAGGCTGAAATGGAACTAAGTGTTATCAGCCCGTGAGAGCCAGAGGGGGTGGTGGCTCGGGGCAGGGCTGTGCCCACCAGCAGCACTTTCTACTCGTGTTAAATCAAAGATGAAGCTTAAAGAAAGATCCCCTTCCCCTCCCCTCCTCCTTGTGCAGCCGCCCCAGCTCAGCGTTCGCCCGTGCATGTGTAGGGATCGTCGATGTTACCGTGTGCATTTCTATGATTTCTTGTCTTACGTACGATGATTTTTAAAGAAAATCCTTCCTTCCCTTTTGCAGGATGCACTGAGGCATTAGCAGTTAACGTGATTCAAATAAATTCCTGTACAGAAAGTGGGTTTCTTCCTTTGTTTTGTTAAATGTAGGGCTGCCCTTGGATGGGGTCAGAGGTTCTCTGGGGGGTCACCCTGCAGCTCCAGGTGTGGGGTCTTGACCCAAGGCTGCTTGGAGGAGTCACAGAATGGTTTGGGTTGAAAGGGACATCAAAGCCCATCCAGTGCCACCCCTGCCAAGGGCAGGGACACCTCCCACTGCATCAGGGGCTCCAAGCCCCATCCAACCTGCCCTTCGACCCCTTCAGGGATGAGGCAGCCACCCCTGCTCTGGGCAACCTGGGCCAGGGCCTCCCCAGCCTCACACCAGAAGATTTCTCCTTGAGATGAGATCTTACTCTGCCCTCTTGCAGCTCAAAACTATTCTCCTCATCCCATCCCTGCCCTCCCTGATCCAGAGCCCCTCCCCAGCTTTCCTGGAGCCCCTTTCAGCCCTGGAAGCTGCTCTGAGGTCTCCCTGCAGCCTTCTCTTCGCCTGCCTTAACTACACTGTAACTGCAAACCATAAGAACACTTCTCCAGAAACGTTTACTGCCACATGAAGAAGAAAAACTCTCTTAAGTCCCTCACTGAGCAGCATCTGCTGCTTCAGCCAAAGCAGCTGCAGAGCAAGGCCCTGCCTGGAAAACAGGTTTGCGCCAACCTTGGCCTGTAAACCCCAGTGGAGACCAAAGAACTCAAACAACGGAGAAACCAAACCCAAGCATTGCTGCTTTTTTTCTCTCTGTACACAGGGAAGGTAAAACAAGCTCAGTGTGAGCAGGTGCCATCTCTTCCACCTTAGAAATGAAGCTTTGCCATAAAGGAATAGCCAGGGCAGTGCTACAAACCTGGGAAGTGTGTCTGGGGGGGGGAGGCAGAAGCCTATTTGCGTAAAAGCAGTTGTTGTGGAATTTTCACCTGGGGGAGGGAGGGAGAGAGAAGGCATTTGGAGAAGGCAGAATGGCTCCAGGTCAGTCTCATGTGGGTGCTCAGAGCAAGACCCTTCCTCTCTGCCCTGGGACTGGCTCCCTGACATACGAAGCTGCTCCAAAGCAGACGAGGCTCCTTTCAGCTTCAGGAAAAGTATCAGCCTAAAGTGACAGCTGGAGTTTGCAGAAAAACACGGTGCTCGTTCCAATGAGCAAACAACCTGCGAGGATGAAACCTTTGCTCCCAGCCAGTCGTCAGCTTACGGCTGTGCCAGGAGCCAAACCCAGCCCTGGGCTCCCAGCAAAGCATCTCCTCCAACTGGTTTTCCTTTCTAAAGCAAACCTGATACAAACTGTGATCCCTGCTGGTCGCATCCTGCTGTGCTGCCACTGACAAATCTTCCCAGATTTCCTTCTGCTGAGGCCGCTTGTGCCTGTTGTCCTAGAAAAGACAGCAACTAAGGACCATGAATCAAGTTCTCTTTTGCTAAAATCCATCTCGTTCTAATGAGATTCAGGAGACTGATCACAAATAGCAGTACTTGCATCGGAAGCATGTACAAAGCCCTGTTTCCCTGAGCAGCACTTAAAGCAGGTATCCGTGTGGCCCAACCTAGAATCATAGAATCACAGAATCACCAGGTTGGAAGAGACCCACCGGATCATCGAGTCCAACCATTCCTATCAAACATAAATCATGTCCCTCAACACCTCGACCACCCGTCCCTTAAACACCTCCAGGGAAGGTGAATCAACCACCTCCCTGGGCAGCCTATTCCAATGCCCAATCACCCTCTGTGTGAAAAACTTCCTCCTAATCTCCAGCCTAAATCTCCCCTGGTGGAGCTTGAGGCCATTCCCTCTCATCCTGTCCCCTGTCACTTGGGAGAAGAGCCCAGCTCCCTCCTCTCCACAACCTCCTTTCAAAGAGTTGGAGAGAGCAATGAGGTCTCCCCTCAGCCTCCTCTTCTCCAGGATAAACACCCTCAGCTCTCTCAGACATTCCTCAGAGGGCCTGGTCTCCAGCCTCTTCCCCAGCTTCATTGCTCTTCTCTGGACTCATTCCGGAGCCTCAACATCCTTCTTGTGCTGAGGGGCCCACAACTGAACACAGGATTCGAGGAGTGGCCTCACCAGTGCTGAGTACAGACAGAGAGAGTAACCTCCCTGGACCTGCTGGTCACACCATTCCTGATCCAAGCTAAGATGCTATTGGCTTTCTTGGCCACCTGGGCACACTGCTGGCTCACGTTCAGTCGACTGTCGACCAACACCCCCAGGTCCCTCTCGTCCTGGTAGCTTTCTAGACAGACTTCTCCCAGTCTGTAGCTCTGCATAGAGTTGTTGTGCCCCAAGTGCAGGACCCGGCATTTGGCCGTGTTAAACCTCATCCCATTGGACTCTGCCCAGCGGTCAGGCCTGTTTAGGTCCCTTTGCAGAGCCTCCCTACCCTCCAGCAGATCCACACTTCCACTCAGCTTTGTGTCATCTGCAAACTTGCTAAGGGTACCCTCGATGCCTTCATCCAGGTCATTGATGAAGACATTGAACAGGGCTGGACCCAGCACTGAGCTCTGGGGACACCACTTGTCACTGGCCTCCAGCTGGAGTTAACACTATTTACTGCCACTCTCTGGGCCCTCCAGCCAACCACTTTTCCACCCAGGAGAGTGTGCGCCTGTCCAGCCCAGAGGTGACAGTTTCCGCAGCAGAATGCTGGGAGAAACTGCGTCAAAGGCTTTACTGAAGTCCAGGAAGATCCATCCACAGCCTTTCCCTCATCCAGCAGTCACTTTGTCGTAGAAGGTGTTCAGGTTGGTTTGGCAAGACCTGCCTTTTGTGAACCCATGTTGACTGGGCCTGATCACCCGGTTCTCTTGCATGTGCTTCATGTTCACATTTAAGATCACCTGTTCCATGACTTTCCCTGGCACTGAGGTCAGACTGACAGGCCTGGAGTTCCCCGGATCCTCCCTGCGACCCTTCTTGTAGATGAGGCATCAGCCTCCAGTCCACCTGTGACAAAAAGCCTCACTCCGAGCACAAAAAACCATTCCGAAGTCAGGCCCAGTGTTGGAATAAAGCAGCTCTAGTTCAACACCATAACGTTTTATTAAACTACACTATCAAAATCACATTGAGGGCAGGGAGAAGGTTGCTATCAGTGCGTGTTTCCTGTACTAAGACTTTATTCAGAGCATCCAGCACTGGCTGAGGAGAAGGGACAGAATCCGCCCGAGCCAAAGAGACAGTACAAAACTTCTACAAAAAACGGGGGCAGTGAGGGGCTCGCTGAGAGAGCTCCGAGGGAAACACTTCAAGTCTGCTGAGGGGGGTGTTAAAAACGGTTAACGGCTGTTTGTAAACTTCCTCCTCGGGGATGCGAGGATGCTGATAAACGGCAGGTTCTGAACAGCACCTATGTTCCAAAAAAAAAAAAAAACCTCACACACCCACAGAAAGATCGCGTGCTGCTCCTTCGCTTGGGAACCGTGACGCACACGCTCGAATACGACCCCTTGAAGTGTTCTGCGGTTATAAAAACCTGCTCCGACGCCGCCAACAAACCATAAAAAGTAGCAGAAATACATTCTATACAAAGTAAAAAAAAAAAAAAAAAAAAAAACCAAAAAAAATCAACCAAACCCAAACAGTTGAGTTCCAGACAAACAGTCGAGTACAACAGTAAAAAGTCTTAACTTCTACCTCTAGAGCTATTCCTAGTCTCTCCGAGCCACTGCGACGCAAACTCCGCATCGACAGCCCGAAGCTGCTTTCTGGTGACAAGAGGACGCCCGGCGAGCGTCCTCAGGAGCTGGTCACGTACAAAGCTCTTTGTGACAAACCATCCCAAGGGCTGCACGTGGAGCTTTGTATGGAATAAGGCTATTTCCGGTCTTCGTGCGAAGACCTGTGTCCCAAAGAAGGTGTGGAACCGTGGAAAGGCAGTGAAGCGGTGGTCTCGGCTGCCCCTGAGAGGTTTGGCTCTTGGCAGAAGAGCGGAGGCTGAGGAGAGTTGGGCCTTCGCGGGAGAGGAACTATGTACAGAGTCCGCAGGGTGATGGGTCTTCGTTTTCAAGTAAGGTTCTGGTGCCCAGCCAGCTGGGGGTCTGCTTCACAGAGGCATTGGGGGCTCAGTAACACCCCTCCTTCCAGGAATCGTCCTCGGCAGCCTGAGGGGTCTGTGCTGAGTGGGGAAACCTTTTGAGAGAGAAAATCAAGTTGTGTTGGGGAGGTCTAGATCATAGAATAGAATCATAGAACAACCAGGTTGGAAGAGACCCATCGGATCATCGAGTCCAACCATTCCTATCAATCACTAAACTATGTCCCTCAGCACCTCATCCACCCGTCCCTTAAATACCTCCACAGAAGGTGAATCCACCACCTCCCTGGGCAGCCCATTCCAATGCCCAATGACCCTTTCCGTGAAAAACCTCCTCCTAATCTCTAGCCTAAATCTCCCCTGGTGGAGCTTGAGGCCATTCCCTCTCGTCCTGTCCCCTGTCCCTTGGGAGAAGAGCCCAGCTCCCTCCTCTCCACATCCTCCTTTCAAGGAGTTACAGAGAGCAATGAGGTCTCCCCTCAGCCTCCTCTTCTCCAGGATAAGCACTCCCAGCTCTCTCGGTCGTTCCTCTTGTTCTCCAGCCCCTTCCCCAGCTTCGTTGCTCTTCTCTGGACTCTCTCCAGAGCCTCAACATCCTTCTTGTGCTGAGGGGCCCACAACTGAACACAGGATTCGAGGAGCAGTCTCACAAGTGCCAAGTACAGAGGGAGAATAACCTCCCTGGCCCTGCTGGTCACATCATTTCTGATCCAAGCCAAGATGCTATTGGCCTTCTTGGCCACCTGGGCCACTGCTGCCTCATGGTCAGTTGGCTGTCGACCAACACCCCCAGGTCCCTCTCCTCCTGGCAGCTTTCTAGACAGAAATCACCAGGTTGGAAGAGACCCACTGGATCATCGAGTCCAACCATTCCTATCAAACACTAACCCATGTCCCTCAGCACCTTGTCCACCCGTCCCTTAAACACCGGCAGGGAAGGTGACTCAACCACCTTTAGAGGAACTGCTCCCTTCTGCTCCTTAACTGGGGGCAAAGTACTTAACCTCCACGGATCTGTCCTCACTGCCCTTTCCTCAGGGTTCTCCACCACAACCGAGGTTAATCAGGACCTCTGCCCGATCTCAATCCGAAGCTTTTAAACCGAAGATGAACTCGCTTGATTAAAAAAAAAAAATGTTTCTAATGCATGAGATAAAGGCAGACGTTGAAGCCTGGGAGGCTCCAAGCCTCACGCTTTTACCTCCTGGAGGGCAGTGTTGCTTTGCTCTTGGCCACTGGGGTTCCCCCAACAGCCGTGCGAGCTCTCATGGCCGATGTTTTAGCCACAGTGACCACGTTACTGTTCCTGGTAGCGCAACCGCTGCTGGAAGAGCCGGTACCGAGCGAGGATGCCTGCGGTTTTCGAACTCCGCTCACAGGACTGGTGTAACTGCAGGCTTTGACGGGCTGCCGGGCTGTTAACAGGGAGTTTGTGCACGACGCTGCTTTCACCGGCTGTCGCACCGATAAGGGAGACTGCCCGGCACCCGAGGGATACCTGAGCTTACTGGGAGCCAGACCTAGACACGGAACAACAGAAAAATCCAGTTGGCAACAGGATTTTAAGAACACTTCAGGATATGAGGCCTTTTATGGGCCTAAGGTTTAGTCTAAAAGGTTAAACAGACCAAAGGAAATGGTAGCTGCCCCGTTCCTGGAGGGGTTCAAGGGCAGGTTGGATGGGGCTTGGAGTCCCTGATCCAGTGGGAGGTGTCCCTGCCCATGGCAGAGAGTTGGAACTGGATGGGCTTCGATGTCCCTTCCAACCCAAACCATTCCATGATTCTACAAGTGCAGCGCTGCCTAGAGAAGCCGTCACACTGACCTGCTGACCGCTGCTGGGTTCTTGGAATTCGACTGCTTGGCACCTGCAGATCCGACTCCAAGCTCCGACTGTTCCTTACAGACTCCAGACTTCGAAGGTTGGTCCGGGCCAGGTTGGGCATGCTGTGCCGCATCTCCTCTGAAAACAAGAGCAGATCGTCTGTGCGTTGCCAGAAGCGGCAACAGACACGAGCAACACTTCAGACTCTTGAAAAACACGAGCTTAGAAGGAGATAAATCCACAGCTTCTATTTACTCAGCACTGGTGAGGCTGCTCCTTGAATATTGTGTTCAATTGTAGGCCCCTCAGCACAAGAAGGATGTTGAGGCTCTGGAGCGAGTCCAGAGAAGAGCAACGAAGCTGGAGAAGGGGTTGGAGAACAGGCCTTCTGAGAAATGGCTGAGAGAGCTGGGGGTGTTTCTCCTGGAGAAGAGGAGGCTGAGGGGAGACCTCATTGCTCTCTCCAACTCCCTGAGCGGAGGTTGTGGAGAGGAGGGAGCTGGGCTCTTCTCCCAAGGGACAGGGGACAGGACAAGAGGGAATGGCCTCAAGCTCCACCAGGGGAGGGTCAGGCTGGAGATTAGGAGGAAGTTTTTCACGGAAAGGGTCATTGGGCATTGGAATAGGCTGCCCAGGGAGGTGGTTGATTCACCTTCCCTGGAGGTGTTTAAGGCACGGGTGGATGAGGTCCTGAGGGACTTGGTTTAGTGTTTGATGGGAATGGTTGGACTAGAAGATCCGATGGGTCCCTTCCAACCTGGTTGTTCTACAATTCTATGATTCTATGACAAATGACAGTCCTGAAATGCAGAGGTCAGAACGTCACTGACTCACACCAAAGCTCACAACGACCCCACCTACCTTCGCCGTTTGCATACTTGAGCCGGTCTTGCATGGGACTTGGCACAGATCTCCTGGGGGGACGGATGCGGGAAGCAGAGGACCTGCCATAATCCCCACAGGAAGAAGGGGACTGACACCGGGGCGAGCTGAGCGGAGACGGCGAGTATCTGTGAGCGCTGCGGTACGATAGTGAACAGTCGTAGTCATCCTCATCCTCTAGGCTGTACGTATCGAACTCCTGGTCGCTGTAGGTGCCTCTTCGCAGGGAGTGGAGGGAGGCACTGGAACTGCGACGTGAGACAGACGCAGAGCTAGAGGCACAGTCCTGGCGGAGGCCTGGAGGGAAAGGAAACATAGAATCATAGAATCATAGAACAACTAGGTTGAAAGAGACCCACAGGATCATCGAGTCCAACCATTCCTATCAAACACTAAACCATGTCCCTCAGCACCTCGTCCACCCATCCCTTAAACACCTCCAGGGAAGGTGAATCAACCACCTCCCTGGGCAGCCTCTCCCAGTGTCCAATGAGCCTCTGTGTGAAAAACTTCCTCCTAATCTCTAGCCTAAATCTCCCCTGGAGGAGCTTGAGGCCATTCCCTCTTGTCCTGTCCCCTGGCACTTGGGAGAAGGGGCCAGCTCCCTCCTCTCTACAACCTCCTTTCAGGGAGTTGCAGAGAGCAATGAGGTCTCCCCTCAGCCTCCTCTTCTCCAGGAGAAACACCCCCAGCTCTCTCAGCCACTCCTCAGGGCCTGTTCTCCAGCCCCTTCACCAGCTTCGTTGCTCTTCTCTGGACTCGCTCCAGAGCCTCAACATCCTTCTTGTGCTGAGGGGCCCAGAACTGGACACAGGATTCAAGGAGTGGCCTCACCAGTGCTGAGTCCAGAGGGAGAATCACCTCCCTGGCCCTGCTGGTCACACCATTTCTGATCCAAGCCAAGATGCCTTCTTGGCCACCTGGGCCACTGCTGCCTCATGTTCAGTCCCTGTCAACCAACACCCCCAGGTCCCTCTCCTCCTGGTAGTTTTCCAGCCAGGCTTCTCCCAGTCTGTAGCTCTGCATAGGGTTGTTGCGCCCCAAGTGCAGGACCCGGCATTTGGCCGTGTTAAACCTCATCCCATTGGACATGGACTGGAAACACAGCTCAAAGTCAGCAGACTTTAAAAGAGGAATTCCAGCTATAACACAGATTCAATATCAATTTTTTAATCAATCTGCTTCACCTTGGAAGGTGAGCCAGGTTAAGAACTTTCTACTGAAGGTGCTCACAGTTCTAAATTGGAACAGTGTCACCCATTCAATTAGTGCTGCTTAATTAGAGCAAAGAGTTAATATCAAAGTCGACACACACAAAGCTGTGAGTGTGGACTGTGTTTATCGCTCCAGCTCTCTTACGCTAACATGGGAAAAGGTCTAATTTACAGTAGGAATGTTTTAGTTCTACTACTTGCAACACATTCAAATGTCTGCCCCAAGTGAAAACACACCCGATTTTTACTGACACCTACAGCATCTGCCTGGTGTAGTACGGATCCTCCCCCAACTGAACACCTCTATTCAAGCCTTCTGGCTAAGCTAATACAAACAACTTCTTAGAATTGTAGAATTATGTAATGGTTTGGGTTGGAAGGGACCTCAAAGCCCATCCAGTCCTACCCCTGCCATGGGCAGGGACACCTCCCACTGGATCAGGGGCTCCAAGCCCCATCCAACCTGCCCTTGAACCCCTCCAGGGATGGGGCAGCCACCCCTGCTCTGGGCAACCTGGGCCAGGGCCTCCCCACCCTCACACCAAAACATTTCTGCCTAAGATCTCATCTCAATCTCCCCTCTTCCAGCTCAAAACTCATCCTGCCCCTGACCTCTCTAATCCAGAGCCCCTCCCCAAGCCTTCTTGGAGACCTTTTCAGTGTTAGAAGTTGCTCTAAGGTCTCCCCACAGCCTTCTCTTCTCCAGGCTGAACAACCCCAACTCTCTCAGCCTGTCCTCATCCAGGAGGTTCTCCAGCCCTCAGATAATCTCTGTGGCCTCCTGGACTCCAGTTTTGGCCTCACCAGAGCAGAGCAGAGGGGCGGAATCCCCTCCCTGGTCTTGCCGATGCCAACGCTTGGGATGCAGCCCAGGACACGGTTCTTCAGGGCTGCTTTCTGAGTATGTGTTAAAGGCACTTACGTATTTAAAAAAAAATTATGGTTGGACTCGATGATCCGATGGGTCTCTTCCAACCTGGTTATTCTATGATTCCATGATTGTTCTATAGAACTCAAGGTGGGTAACACTTTTTACTTAGATAAGAGGTGTCACACCTTGGGGATGTCCCACAGCTGCTAAGTTTCAGTGTCGGCATTTTTAAAGGGAAGCTCCTGCAAATCGCAAACATTTGAGATGAACTTTCACATCCTTTTCTTTGTCGGTTAAAGGAGAAAGAGAAAAACAGTTGGAATGCACCTGCATTCCAGCTCTAAAATCCCAACACGAAGGAGGAAGCTGTCACGTACTTTCTTCCTGGAGACGAGCCATGACCTGGACGTCAGTCAAGTCCTGCAGTTTATATCCCATGGAGATGGAGTCATCAGAGGTGCTCAGCTCGCTGTCCACGGACGACTGGGAGCTCAGGGCAGAATGCATGCTCAGGTAGCCTACAGGAGGGAGGAAGAGAAAAAGCATTCAGGCATCCACATGCAAAACCAGAATGAGAGTATTTATAACCGGAATGAGTAGCAGAGTATTTATTCCTGCACCGTCAGTTACAAAACTGGGGTATGATTGCTAGAAGTAACGAAGAAGTCAGATATTACATATGAACACAACGCTCAGTATCCTAAACTGCAATTTTCGGGAGGCAGGAGGTCTTTGTACAGGTTAAAAATGTGGACTTTTGTCTGGAAAGTGGCAAAGCCTTCTGTCTGGAAAGTGGCAAATGGCCTCAAGCTCCGCCAGGGGAGATTTAGGCTGGAGATTAGGAGGAAGTTTTTCACACAGAGGGTCATTGGGCATTGGAATAGGCTGCCCAGGGAGGTGGTTGATTCACCTTCCCTGGAGGTGTTTAAGGGACGGGTGGATGAGGTCTTGAGGGACTTGGTTTAGTGTTTGATGGGAATGGTTGGACTAGAAGATCCGATGGGTCCCTTCCAACCTGGCTGTTCTATGATTCTACGATTCTAAGCGATGCCTGGTCATTCCGAGCTTAAAAGGTCGATGTAGTTTCTGCCTCTTTTGAGAAAGGAGCAACCATTGATCTAGATGTTGAGCAGCAAAGTTGCACACAGTGCTTGACACAGCTCTGTGCAGCATTCATGGCAGCAGAAGGACCCAAGGACCTCAAACATCAGTCACGTGCTCTGCTTATGCCACGTGGTGTTTACACCAGGCTGCCTCCTCCCCACTCCTGAGGTTTATCCATTGTTTTCCCTGTCATCACAACCCAAACACTCTCTCCCGGTGAAGGACATCTCTTATTCACGCTGCAGGGCATAAAAAAAAAAAACCAAACTGGAAGGATCTTTCCACAAGTCAGGCATTAGGTAGGGAACAAATCATATTCCTTTTCACTGAATCATAGAACAACCAGGTTGGAAGAGACCCATCAGATCATCGAGTCCAACCATTCCTATCAAACACTAAACCATGTCCCTCAGCACCTCGTCCACCTGTCCCTTAAACACCTCCAGGGAAGGTGAATCAACCACCTCCCTGGGCAGCTTCTGACACTGCCCAATCACCCTTTCTGGGAAAATTTTTTTCCTGATGTCCAGCCTGAACCTCCCCTGGTGGAGCTTGAGGCCATTCCCTCTCGTCCTGTCCCTTGGGAGAAGAGCCCAGCTCCCTCCTCTCCACAACCTCCACTCAGGTAGTTGTAGAGAGCAATAAGCTCTCCCCTCAGCCTCCTCTTCTCCAGGATAAACACCCCCAGCTCTCTCAGCTGTTCATCATAAGGAACTTTTGCATAATAATAAAAATATCATCATAATCATCATCAAGTGTGATCTTTTACCTGTCAGTCCTTTCTCTTAAGCCAAGCCAGGCACTATTTGCCACGGTATAAGTGTGCTGCTGCTCCCTACTGCAAAAGGGAAATGGGAACGAGTCACGCGGATTCAGAGCTATCCCGATCCTTGTCCTTCTGGTGCGGGAGGCCAGTTAGCAGCTCTCTGCCCAGGGTTGTGGGATGACAGCAGCCTGTGGCTCTCCTGAGGCCCTGCTCTGCATGGCCTTGGGTTGACTGTTACAAGGTCCAAGGCTCAGCACCCCCTGCAGTCAGCTCCTCACGACCTCCAGAGGCAGGCGAGGAGGATACCTACCTGAAAGGTTATAGAGAGGAGGGTAATGGCCTCTTCTCCCAAGTGACAGGGGACAGGACGAGAGGGAATGGCCTCAAGCTCCGCCAGGGGAGATTTAGGCTGGAGATTAGGAGGAAGGTTTTCACAGAAAGTGTCATTGGGCATTGGAATAGGCTGCCCAGGGAGGGGGTTGATTCACCTTCCGTGGAGGTGTTTAAGGGACAGGTGGACAAGGCACTGAGGGACATGGGTTAGTGTTTGATAGGAATGGTTGGACTCAATGATCCGGTGGGTCTCTTCCAACCTGGTTGTTCAATGATTCTGTGATTCTATGAGAGGAGAAGCTCATGACTGTTCCATCAGGGCCAATCTGGGCTCAGGGCGGTGCCTCAGAGGGAGCACGCAACGGTGAGCATCCCTGCATCCCCTTTTTCCACTGTGTAACTGCTACACAGCTTCGTGTTAGCAAAAAAAAAACCATCAAACCAAAAGAACCCCCAAACACATGTTACTAGAAAACTGTATAGAAACACAGAAGGATGAGTGAATGTAAACCTCTGCAGGGTAAATGTGCTTATCTATGCCATATGTCACTAAATACTGTAATATCCATAAAACCAAAGAATGGGTTGAGTTGGAAGGGACCTCAAAGCCCATCCAGTCCCACCCCTGCCATGGGTAGGGACACCTCCCACTGCATCAGGGGCTCCAAGCCCCATCCAACCTGCCCCTGAACCCCTCCAGGGATGGGGCAGCCACCACAGGAAACCTGGGTCAGGGCCTCCTCACCCTCACACCAAAACCTTTCTCCCTAAGATCTCATCTCAATCTCCCCTCTTGCAGCTCAAAACTGTTCCCTCTTGTGCTGTCCTTGCCTTAACTGATCAAAAGCCCCTCCTCAGCTTTCCTGGAGCCCCTTTCAGCACTGGAAGCTGCTCGAAGATCTCCCCATAACTCTATCTTCTCCAGCTGAACATTCTTCTAGCATAACCGCAAGAAGGATTCACCACAAGAAGGATGTTGAGGCTCTGGAGTGAGTCCAGAGAAGAGCAATGAAGCTGGTGAAGGGGCTGGAGAACACGCATTCTGAGGAACAGCTGAGAGAGCTGGGGGTGTTTAGCCTGGAGAAGAGGGGGCTGAGGGGAGACCTCATTGCTCTCTATAACTACCTGAAAGGAGGTTGTGGAGAGGAGGGAGCTGGGCTCTTCTTCCAAGGGACAGGGGACAGGACAAGAGGGAATGGCCTCAAGCTCCACCAGGGGAGGTTCAGGCTGGATATAAGGAAATTTTTTTTCACAGAAAGAGTTATTGGGCATTGGAATAGGCTGCCCAGGGAGGTGGTTGATTCCCCTTCCCTGGAGGTGTTTAAGGGACGGGTGGACAAGGTGCTGAGGGACATGGTTTAGTGTTTGATAGGAACGGTTGGTCTCAATGACCTGGTGGGTCTCTTCCAACCTGGTGATTCTGTGATAACAAGGATAACATGCAGAACTTCCCCATAAACACCAGCACACAGATACTGTGCTATTCTTAAAGACAGCACATTGCTACTTTAAATTAATTCCTGACAAGGCTGCCGTTAGTACCATATAGATTTAGATCCATAAAAAAAAAAAATAAGAGTCACAATCTGACAGAAGACCAGATGAAGCCAGCAGATACTGAAGAGCCTGTGAGAGCACTTAACATCACTTTCCACTAGAGTGGGCCTAACAAACAAAAAAACCTGCTCAAGTAGGAGTTTCAAGATCATCACTTCACTAAAAAGCCCCACGTAGGCTGTGGCACGCCAGCCGGTAACTCAGGAATAGAAGTCAGCCTCTCAGGGCATCCACACGATGTGATTCGCTGCTTATTTCTGCTCTAGCTCAGGCAGGTTTGCCCGCAGTGTTTGAGGGCTATGCTCTGACTGAAAAGCTCTTGACAATTAGGCCAGGAATTTTGTCTGTTCTCAGCAAAACACCTAAGGATCATTACTGAGCAACACTTTGAACGGCCTGAGTTGGGAAGGACCCAACAAGGATCATCAAGGTTAGGTCCTGTCCCTGCACAGGACACCCCAACATTCACACCGTGGGGCTGAGGGTCTTGGCCAAATGCTGCTGGAATATTGTCAGGCTCAGTGCTGTGACTGCTTCCCTGGGAGCTGTTCCAGGGCTCCACCACCCTCTGGGGAAGAACCTTGTCCTCATATCAATCTAACCCTTCCCTGGCACATCTTCCTGCCATTCCCTTGGGTCCTGTCACTGGTGGCCAGAGAGAAGAGCTCAGTGCCTGCTCCTCCTCCTCTGGTGAGGAAGCTGCAGAGCACGATGAGATCTCCCCTCAGTCTCCTCTTCTCTAGGCTGAATAGACTAAGCACCTTCAGCCGTTCCTCACACTCTTCCCCTCTAAACCCCCTCTAAACCCTTCCCCAACTCCGTGTCCTCCTCTGGACACTCTCCAGCAGCTTTAGATCCTTTTAGATCCTCATCCCATGGTGCCCAGAACTGCCCTCAGTGCTCAAGGTTGGGGCCACCCCAGTGTGGAGCAGAGGGGACAATCCCTTCTGTCAGGAAAAAGCAGTAGGTTCCCAATTGTATTTTCTCCCCTAGTTTTGAAGAGAAGACACTGACGACATAATAAACACACCTTTGAAGTGCGAGCATAGAATGAATGTCCCACGTGGACACTGAGCAAGCTGCTCTGGGCCAGCAGGCTTTAAACTGCAGAGCTGCACAAAAACAGCCAAGGAGGGGAAGAAAAACATTCGCGTTCTGTCATCAGCTGTGGAATCAGCTATCATCAGCTTCCACACAAAGCTGTGTGGAAGTGTGGATCTGCTGGAGGGTATGGAGGCTCTGCAAAGGGACCTAAACAGGCTGGATCCATGGGCTGAGTCTAATGGGATGTGGTTTAACACGGTCAAATGGTGGATCCTGCGCTTGGGGCACAACAACCCTATGCAGAGCTACAGACTGGGAGAAGTCTGGCTGGAAAGTTGCCAGGAGGAGAGGGACCTGGGGGTGTTGGTCAACGGTGACTGAACATGAGCCAGCAGTGTGTCCAGGTGGCCAAGAAGGCCAATGGCATCCTGGCTTGGATCAGAAACTGCATGATCAGCAGATCCAGGGAGGTGATTCTCGCTCTGGACTCAGCACTGGTGAGGTCACTCCTTGAATTCTGTGTTCAGTTGTGGGTCCCTCAGCACAAGAAGGATGTTGAGATTCTGGAGCGAGTCCAGAGAAGAGCAACGAAGCTGGTGAAGGGGCTGGAGAACAGGCCTTATGAGGAGGGTCTGAGAGAGCTGGGGGTGTTTATCGTGGAGAAGAGGAGGCTGAGAGGAGACCTCATTACTCTCTACAACTACCTGAAAGGAGGTTGTGGAGAGGAGGTTGCTGGGCTCTCCTCCCAAGGCACAGGGGACAGGACAAGAGGGAATGGCCTCAAGCTCCACCAGGGGAGATTTAGGCTAGAGATTAGGAGGAGGTTTTTCACAGAAAGTGTCATTGGGCATTGGAATAGGCTGCCCAGGGAGGTGGTTGATTCACCTTCCCTGGAGGTGTTTAAAGGACGGGTGGACAAGGTCCTGAGGGACATGGTTTAGTGTTTGATAGGAATGGTTGGACTCGATGATCCGATGGGTCTCTTCCTACCTGGCTGTTCTATGATTCTATGATCAGTAAAAACTGCTGTGGCTCCACACTGCAAAATGAACTGATTAGGGGTTTCATTAAGGAAATTTCAAAACAGAGCACATCTGGATTCCGTAAAGGGATACTGAGTTTAGTTTTTAAGGGAAGTTACCGCTATACACGTTTCATTTGAACAGCAGAGCTCTGTAGCTCTAAGAAATATGATGAGACAATCAAGCTGACCTTAAACTCACATTCACACGCAAAGGCAGAGCCACCCAGGAGGTGAAGGGAACTCTCTCACACAATTCCACATGTTCTGGGCTTGACTTTGGATGTGGTGCCCCTGAGAAGCTCCAGCAGAGCACACGAAGAACCCAAGAATGCCAAAGATACTTGGGTTTCTCACCATTTCTGTGCGAAAAGGGGTCAGGCAGCCAGATCGCCAACCGACCTCAGAGCAGGAATTAGGAGCCGGTTGAGAGATTTCTCCTTGCAGAATTCAGCTTGCAAAAATAATCAGCTGTAGGTGCATCCTTTTGTTTACAAAAAAGAGAAGTGGTTTAGATCCTTTTCATCCTGTGGCACCCGGAACTGCTCCCCGTGCTCGAGGTGCGGCTACCCCAGTGCAGAGCAGAGGGGACAACCTAAAAATATTCTAAAAATAGAAGTGTTTCTATTTACAGCTAAAGCCAACCTGCAGCTGGGAGAATATCCACGCACAACCCTTTTTTTTCCCCCTAAAAAAGGATCATTTAGCAACAAAGCTCAAGCCAGAAACCGTTAAACATGCTTTCTGGTGTTAAACATGCACATTAGGATACAGTAATTGCCACAAAAAAAACCCCAAATAAATCCAGGAGGACTTATAATAAAGCCAAGAGGCAAAGTATTTGTAGTAGGATAAACGGAGGGTGCGTCAAGGATAAATGGGGCTCTGGAAAGAGCCTACGTGGACTCCTTAGGCAGCAGCTTTAATGCCAAGGCAGACCCAAGGCCAAGCCGTTTAAACGCTGCATTATCCATGCCCACAAATCCCGGTTGCTAACAAGGATTCTGTACAAGTTGCCCCTGAGGTGGGAAATCTTAGTCCAAACACAATTAAGGCTGACGGAAAGCTTCTGTTATCTTGCGTTTAGCTGCCCGCTCAGCCCATTTAGATGCACATCCTGGAGTTTTAATGTCTGGTCGGAGGGCACGAGGCTTCTTTCTGCTGCCTACGAGGTGCTGAGGGACATGGTTTAGTGTTTGATAGGAATGGTTGGACTCGAGGATCCGGTGGGTCTCTTCCAACCTGGTGATTCTACGATTCTAAGTTAACCCCTACAAACTCTAACATCAGCCTAGAGCAGCAGCCTTTTTGCCTCGGGGGTCATTTCCTATTTCAAGTCACTTAAAATTAGTACAATTTATAGATATATAAATGAAGTTATAAAAAACAAACCCATGAGATAACTACAGGCCGTTTAAAATGCAAGGAGGTTTTCTCTCACGTAACAGATGAAACCCAGATCAGGAGATGAGCAAATCAAATGAGTAAAGTCTTTCATCTGCCCAGGCGGATCTGCTAGTCTTGGCTCTGTTACTCTGTTCCCAAATGACACGGGACAGGACGAGAGGGAATGGCCTCAAGCTCCACCAGGGGAGTTTCAGGCTGGACATTAGGGAAAAAAATTTTCACAGAAAGGGTCACTGGGCATTGGAACAGGCTGGACAGGGAGGGGGTTGAGTCACCTTCCCTGGAAGTGTTTAAGGGACGGGTGGACGAGGTGCTGAGGGACATGGGTTAGTGTTTGATAGGAATGGTTGGACTCGATGATCCGATGGGTCTCTTCCAACCTGGTTGTTCTATGATTCTACGATTCTAAATCAAAAGGAGACAACCCCGTGGGTGGACTTGCATCTCTTGACAAGCTTTCCAGCTGTCATTTCGTCACACTCCTTGCATTTTAAAGGCGGCAGGTTCGCGCTGCTCTACTGAGGTGCCATACCTGAGCTGCCACAGGTTAGTAGTGCTTTGTTAGTCGATTTGAGATGCCCGGGAGAGTTTAGTGCATTGCTACAGGAGCCTGGCTCTGTATTCAAGTTATGTGCGCTTGGTGACGCCAGCGGGCTGCAATACAGGTTTTTCCATCTACTGGCTAGAAGGAAAAATACAAAAAAAGCCATAAAGGTTAGCAAATTATTATTTTTTTTTAAAAAAAAAGAGTATCAGACCAAACAAGATTAAATATTGTAACAGATGGACTTCAAATAAGACATCCTGATAGTGCGAGTTCTGAGATGTAGTAAGCGAAGCAGAGCCTGTTGCCTCACTCATCCTTCCCTTTCACCTGTTTTGTCACTCCCGAAGAATTCCAAGGGTAACTACTAATAAACTTGGCTTTAAAGAGGCTACATATCTCTGAAAGCTCCGCCAGGGTAGATTTAGGCTGGAGATTAGGAGGAGGTTTTTCACGCAGAGGGTCATTGGGCATTGGAATAGGCTGCCCAGGGAGGTGGTTGAGTCACCTTCCCTGAAGGTGTTTAAGACACGGGTGGATGAGGTATTGAGGGACTTGTTTTAGTGTTTGATAGGAATGGTTGGACTAGAAGATCCGATGGGTCCCTTCCAACCTGGTTGTTCTGTGATTCTGTGAAAGCTGCAGTGCTGGCCTTCAAAGATGACTGTTTTAATAAATATCTCTCACTTCTAACACCCAGTCTTGGTTTCAAAGAGCACCACGAAACTTCATGTTTACACGAATACTGTGAATACTTGAATACTGTGTCCAGTTGTGGGCCCCTCAGCACAAGAAGGATGTTGAGGCTCTGGAGTGAGTCCAGAGAAGAGCAACGAAGCTGGTGAAGAGGCTGGAGAACAGAACCTATGAGGAGCAGCTGAGAGAGCTGGGGTTGTTTCTCCTGGAGAAGAGGAGGCTGAGGGGAGACCTCATTGCTCTCTCCAACTCCCTGAAAGGAGGTTGTGGACAGGAGGGAGCTGGGTTCTTCTCCCAAGGGACAGGGGACAGGACAAGAGGGAATGGCCTCAAGCTCCACCAGGGGAGATTTAGGCTGGAGGTTAGGAGGAAGTGTTTCCCAGAAAGGGTCATTGGGCATTGGAATAGGCTGCCCAGGGAGGTGGTTGAGTCACCTTCCCTGGAGGTGTTTAAGGGACGGGTGGATGAGGTCTTGAGGGACTTGGTTTAGTGTTTGATAGCAATGGTTGGACTAGAAGATCCGATGGGTCTCTTCCAACCTGGTTGTTCTATGATTCTATGATTCTACACACGCGTTACTCTGAATTTTTAACACTGGAATCCAAACAGCATTAAACCACAGAAGTATGGAGAGCAGATTAATCTGAAAACCCACCGTTCTGAGTTAGAGATTCAGCCTAGACTTGCATGCAAGTAAGTGAAACAGTCAAAGCAGCTAAGGAGCAAAATTCAGTGCATCCATGCTTACTGAGGCTGGAAATAAGCAGTGACAACGCCAAGAAAAGGACTCTGTGACCTGTAGACTGTTCACGGGGCTGCTGAGCTGCTCAGTAAATCCTCACCACTGAGAGAACAGCTAAGGAAACAGAGTAATGGAATTATAGACTGGTTTGGATTGGAAGGGACCTCAAAGCCCATCCAGTTCCAACCCCTCCCACTGGATCAGGGGCTCCAAGCCCCATTCAGCCTGGCCTTGAACCCCTCCAGGGATGGGGCAGCCACCCCTGCTCTGGGCAACCTGGGCCAGTGAATAATGAAGATTCACGATACAAATGATTTTCTTTTTTATTTTTCCTCCAAAAATAAAGTCAGACTATTTTAGTTAAAAAAAATAGACTAGCACATTACAATTAAAGTCTGATGTATCTGAGACAAAGCAGAGTTAATCAAACAATTCTTCATTCAAACTTTTGGGTGCAGATGGTTTATAGCATTAAATGAAGTTTGTTCTCCGACTATGCGCAGTTATCTCAAATCAGGAATTTCAAGGCTGAAAAATAAGCCTGATTAATGTAGTGCAAAAACACTCTTAGTATGACCAGATAAGAAAAAGGCAAAACAAAGCAGTGGCGCCTCAGCCTCCAGATCACGGAGGTCAAACTGAAATCAAATGATTGTGTTAGCACCACAGACAGTGAGCGCGTGCAAACCCTGGGCAAACAACAGCTCTTGCACCCAACTGGGGCTACGTTTCCAGCAGGTAGGAACATCACTGCACTTCCAACACTGATTCCCTCCAAAGCTCCACTTTTTCAAGCACTGCCAACCACTGCTTCGGCATTTAATCCTGCACTTGGGGCACAACAACCCTGAGCAGATACAGACTAGGAGAAGTCTGGCTGGAAACTCCCTGGAGGAGAAGGACCTCGGGGTGTTGGTTGACAGCAACTGACCATGAGCCAGCAGTGGCCCAGGTGGCCAAGAAGGCCAATGGCATCTTGGCTTGGATCAGAAATGGTGTGACCAGCAGGGCCAGGGAGGTTCTTCTCCTTCTGTACTCGGCACTGGAGAGACCACTCCTCAAATCCTGTGTTCAGTTGTGGGCCCCTCAGCACAAGAAGGATGTTGAGGCTCTGGAGTGAGTCCAGAGAAGAGCAATGAAGCCAGTGAAGGGGCTGGAGAAGAGGCCTGATGAGGAACGTCTGAGAGAGCTGGGGGTGTTTCTCCTGGAGAAGAGGAGGCTGAGGGGAGACCTCATTGCTCTCTGCAACTCCCTGAAAGGAGGTTGTGGAGAGGAAAGGAGCTGGGCTCATCTCCCAAGGGACAGAGGACAGAACAAGAGGGAATGGCCTCAAGCTCCGCCAGAGGAGATTTAGGCTGGAGATTAGGAGGAAGTTTTTCACACAGAGGGTGATTGGGCATTGGAATAGGCTGCCCAGGGAGGTGGTTGATTCACCTTCCCGGGAGGGGTTTAAGGCACTGGTGGATGAGGTGCTGAGGGACATGGTTTAGTGTTTGATAGGAGTGGTTGGACTCGATGATCCGATGGGTCTCTTCCAACCTAGTTGTTCTATGATTCTATGACAAAAACTAGGTTTCCAAGTGACACCGTTTCTTCAAGTTAGATTTTCCTGTTTCATTACATCTTTTAGCATCAGTTTTATCCGGTTAACACTGCTAAGAGTAAGGACACACACCAACACAGTCAGGAGCATGGTAGGGCAGATATTCAAGCTAGTAGGATAAGGACAATCAACAGTACTTGAACGTTTTATACAGGAAAAAAAAGCTGCAACAGCTGCTTCACACAATTCTCCCTCTCACTCCATAGAAGCACATCTTTTCCTCTCAGCAGTTTTACACTAGAGGTGTTCAAATATTTTTAAAAGTCAATTAAGAGACTGAAAAAAATAGTTTAGTGTTTAATGTCTAAAAAAACCACCAGAAATCAAGGTGGTCCGTTTGGCAATTGATTAGAAACGCCTGTATTTGTGTCTTAAAAAATATAGAGAGGCAAAACGTCACAGTGGGGGTTTGTTTTGCTTGTTATTTGTAATTAGCACTGCTCTCTTAGAGCTTAGTGAATTCTCTCTTAGCTTCAGCAACTGAGGCATCACCACAGAAAACCAAAAGTTTTTATTTGGTGACAAACAGGGCTGTACAGTCACTAAACTAGAAGCACCGTCCCTGTAGATGTTGAGATGTACAGTGACTGCAAACTTCGGGTCCCCCTTTGCTTTACTGTTGCTCAATAACGTGGAAATAAGGTGGAAATAGAAGACACCAGAAGCAGCAAAGCTGCCACTTTACATACCTTGGTCGAGCCTGGTGATAAGGCTTCGGCAGGCGACCTCTGTCTCAGGACCGGGATTACCCAACACTTGTCGGCACCACTTGAGAGGAGAGTCCGTTTTCTGCTCTATAACAGGTTTTCTCGGGGACACGTAGAGCCTGGGCAAGGATTGGAAGGAGAGAGCAAAAACACTTATTAACTCAGAGCACGCGGCCACCCAAGGAGCGTTTGCTAAAGTCAGCTAACAGCAAGAGACAGAAACGTTATCCAAATTAAACACGGGGGAAATTAAAGTTTCACTTCTATGCTATGACTCAGAAACAAAAGTTACTCTCACGGTATTAAAACTGACTTAAAGATGGCTTCACAGAGAAAGCGCACGGCCTCTCTCGGGCTCCGTTTAAGTCTGGGCCAGTGAATACTGCTAAGAGGGAACTAGTTGGCATAGTTACCATCCCCCATCACCCTGTCTCTCTCTCTGCTCCTCCTCCCCCAACACCCACCTCATGGCAGAGGCAGTAGGGAGGAGGAGGTGGCTCTAACCTGAGGTTCAAGGTGACAAGTGCTGTATTTCTTGTTAAACAACCATTGGTTTTCCACCTGCATTCAGAGAATCACAGAATCCCTAGGTTGGAAAAGACCTTTGAGATCACCAAGTCCAGCCATACCTGCCAACTACTAAATTATAACCCTAAGCACTTCATCTGCCCATCTTTTAAACACCTCCAGGGACAGGGACTCAAATCACCTCCCTGGGCTTGAGAACCCTTTCAATAAAGAAGTTTTTCCCTAATGTCCAATCTGAATATCCCTCTGTACTCGGCACTGGTGAGACTGCTCCTCGAATCCTGTGTTCAGTTGTGGGTCCCTCAGCACAAGAAGGATGTTGAGGCTCTGGAGTGAGTCCAGAGAAGAGCAACGAAGATGGGGAAGGGGCTGGAGAAGAAGAGGAGCAGCTGAGACTGCTGGAGGCATTTATCCTGGAGAAAAGGAGGCTGAGGGGAGACCTCATTGCTCTCTACAACTACCTGAAAGGAGGTTGTGGAGAGGAGGGAGCTGGGCTCTTCTCCCAAGGGACAGGGGACAGGATGAGAGGGAATGGCCTCAAGCTCTGCCAGGGGAGGTTCAGGCTCAACATTAGGAAAAAATATTTCACAGAAAGGGTGATTGGGCATTGGAACAGGCTGCCCAGGGAGGTGGTTGATTCCCCTTCCCTGGAGATGTTTAAGGGACAGGCGGACAAGGTGCTGAGGGACATGGGTTAGTGTTTGATAGGAATGGTTGGACTTGATGATCTGCTGGGTCTCTTCCAACCTGGTTCTATGATTCTATGAACCTCCCCTGACACAGCCTGAGGCCATTCCCTCTCGTATTATCACCTGTCACTTGGGCAAAGAGACCAACAGCCACCTCTCCACAAGCTCCTTTCAGGCAGTTGTAGGCAAAGATAAGGTCTCCCCTCAGCCTCCTCTTCTCTAGGCTAAACACTCTGCAGGCAGCGGCTGTCTCCTCCCTTCTCCCAGCAGCACTCGGAGACAGTGGATGAACAGTGAGAAGCCTTCTCAGAGAGTTCAGGGACAGACCAGGTAACTGGGACATGTAGAACATTTTCAGGCAGTTAGGAGGGATGACTGTAAGCACCCCTTCCCATTCTTCACTGGGCTAGTTAGAGGAGTTCTCCTAAAGCCAAAGCTTTTGACCACTGTGACAGACCTCGCGTTTCTGTGCATCTCCATCCAGGATCAGCCTTACCTACAGACAGACAGCTTTAATCACCTTAGAGCTTTGGATTATTTACAGCTCTGTGTGAAACTGCATCTTAATCACACTTCATAGAATCGTTCAGTTGGAGAAGATCCTTGAGATCGAGTCCAACCATACCTGTCACTACTAAACCAGACCCTGAGCTCCTCGTCTGCCCATCTTTTAACCCCCACCAGGGACGGAGATTCCACCACCTCCCTGGGCAGCTGTTCCAGTGCTTGAGAACCCTTCCAGGGAAGATTTTTTTTTCCTAATACCCTGTCTAAACCTTCCCTGGCACAACTTGAGGCCATTTCCTCTCATCCATCACTTGTTATTTGGGAGAATAACCCAGCATCCACCTCGTTCCAACCTCTATTTTGAGAGCTGCAGAGTGATGAGGTCTCCCCTCAGCATCCTCTTCTCCAGGCTAAACAGCCCCAGGGCCCTCAACCAATCCTCAAAAGGTACTTTTCCCAAGAAGAAAATTCCTCTGATGAAAGGTCAGAGGCCATTTGGATTTTTAAAGTCAAAATATATCAAGAAAAGAAAAAAAAGGGAATGAGTTCTGTGTACATATAAAAGTTGAATGGCCTTTATTTGACACCTAAAGAACAACATCAAAAGGCAGAGGGCATGAGACCTCCACCAATCAACAGCACAAGCGAGGTAGGGGTGGAAACGAGAATTGCCATCATTATCAGAATCTGCCTAATGAGACAATTGACTCCCTGCACAGTGATAGGTACCTCACTTTAACCTCAGAGCTCCAGCTAAGTCATCTTGATACACAGGTTGTTCAATCTTTTCACTGCTGCTATAGAATCATCCGGTTGGAAGAGACCCATCGGATCATCGAGTCCAACCATTCCCATCAGACACTAAACCATGTCCCTGAGCATCTTGTCCACTCGTCCCTTAAACCCCTCCAGGGAAGGTGAATCAACCCCCTCTCTGGGCAGCCTCTGACACTGCCCAATCACCCTTTGTGTGAAAAACTTCCTCCTAATGCCCAGGCTAAATCTCCCCTGGTGGAGCTTGAGGCCATTCCCTCTTGTCCTGTCGCTTGGGAGAAGAGCCCAGCTCCCTCCTCTCCACAACCTCCTTTCAGGGAGTTGGAGAGAGCAATGAGGTCTCCTACATGAATGCAGTCATAGAATCATGGAATGATTTGGGTTAGAAGGGACCTCAAAGCCCATCCAGTCCTACCCCTGCCATGGGCAGGGACACCTCCCACTAGATCAGGGTGATCAAAGCCCCATCCAGCATGGCCTTCAATCCCTCGTGTCTGCATGTACTCCAGTTGCCTCTTACCCTCTCTTCCAACACTCGCACAGCAAGGAAGATCAAGTCTTTCTGCTCCAGTTACTTTTTCTCAGAGACATCTCTTATTCAGTTCACACAACACTCTTTCCTCAACAAAACTAACATAAACTGTCAGTTGTTTTACCAATGATCCCATTAGTCTCTGAAAAGCCTTCATGTTTAAAAGGCACGGAAGCACACTGTGGGATTCTTAGTTGCCACAAAGCAATGTTTGGCCAAGATAAAACATACAAAAACCTGAGAGGAGGTTGTGGAGAGGAGGGAGCTGGGCTCTTCTCCCAATGGACAGGGGACAGGACAAGAGGGAATGGCCTCAAGATCCACCAGCAGAGGTTTACGCTGGACATTAGGAAAAAGTATTTCACAGAAAGGGTCATTGGGCAGTGTCAGAGGCTGCCCAGGGAGGGGGTTGATTCACCTTCCCTGGAACGGTTTAAGAGACGGGTGGACGAGGTGTTGAGGGACATGGTTTAGTGTTTGATAGGAATGGTTGGACTCGATGATCCAGAGGGTCTTTTCCAACCTAGACATTGCCTAACCTATTGCCCTGTCTCCTGTCCGGTATCCAGAGAAGGATCTATGGAGGCAGGATCAATCTAAGAGCTGCAGCGAGGCAGCAAGCTGTCCCAGAGTCCCTCGTTTCTGCAGTCTGGGGCTGTTAGATCGAGCAATGCTATACTCAACAGCTCTCAAAATCATATTTTCCAGCGAAGTTATCCAATCTCTTTTTGTAATTCCAACCTGCTTTCAGCACCCACAGCACTTAACCGCATCACTGAAGAATCACAGAATCATAGAATAACCAGGTTGGAAGAGACCCACCGGATCACTGAGTCTAACCATTCCTATCAAACACTAAACCATGTCCCTCAGCACCTCATCCACCCGTCCCTTAAACACCTCCAGGGAAGGTGAATCAACCCCCTCCCTGGGCAGCCTCTGACAGTGCCCAGTGACCCTTTCTGGGAAAAAAAACTTCCTAATGTCCAGCCTGAATCTCCCCTGGTGGAGCTTGAGGCCATTCCCTCTCGTCCTGTCCCCTGTCCCTTGGGAGAAGAGCCCAGCTCCCTCCTCTCCACAACCTCCTTTCAGGGAGTTGTAGAGAGCAATGAGGTCTTCCCTCAGCCTCCTCTTCTCCAGGAGAAACACCCCCAGCTCTCTCAGCCGTTCCTCATCAGGCCTGTTCTCCAGCCCCTGCACCAGCTTCATTGCTCTTCTCTGGACTTGCTCCACAGCCTCAACATCCTTCTTGTGGTGAGGGGCCCACAACTGAACACAGGATTCGAGGAGCAGTCTCACCAGGGTGAGGAGCCCCTCCATCCCCTTTCTCTGAAAATATCACTGGCTGTTTACCCCGAGTATGACAAGGATACAAGCAGAAGGCAATTATTCTCTGTTGCCTCTTGACTCACAGCTTTACAGGTGGGAATAACCTCCCTCTTCTGGCCAGATTCATCTTTTCCAGAATGACAGAATGGTTTGGGACGGAAAGGACCTCAAAGCCCATCCACTTCCAGCCTCCTTCCGTGAGCAGGGTCACCTCCCACTGCATCAGGGAGCAGAGATTCCATCTCTTCAGCCACATCTCCTGCAGAAGCTTTTGCAGACCACGCTTTACACAGAACCACATGCAAATAACATCTTCCAAAAGCTAATCTGCCATTGACAAAATAAATGCTGATAAATGCAAACACAGCTATTCCCAAGTGTGCAAATGTTATCTTTTACAGAAAACCCTACGAGCACATCTCACTGCATTTCTGCAGCGGTAAAGGAGCACTGCAACAACTCAGAACAAATATCAGAGTGCTCGCTCTCTCACTGGATTTATTTTACAGTTCAGAACAAAAAAAAAAAAAAAGCAGCAATAAAGCCATCAAACAGAAAAGAGGCCAACAGCCTCCTCAGGGCAGGTCACACTGTTCTCTGCAGATTTTAGGTTAAGGGAGAAAATCCTATTCTACTTCAGGTCGTTCTCCCCAGCTCCTGCAGTGGCTCCAGATGTGTTTCTACCTTGGATCACACCAGCTGAAAATGCAAATGTTCCTAGAATTCCTCGAGCTGATTCCTCACAGCGAAGCACTGTGGCTTCCCAGGGCGCCAGAGGACTCACCTTTTTCAGCTGACAAGTCTATCAGCAAGACATTGTCTCACAAATTCCCTGACCCACAAGTAAGGAAAACTCAGCCTTTTAGAGCACTGAGAGGCAACTTATAAAAAAGTTCTGGATTATTTTCAGAGTGTCAGGTTTGCTGCCTTTTTCGGTAGCTTTGGGGAGGGTTCAACATCTTGTATCAAAAACGGTGTGACCAGCAGGGCCAGGGAGGTTCTTCTCCCTCTGGACTCGGCACTGGTGAGACTGCTCCTCGAATCCTGTGTTCAGTTGTGGGCCCCTCAGCACAAGAAGGATGTTGAGCCTCGGGAGCGAGTCCAGAGAAGAGCAACGAAGATGGGGAAGGGGCTGGAGAACAGGCCTGATGAGGAGTGGTTGAGAGAGCTGGGGGTGTTTATCCTGGAGAAGAGGAGGCTGAGGGGAGACCTCATTACTCTCTACAACTACCTGAACGGAGGTTGTGGAGAGGAGGGAGCTGGGCTCTTCTCCCAAGGGACAGGGGACAGGATGAGAGGGAATGGCCTCAAACTCCACCAGGGGAGATTTAGGCTGGACATTAGGGAAAA
Organism: Coccyzus lansbergi; assembly: GCA_033558105.1. Lineage (NCBI taxonomy): Eukaryota > Metazoa > Chordata > Aves > Cuculiformes > Coccyzidae > Coccyzus > Coccyzus lansbergi. Next base: position 435,448 of record JAUMJK010000001.1, read on the forward strand.
ATTTTTCAAAGAAAGAGTCACTGGGCACTGTCAGAGGCTGCCCAGGGAGGGGGGTGATTCACCTTCCCTGGAGGTGTTTAAGGGACAGGTGGACGAGGTGCTGAGGGACATGGTTTAGTGTTTGATAGGTTGGACTCGATGATCTGGTGGGTCTCTTCCAACCTGGTGATTCTATGATTCTATCAGCTTACTTATTGAAGGTTTGCTGCACATCTTCAGTGAGGATCATCTTCCAAGAAGATCATTTGTGAAGGAACCCTTCCATAAAGCATCTCTAGTTTCATTTACCGGTCTCGTTTTCTCTATATAAAGTAATTTAGGAAATGCAACTCTGGGAAGAGCCAAGTAGTTCTAATGGTGCAGCAAGCACAGGATGAGATTTTAGTTCCCATATGAATTTATGGCATTCTTTGCACTTTATTCTGACATATTCCAGTGTCCCAAGCACCAAGTAACTCCTAAAAAACCCTATTTTTCTTCTGGGGTCGATGTCACAGGACGATTCACAGGCATTCACAGCCACTGTTGTTCGATTTTGAAAATGCTAATTTCAATAAAACCCTCCATAAATCTGGAAAACACCATTCCAGCTTTCTCACCTTGCACACTGCCGCGAGGAAAGCTGTTTCACAATCCAGTAATGCATCGGATCAACTGTAAGGCTACCAGCCAGGACTGCCTGGGAATTTAACATCCTAATCATGCAGAATATTGGCCCCAGTAAATCCGCAGCTCACAGAAAAGAGTTCAGGCTGCAGAAAGATCTGTAACCAGCACATCAAGAAATTAAACTGAAAGCGAAACAAGCCACAGTTCTTAAGACATGCACTGGATTTATGAGGTGTCTTCCACGGCGCTTGGCACCAGGAGTTACAGCAGCACCACAAAGCCAGAATTTACACAAATCCTCAGAACGGGGAGTTTTACACACTAATGCAAGGACAAAGAGACCTAAGGCAGCTCAAAATGTTCAGATCATCACTGGTTTATAACATTTACCTCCAGAAAGTCCTAAGTCGGCAGCTAAATTCTCCTGTAAGGTAAGTATTTCACAAAGATAATGCGTTCATGGTCCTTTCTTTGCTACATCACCCGTTAGAGAGTGGATTTTCAGATTTATCACTGCGCTTCTGCTGCTCTAATCTCAAAGCCAAACACTACTGCTGAACAGAAATACCGATACCAACAACAGTGTCAGTCTGCTGGAGGGTCAGGAGGCTCTGCAAAGGGATCTGAACAGGCTGGATCCATGGGCTGAGACCAATGGGATGAGGTTTAACACAGCCAAATGGTGGATCCTGCACTTGGGGCACAACAACCCTGAGTAGCTACAGACTAGGAGAAGTCTGGCTGGAAAGTGCCAGCAGGAGAAGAACCTGGGGGTGTTGGTTGACAGCGACTGAACATGAGGCAGCAGTGGCCCAGGTGGCCAAGAAGGCCAATGGCATCTTGGCTTGGATCAGAAATGGTGTGACCAGTAGGTCCAGAGAGTTTCTTCTCCCTCTGTACTCGGCACTGGAGAGACTGCTCCTCGAGTCCTGTGTTCAGTTCTGGGCCCCTCACCACACGAAGGATGTTGAGGTTCTGGAGCGAGTCCAGAGAAGAGCAACGAAGCTGGTGAAGGGGCTGGAGAACAAGAGGAATGGCTGAGAGAGCTGGGGGTGTTTATCCTGGAGAAGAGGAGGCTGAGGGGAGACCTCATTGCTCTCTACAACTCCCTGAAAGGAGGTTGTGGAGAGGAGGGAGCTGGGCTCTTCTCCCAAGGGACAGGACGAGAGGGAATGGCCTCAAGCTCTGTCAGGGGAGGTTCAGGCTGGACATTAGGAAAAAATATTTCACAGAAAGGGTGATTGGGCATTGGAACAGGCTGCCCAGGGAGGGGGTTGATTCACCTTCCCTGGAGGTGTTTAAGGGACGGGTGGATGAGGTGCTGAGGGACATGGTTTAGTGTTTGATAGGAACAGTTGGCCTCGATGATCTGGTGGGTCTCTTCCAACCTGGTTGTTCTATGATTCTATCAGCCAGCACCTCAAGCATTTCAACAAGAACTCCACGATTCACTGGGAGGTGTCCCTGCCCATGGCAAGGAGATTGGAATTAGATGATCTTTAAGGTCCCTTCCAACTCAAACCACTCTACGCTTTTATGCCTCTCCCATCAAATTCATCTGATCCAAAAGGTTGCACATTGCACACAAGCGTCAAAGGTTTTAATTTCGGCTCCCTCCCCTCCGGCAGCGCAGGCTGCTGATGCGACACTGTCTTGGTGCTGCACAGAAGGATTTGCAGGGAGCTCATCCACCCAGAGACCAGGCACAGCCAGCAGGCACAACAGAACATCACAACGATGACCACATCCAGCACACGTGGATAACATGCTCCTCACAGGCGAGGCCACCAGGTAACATTCTCAAGAATGAGAATTGCCATCCGCAAGGTACTTAATGCCACAGAGCTACCTGATCCGTGGTAAAAATCCCTCTAGAGGGTTTCCATGAGGTGATGGGTCTGAGAAACTAAGACCTTGCAAATTACTATTTTCAAGTCATGTAGAGTTCAGTCAGCAAGGAAGGATCATGGGTGAAGTCCGGCACGGTTTGTGGAAATGTACGGATCCATTTACACAGAGAGCAGGGAGTTAAGAACTCGCCTTATGAGGAACGGCTGAGAGAGCTGGGGGTGTTTAGCCTGGAGAAGAAGAGGCTGAGGGGAGACCTCAGAACCCATCCAGTCCCACCCCTGCCATGGGTAGGGACACTTCCAATTGGATCAGGGGCTCCAAACCCCATCCAACCTGCCATTGAACCCCTCCAGGGATGGGGCAGCCACCACTGCTCTGGGCAACCTAGGCCAGGGCCTCCCCACCCTCACAGCAAAACATTTCTTCCTAGTATCCTGCGCTGCAGAGTCACACAAGGGAGTGACTGGGTAACCCACAGCTGGCAAACAGTTCTGAGTCCAGGTTAAGCATCATGTGGAACTCAACGACATGGAGAGTTTCACTTGATCAGGTCTCCAGGATATTTACAATTTTGAGTAGCTACTTGAGAAAGCGACCTATGAAAGCAAGTCAAGGGACAGGCAGCACAGCAGGACAGAGTTACAACTGCTGTGTGTGAGGAGTACCTTGTTTTTCACAGAGGTTCAGCCAGAGCAATGATGTTTAAAACAAAACCTTAAGGCACACAACTCTTGCTGAAGCCGCCAAGGGAAGCTGCACAGGAATGTTTGCAAAGTTGGAACCAGTAACTGCAAAACAGCACAGAAGCCAAGACTCCCTCTGCACCTGCAGGGAATTGGTCACAACATCTGACCGGATCCCCTGTGCTCCTTTCTTGGTAACAGCTTTGCTGTCACCACAGCAGCTCACACAGCAAAGATAATCACAGAGGACTTTAGGTTGGAAGAGAGCTCAAAGCCCATCCAGTCCCACCCCTGCCATGGGCAGGGACACCTCCCACCGGATCAGGGGCTCCAAGCCTCATCCAACCTGCCCTTGAACTCCTCCAGGGATGGGACAGTCACCACTGCTCTGGGCACCCTGGGCCAGGGCCTCCCCACCCTCACACCAAAACATTTCTCCCTAAGATCCCATCTCAATCATCCCTCTTGCAGTTCAAAATCATTCTCCTCGTCCTCTCCCTGCCCTCCTTGATCCAGAGCCCCTCCCCAGCTTTCCTGGAGCCCCTTTCACCACTGGAAGCTGTTCTAAGCTCTCCCCACAGCCTTCCCCAGGCTGAACAACCCCAACTCTCTCAGCCTGGCCTCATAAGGGAGGTTCTCCAGCCCTTGTATCATCTCCTTGGCCTCCTCTGGCCTCACTCCACCAGCTCCATGTCCTCCCTGTGCTGAGGACTCCAGAATTAGACTCAGGGCTCCAGGTTTGTTCTCACTGAGCGGAGCAGAGGGGCAGAATCCCCTCCCTGTCCCCTGCTGGTCCCACTGCTCGTGGTGCAGCCCAGGACATGGGTAGTTTCTGGGCTGTAAACACACGTTGTGGCTCATGTTCAGCTCCTCATCCCCCAGCACCCCAAGTGTTTCTCCTCTGGCCCCTCCCAACCCATTCTCTGCCCAGTCCGTGTTTGTGCTTGGGATTGCCCTAAACCATTCCCAGTCCTCACCAGAGGTCTCAAGTCAGCTAAGAAGTCATGGGGCATAGGTACAACACAACAAAAACACCCCTGATATTTGGAGCTGTTCTTAAAATTAGAACAATTCAAAGAGATATGAACTAAAGCCTCTCATTTTGGAAGCGTCTGGGCTCCCCACCCCCTGTTTTAAACACTTAAATACTTTGAAACAACATAAAATGAGTTCCTAGTGTTCTTTAAGGTATAAAGCATCATCCCTTCGACTAGATTATAATAAAGCAGTCAGTAAACCGAAAGGACTGGATAAAAAATGAATCAACTCAGCCGTGACAGGAAAAACAAAAAGCCACTGTGAATTTCCCAGAAAGTACCAAAAATCTTAAGTATCAAAGCACACATGACGTGTTCCAACATCAGCTAAGGCTTCTTTCTAATACATAACATTAAAATGCATGTATAATACATTAGGGATCTGAACAGGCTGGACCGTTGGGCAGAGTCCAGTGGGACGAAGTTTAACAAGGCCAAATGGCGGATCCTGCACTTGGGGCACAACAACCCTATGCAGAGCTACAGACTGGGAGAAGTCTGGCTGGAAAGTGTCAGGAGGAAAAGGACCTGGGGGTGTTGGTTGACAGTGACTGACCATGAGGCAGCAGTGGCCCAGGTGGCCAAGAAGGTCAATGGCATCTTGGCTTGGATCAGAAACCGCATGACCAGCAGGGCCAGGGAGGTGATTCTCCCTCTGGACTCAGCACTGGTGAGACTGCTCCTCAAATCCTTTGTTCAGTTGTGGGTCCCTCAGCACAAGAAGGATGTTGAGGCTCTGGAGCAAGTCCAGAGAAGAGCAATGAAGCTGGTGAAGGGGCTGGAGAAGAGGTCTTATGAGGAACAGCTGAGAGAGCTGGGGGTGTTTCTCCTGGAGAAGAGGAGGCTGAGGGGAGACCTCATTGCTCTCTGCAACTCCCTGAAAGGAGGTTGTGGAGAGGAGGGAGCTGGGCTCTTCTCCCGAGTGACAGGGGACAGGACGAGTGGGAATGGTCTCAAGCTCCACCAGGGGAGGTTCAGGCTGGACATTAGGAAAAAGTATTTCACAGAAAGGGTGATTGGGCAGTGGCAGAGGCTGCCCAGGGAGGGGGTAGAGTCAACTTCCCTGGAGGTGTTTAAGGGACAGATGGATGAGGTGGTGAGGGACATGGTTTAGTGATTGATGGGGATAGTCGGATTCGATGATCCAGTGGGTCTCTTCCAACCTGGTTGTTCTATGATTCTGCGAATACTGTGAGCTATTAAAAAAGGGCTGAAAATACACCAGTGCACTGAGCTGCTCCCTTGGAGCAATACTCTGCTCAACACATTTCAGTCGTGCTTCCATCCAGGGTGTACAGAACTCCCTCCAGTCAAAGCCACCTCATTATAGCTGATCCTAAATTCACACAGCATTAAGGCTTTTTGGTGGGGGAGGTTCTTTTTTTAAAACCTCAAGCACTGTTTTCTGGTTCCTGCTGACAGGAATGGCTGGATAGCTGCACGGACAGCACGTGAGCCATGTGCTTCGCAAGAGCATTTAGGGCAGCTGGCAGTAAGCACAGCCAAGCACTGCTGACTGCACACACTGAGCTCTTTCTCCACTTCCAGTTTAGCTGAGGAGCTCTGGGACACGAAGCCATCGGAAAAACAGCTCCTTGCTTTATTGGGGTTGTTTGACAAGAGGGAAATAAAACAGACAGAAGCGATGCGAGACGATCAAAGGTAATTTATGATAATAGTTCTTCTGTGAGAATCCTAATACCCTTGTTAGTCGAGCTCCTTGGGGTGTCTCTTTTTAATATGTTAGCCTACGGTAACCAAATTTAACAAGAAAATAGAGGGATTTGAAACAGGAAGACCCTACAAGGTCTAGTGAGAGAGGAACTGGGTAAAGGAGAATGACCCTTTTTTTTGACCTTTTTTTGATAGGAATGGTTGGACTAGAAGATCCGATGCGTCTCTTCCAACCTGGTTTTTCTATGATTCTATGACCTCAGCCACCAGCTCGAGGTGCAGTTCAGGAACTGAGCCCTGGGGTGCAGAACCTCTCCTGATTTCATTGGAGAGCACTCTCTGCCCCTGTACAGAGAATCAGAGAACGCTTTGGGTTGGGAGGGACCTTTAAAGTCCATCCTATCCAACCCCACTGCAGGAGCAGGGACATCTTTAACCCTAATAAGTTGCTCAGAGCCCTGTTCAACCTGACCTTGAATGTTCCCAGGGATGGGGCCTCCTCTGACTCTCTGGGCAACCCAGGTCACTGCCTCATCACCCTCATTGTGAAAATTTTCTTCCTTATATCTAGTCTAAATCTCCCCGCCCTTAGCTTAAAACCATTGCTCCTTGTCCTGTCACAAGAGGCCTTGCTAAAGAGCTCCTCCACAGCTTTTCTGGAGCCCCTTTCAGCACTGGAAGCTGCTCTAAGGTCTCCCTGCAGCCTTCTCTTCTCCAGGCTGAATAACCCCAACTCTCTCATCCTGTCCTCGTACAGGAGGTCCTCCAGCCTTCGCATCACCTTTGTGGCCTCCTCTGGACATCTCAGACTCCCTCTGGTTTCTTTACCCAGTCAATATCGTCTGAGGAACCTATTACATCACAGGCTACCTAAACAGGAAAAGAAAACTAGCTTTTTGCATTAACATGGAAATAATGAATCTTGTCTTCCAAACTCAACTTCCTAAAAATATTCCCTTTTTTTTTTAAATAAATCTGCTCAAACTGCTGTTCAGGCTTGCTAAAGAGTCCAGCGACCAAGTTACAAACCGGGTTGTAAAAGAAAGCTTGCAAAGAAAAAAAACAATGTTTTTAACACAACCTTGAATTTAGACTTGAGGTTACTCAAAACATTAACAAAATTTTCCCCTCGTTTATAACAGATAATGAATCTCTGGAGATTTAACATTTGTTTTGCATTCACCAATCACTCTTGCAACACTGTCTTCACTGGCGGATTAAGCTCTAACTACACAAGTTTGAGAGGCAATTTGCAGAATCACAGAATCACCAGGTTGGAAGAGACCCACCGGATCATCGAGTCCAACCATTCCTATCAAGCACTAAGAGAGCCTGCAGCTCTCCTGCAAAGCCTTAAAATGAAGACCTCCAGGTAAAAATCTCAAATCACAGCTATTACAGGAGCTGGAATTGGCCTCAAACTTTAACTGGCCTTGGGAGGGCATGGGAAATGCATCTGCTGACTCAGAAACCATGTTATGAACACAGCTGCTGGTGAAGCAGAGAGTCCTACACAGGGAGGTCAGTTAAGGATTACATCATTGATCTGCTTCAGTTCATGGCTCTAAACAAAAGAGAAGGGTTACCCGCCAAGAAACAGCATTCAGGACACGGAACGCTTCAGCATCTTCGATCCCAGTGAATGCCACAAACTCCAGATGGTCTAAGGGCTCAGTTTGACAAAATCCTGATTTAAATACAGCCTCTGGCAGTTACACATGAAGTTTAAGAACTCCATTGTTCACTCAACTGCATGTGTTACACATCAATAAACAAGGAAAGGAAGCTCCATGTGCTTACAACAGCAGCACCAGGAGGAAAGGGGGAAAGCCAAGCCTTGGAGTGAAACCAGTTTTATACAAAAATAATGCTCTGGCATAATGGTCCTAAAAACCAAGAACAGCTGATATCAAGAGCTGCATTCCTGCTGCTAAATATCACAGCTCTGGATAGAAATTACTTCGTAATCACTGCACCCTTAGCAAGTTTGCAGAGGACACTAAGCTTGGTGGAAGTGTCAATCTGCTGGAGGGTCAGGAGGCTCCAAAGGGATCTGAACAGGCTGGATCCATGGGCTGAGACCAATGGGATGAGGTTTAACAAGGCCAAATGCCAGATCCTGCACTTGGGGCACAACAACCCTGAGCAGCTACAGACTAGGAGAAGTCTGTCTGGAAAGTGCCTGGAGGAGAAGGACCTGGGGGTGTTGGTCGACAGCAACTGACCATGAGGCAGCAGTGGCCCAGGTGGCCAAGAAGGCCAATGGCATCTTGGCTTAGATCAGAAACAGTGTGACCAGCAGGGCCAGGGAGGTTCTTCTCCCTCTGGATTCGGCACTGGTGAGACTGCTCCTCGATTCCTGTGTTCAGTTGTGGGCCCTCAGCACAAGAAGGATGTTGAGGCTCTGGAGTGAGTCCAGAGAAGAGCAACGAAGCTGATGAAGGGGCTGGAGAACAAGAAGAACAGCTGAGAGAGCTGGGGGTGTTTCTCCTGGAGAAGAGGAGGCTGAGGGGAGACCTCATTGCTCTCTGCAACTCCCTGAAAGGAGGTTGTGGAGAGGAGGGAGCTGGGCTCTTCTCCCAAGGGACAGGACGAGAGGGAATGGCCTCAAGCTCCGCCAGCAGAGGTTTACGCTGGACATTAGGAAAAAATTTTGACAGAAAGGGTCATTGGGCACTGGCAGAGGCTGCCCAGGGAGGGGGTTGATTCACCTTCCCTAGAGGGTTTTAAGGGACGAGTGGACAAGGCACTGAGGGACATGGGTTAGTGTTTGATAGGAATGGTTGGACTTGATGATCCAGTGGGTCTCTTCCAACCTGGTTGTTCCATGATTCTATGATAACAACCACTGCACACCTGAGCACAGAAACTCCCGACCGCAGCAGCTCAAGTTCCATGTATTACCAAAGTTTTGGGATACGTACCAGGTATCATCTTCCTCAGGGCAATATCCGTGTTCTATCACTTTCCCTTCATCCAGGTCGGCATTACTCAGAAGGCTTTCTAGATCTCCGCATGGGTCATTGGGATTTTGTTCATCCATTTGAATCGCGGAACCAATCCCTGCAAGGACCAAGTTTCCCATCAGCTCTGTGCTATTGCTTGTATCCACATGGGAAGAGCAGCCAACGTGATCATCGACCTTCCTTTCCACCTCACGCCTGCTGGAAGATAATTCTTCGGCAGCATTGTTGCAACTATACTGCATTTGGACATCTCTGTCTTTTTTTAAGCAGTTGTTGTCTCCTTCCTCTCTCATTTTGCTTAGCTGGTTCTGCAGATCTGCCATGAGTTGCAGTTCCTGCTTCTCGCTTATCACATTGATGCTGTTATTAATTTCTATCCCATTAAGGCCAGAGTCATGGTTATCCACTCCGGGATGGATCTCGCTCTGCGTGTCTGTCCCAAGTACACTCCTGCCGCTCTTCGTTCTCGGGTGCTGATTCTCGATCTCCAGCCTCCTCACCAGCTCCCGCAGCTTTCGCATCTCCTCCAGCTCGGGGCCAACCTCCTCGGACACGGGCTCCGTGCCGGGGCCCATGGCAGAGCTCTCCGTTGAGTCTCGTCCTAAGTCAGGCTCCAGGGCATGATCCTGCTGGATGACGGGGGCGTTCCCAGGCACCACCATCATCCGAAACACACCGTCCCGCTGCACGACAGGAAAAAAAAACAGATCAAAGCTCTGCAGAGACGCACAGGATTTTACACAAACTAGAATGAAACACCAAAAATTCCGATTTCTATAAGGACAAACTAATGACACTGGGGTAGAAAGTGATTCGGGGGGAGAATCATAGAATCATAGAATCACCAGGTTGGAAGAGACCCACCGGATCATCGAGTCCAACCATTCCTATCAAACACTAAACCATGTCCCTCAGCACCTTGTCCACCCGCCCCTTAAACCCCTCCAGGGAAGGCGACTCAAGCCTCTCCCTGGGCAGCCTCTGCCAGTGCCCAATCACCCTTTCCGTGAAAAACATTTCCTAATGTCCAGCCTGAACCTCCCCTGGTGGAGCTTGAGGCCATTCCCTCTCATCCTGTCCCCTGTCACTTGGGAGAAGAGCCCAGCTCCCTCCTCTCAGGTAGCTGGAGAGAGCAATGAGGTCTCCCCTCAGCCTCCTCTTCGCCAGGAGAAACACCCCCAGCTCTCTCAGCTGTTCCTCATAAGGCCTGTTCTCCAGCCCCTTCACCAGCTAGAAAGTGATTTGATTTAAGCGAAATCTATTCTAAAAGAACCACCAAAATCCATATGAAACATTAAAACTAGTAGCTTGTGTTGGTGGAGAACAGCTAGGACGTGCAACTGTTATGCTGCAGATGAACCTGTATAGAAGGAAGCTGATTTAATCAAGCACAATAGTTTAGTTTCCATCTGTTTACAAACCAAACACATGAGAAAAGCAGGGATTGAGCAAAGTCAGGAAACATAATTAGCAAGGCGCTGACGTCGGACGACGCCAACATGAAGAAAATGGTAAAAACATCCTCTGATCATCGCCAGGTTTCGCCTGGAAAAGCAGAAAAACGTGAAAGCGTTTCTGAATCAACTTATCCCAAAGCCAAACGGGTGACTGACTGACTACAGGAACTGCACCTACATGAAAATAATGATAACAGACGCCTCTGCTGGCGTATTTTCCTATTACGATTGGAAAGAGAGGTGCAAGATGATGCAAACACAGCGAAAAACAGGAAAAAACAGATAAATACATCACTAGAGATTACACGTTTTACAAAACAAAGCTCTCTCCTGCTTTCCCTGCCATCCGTGGCTGACCAAGGTAAGAACCACATAGGTATTCAGGCTTCCCAAAAGCCACAAAATCCCGCACTGCACTGAAGCCAATGACCTACCACATGTGGAGAAGCAGCAGCAAGCATGGATTTTCCCGACAGTAGTGATTTACCTAAGTTTTCAGTCTCTGTGCACACATTCATTTCTGAACCGACACCTCATCGAACACCCTGGATACGAGATGAAAGCTCCACAGAGCAGGTAAAATAGATAAAGCCTAAAGAGACATAAACCTTTCTGGTTTGCAGAAGGAAGATAAAGAGCTGGACTGACCAAGAGAAGGAGGCAGGTGACAGAGCCAGTTCATAGTTTAAAGGACTGAACAACTGCATTTGAGCCCAAATTTTTGTGACTGTGGATGTTTCTCCCCTTGTTGGCTGAAAACTTCTGGTTTTAAGGCCAAACTGCCCATAGGCACAGGAAACCACAAAAATCCAATATCACCCTAAGTACACGAGGCAAGCAAGGTTAAAAACACAGACAATCATGGGATGGTTTGGGTTGGAAAGGACCTCAAAGCCCATCCAGTGCCACCCGTGCCATGTGCAGGGACACCTCCCATGGGATCAGGGGCTCCAAGCCTCATCCAACCTGCCCTTGAACCCCTCCAGGGATGGGGCAGACACCACTGCTCTGGGCAGCCTGGGCCAGGGCCTCCCCACCCTCACACCAAAACATTTCTCCTTAAGATCTCATGTCAATGTCACTTCTTTCAGCTGAAAACCATTCCACTCGCCCCACTCCCTGATCCAGAGCCCCTCCCCAGCCTTCCTGGAGCCTCTTTCAGCACTGGAAGCTGTTCTAAGATTTCCCTGGAGCCTTTTCTTCAGGTTGAACAACCCCAATTCTCTCGGCCTTGTATCACCTCTGAGGCCTCTTCTGGACTCCTAACAGCTCCGTGCCCTTCCTGTGCTGAGGACTCTGGAATGACCTGTAAGTGAACAGAGCTGACCGTAGGGTCTATCAAACGCGCCTCAAATCATAGAATCATAGAATCACCAGGTTGGAAAAGACCCACCAGATCATCGAGTCCGTAGGAAGCATCGCTGAAGTCATTTTGACGTGGAGAAAAGGGATTTAATTTGCAATCCCATTCCTACTCATAAGCCCATTTTGAAAATCTCCCTGCACGCCTTGTCACTCCTATGAACAGCTCCAATCTCCTAACGCGCATCAAACCCAGCAGGATTCCCTGACGTTCCTGAGCTGCGGCTCAGTAACACGCTGAGGAAGGACGTGCCGGCAGGGAGCCTGGGACCAGGGTCTCCCCCAGTTTCCCCCTCGTCAGGGTGGGTCACAGCGTCTCCCCCCAGCACATCGGTTCCCGCTGCACGGGGTGGACCACTGGGTCTCCCCTGGGAAGACAAGTTCCCATCGGCCAAAGGGGACCAGAGGTTCTTCCCAGGGAACCCCAGATCCTGGCAGCCAGCGGGGACCACGGTGTCCCCTTTGGGAATTCCACTTCCCACTCACAAGGGGAGACCCTGGGGTCTCCTCTGGGAACCCCCAGTTCCTTCCGGCCAGGGAGAACCATGGGGTCTTCCCTGGGAACGCAAGTTCCCATCAGCCAGGGAGGACCACAGTGTCTCCTCTGGGAATCCCAGTTCACACCAGCAAGGGAGGACCATGGAGTCTCCCCCAGGAACCCCAGGTCCTGCCAGGCAGGAGGGGACCCTGGGGTCTCCTCCAGGAACCTCAGTTCCCGCTGAGGCTGAGGGGTCGCAACTGGCCCTTTCATTCCTGGTGGGAACGAACAGCTGGAAACCGCGCAGCCTTCTCCCACGTCCAGTCAGTCCAGCACCACCCGGACCAAACCGCGTGGACGCGGGAAGGAAAAAGCAATCCTGCAGAACTGAATTCCACTGTAAAATGGGCTGGGGAAAAAGGAAAAACGACAAAACGCCGAGCAGGGAGGCCCCATTCCAGGCTGTGCCGTGCGGAGACAATAATTTAGAGTTTTCCCGACAGACATCGGGGTTTTTGCGGCAGGAGAACGGCTTGGCCGCTGCAGCCAGGGAGCAAAACCCCCCAGAAGCCCCTGATACCAGGGGAGGCTTTGGATGCTGGGCAAGAGACCCTGGCAGCCCAAGGAGAGACGGACTGAGGGGCTGGGAGGGAATAGGGAGGGAATAAGGAGGGAATTGGGGGTAAAGGGCTGGGGGGGGGTACTGGGAGCAAAGGGATGGAGAGGGGAGGGAATGGAATCGAAGGGGGAGTGAGGGGATGGGGAGGGGAGGGAATGAGGGGTTGAAGGACTAGGGGGACTGGAGTGGGGGAGAGGTCTAGGGAGGGGATGGAAGGGGGAGTGAGGGACTGAGGGAGAGGGAATGAGGGGCTGAAGGGCAGGAGAGGAATGGGGGATGAAGGATTGGGGGGAGACTAGGGAGGGGGTGGAAGAGAATGGAGGGGTGAAGGATTGAGGGGTAGTGGGGAGGGGGAGAGGGCTGGGGAGGGGATGGAAGGGGGAGTGAGGGACTGAGGGGGAGGGAATTAGGGGGGTGAAGGATTGGGGGGACTAGGGAGCGTGTGGAAGGGGAAGTGAGGGGATGGGGAGGGGAGGGAATAGGGGGGTGAAGGACTGAGAGGTACTGGGGAAGGGGGAGAGGTCTGGGGAGGGGATGGAAGGGGGAGTGAAGGACACAGGGGAGGGAATGAGGGGCTGAAGGGCAGAAGGGGAATGGGGGGATGAAGGATTGGGGGGACACTAGGGAGGGGTTGGAAGGGAATTGGGGGTGAAGGACTGAGGGGTATGGGGAGGGGATGGAAGGGGGAGTGAGGGACTGAGGGTGAGGGAATGAGGGGGGTGAAGGACTGAGGGGGGACTAGGGACAGTGTGGAAGGGGAAGTGAGGGGATGGGGACGGGAGGGAATGAGGGGTTGAAGGACTAGGGGGGACTGGAGTGGGGGAGAGGTCTCGGGAGGGGATGGAATGGGGAGTGAAGGACTGAGGGGGAGGGAATGAGGGGCTGAAGAGCAGGAGAGGAATGGGGGATGAAGGATTGGGGGGAGACTAGGGAGGGGGTGGAAGAGAATGGAGGGGTGAAGGATTGAGGGGTAGTGGGGAGGGGGGAGAGGGCTGGGGAGGGGATGGAAGGGGGAGTGAGGGACCGAGGGTGAGGGAATGTGGGGGATGAAGGATTGGGGGAGACTAGGGAGGGTGTGGAAGGGGGAGTGAGGGAATGACGGGTTGAAGGACTAGGGGAGACTGGAGTGGGGGAGAGGTCTGGAAGGGGGAGTGAGGGACTGAGGGAGAGGGAATGAGGGGCAGGAGGGGAATGGGGGATGAAGGACTGGGGGAGACTAGGGAGGGTGTGGAAGGAGGAGTGAGGGGATGGGGAACAGAGGGAATAGGGGGTTGAAGGGTTGGTGGGGGGCTGGGGGGAGACTGGGGAGGAGATAGAAGGGGAGTAAGGGAATAGGGGTGGAGGGAATGGGAGGGCTGAAGGACTGGGGGGACTGGGGATGGGGGAGAGGTGTAGGGAGGTGATGGAAGGGAGAGTGAGGGGATGGAGAGGGGAGGGAATGGAGGCGTGAAGGACTGAGAGGTACTGGGGAGGGGGTAGATGTCTGGGAAGGGGATAGAAGGGGGAGTGAGGGACTGAGAGGGAGAGAATGAGGGGCTGAAGGGCAGGAGAGGAATGGGGGATGAAGGATTGGGGGGAGACTAGGGAGGGGGTGGAAGAGAATGGAGGGGTGAAGGATTGAGGGGTAGTGGGGAGGGGGGAGAGGGCTGGGGAGGGGATGGAACGGGGAGTGAGGGACTGAGGGGGAGGGAATTAGGGGGGTGAAGGATTGGGGGGGACTAGGGAGAGTGTGGAAGGGGAAGTGAGGGGATGGGGAGGGGAGGGAATAGGGGGGTGAAGGACTGGGAGGTACTGGGGAAGGGGGAGAGGTCTGGGGAGGGGATGGAAGGGGGAGTGAGGGATTGAGGGGAGGGAATGAGGGGCTGAAGGGCAGGAGGGGAATGGGGGGATGAAGAATTGGGGGAGACTAGGGAGGGGGTGGAAGGGGGAGTGAGAGGATGGAGAGGGGAGGGAATGGGAGGGCTGAAGGACTGGGGGGTCTGGGGAGGTGGGGAGAGGTGTAGGGAGGGGAGGGAAGGGAAAGTGAGGGGATGGAGAGGGGAGGGAATGGGGGGGTGAAGGACTGAGAGGTACTGGGGAGGGGGATGGAAGGAAGAGGGAGGGGATGGGGAGGGGAGGGGGAGGGGGGAGAGGTGTAGGAGAGGTGTGGGGAGGGGACTGGGGAGGGGGGAGAGGTGTAGGGAGGGGATGGAAGGGAGAGGGAGGGGAGGGAATATGGGGGTGAAGGGCTGGGGGGGAATAGGGAGGGGTGAGGGGACTGGGGAGGGGATGGAAGGGGGGAGTGAGGGATTGGGGAGGGAACGGAGAGATGAAGGAGCAGGGAGGGCGAGAGGCTGGAGGGGATGGGCAAGAGGGACGGGAGGGGTGAGAGAATGGGAAACGGGGGGAATGGAGGGAGTGAAAGACGAAGGGGAAGAGAATGAAAGAGGGAGGGCTGAGAGGAGATAGGGAGGGGTACAGGGGGGACGGGAGAGGTGGGTGAGGGGCAGTGGAGGGGCGCTGAGCCCAAGGCCCCGACCCCCCCCCAACCCCATCCCCATACCTGCTGCCGCCGCCCCGGCGCCTCCGCTCCAACGGGCGGGGGGCGGAGCCTCTGCTCCAGCCGGCGGGGGGCGGAGCCTCCGCTCCAACGGGCGGGGGGCGGAGCCTCCGCTCCAACGGGCGGGGGGCGGAGCCTCCGCTCCAACGGGCGGGGGGCGGAGCCTAAGCGCGCCCAGAGCCACGCCCACTGCCCCCCACCCCGCGGGAGGGACAGCGCCTGCGCGGGAACGGGGAGGGGGAGGGAGAGCCTGTGAGGGGGAGGGAGGGACTGTGAGAGGGAGAGGGGCTGAGAGCGTCTGTGCGAGTGAGCGTGTATGAGAGTGTGAGATGGAAAGGGTGTAAGTGAGAGAGAGACTGAGAGTGTCTGTGAGAGTATATGTCAGAGTGTGAGTGTGAGCGAGTGACTGTGAGAGTGTGTGAGTCAGTGTCTGCCTGTGAGAGAGACTGAGAGTGAGACTGAGTGTGAGTGAGAGTGAGTGAGTGAGAGAGTGTGAGTCAGTGTCTGCCTGTGAGAGAGACTGAGAGTGAGACTGAGTGTGAGTGTGAGTGAGTGAGTGAGAGAGTGTGAGTCAGTGTCTGCCTGTGAGAGAGACTGAGAGTGAGTGAGTGAGTGAGAGAGTGTGAGTCAGTTTCTGCCTGTGAGAGAGACTGAGAGTGAGACTGAGTGTGAGTGTGAGTGAGTGACTGAGATAGTGTGAGTCAGTGTCTGCCTGTGAGAGAGACTGAGTGTGAGTGAGTGAGTGAGAGAGTGTGAGTCAGTGTCTGCCTGTGAAAGAGACTGAGAGTGAGAGTGTGAGTGAGTGAGTGAGAGAGTGTGAGTCAGTGTCTGCCTGTGAGAGAGACTGAGTGTGAGTGTGAGCAAGTGACTGAGTGAGAGTGTGAGTCTGTGAGAGTGAGCGTGAGGGAGACTGAGTGAGTGAGTGTGTAAGAGAGGGTGTGAGAATGAGAGGGAGTGTGTGAGAGAGAGTGAGAATGTGAGTGAGAGTGTGAGTGAATGTGAGAATGTGTGTCTGAGAGGGTGTGAGTGAGAGTGAGTGTGATAGACTGAGAGCATCTATGCGAGTGAGTGTATGAGAGTGTGAGATTGAAAGGGCATAAGTGAGAGAGAGACTGAGAGTGTCTGTGGGAGTATATGTCAGAGTGTGAGTGTGAGCGAGTGACTTGAGAGTGTGTGAGTCAGTGTCTGCCTGTGAGAGAGACTGAGAGTGAGACTGAGTGTGAGTGAGTGACTGAGAGAGTGTGAGTCAGTGTCTGCCTGTGAGAGAGACTGAGAGTGAGAGTGAGACTGAGTGTGAGTGAGTGACTGAGAGTGTGAGTCAGTGTCTGCCTGTGAGAGAGACTGAGAGTGAGACTGAGTGTGAGTGTGAGTGAGTGAGTGAGAGAGTGTGAGTCAGTGTCTGCCTGTGAAAGAGACGGAGAGTGAGAGTGTGAGTGAGTGAGTGAGAGAGTGTGAGTCAGTGTCTGCCTGTGAGAGAGACTGAGAGTGAGACTGAGTGTGAGTGTGAGCAAGTGACTGAGTGAGAGTGTGAGTCTGTGAGAGTGAGCGTGAGGGAGACTGAGTGAGTGAGTGTGTAAGAGAGGGCATGAGAATGACAGGGGGGGGTGAGAGAGAGAATGTGAGTGAGAGTGTGAGTGAATGTGAGAATGTGTGTCTGAGAGGGTGTGAGTGAGAGTGAGTGTGATAGACTGAGAGCATCTATGCGAGTGAGTGTATGAGAGTGTGAGATTGAAAGGGCATAAGTGAGAGAGAGACTGAGAGTGTCTGTGGGAGTATATGTCAGAGTGTGAGTGTGAGCGAGTGACTTGAGAGTGTGTGAGTCAGTGTCTGCCTGTGAGAGAGACTGAGAGTGAGACTGAGTGTGAGTGAGTGACTGAGAGAGTGTGAGTCAGTGTCTGCCTGTGAGAGAGACTGAGAGTGAGAGTGAGACTGAGTGTGAGTGAGTGACTGAGAGTGTGAGTCAGTGTCTGCCTGTGAGAGAGACTGAGAGTGAGACTGAGTGTGAGTGTGAGCGAGTGACTGAGATAGTGTGAGTCAGTGTCTGCCTGTGAGAGAGACTGAGAGTGAGACTGAGTGTGAGAGTGAGTGAGTGACTGAGAGAGTGTGAGTCAGTGTCTGCCTGTGAGAGAGACTGAGAGAGTGAGTGTGAGTGTGAGCGAGTGACTGAGATAGTGTGAGTCAGTGTCTGCCTGTGAGAGAGACTGAGAGTGAGACTGAGTGTGAGTGTGAGCGAGTGACTGAGAGAGTGTGAGTCAGTGTCTGCCTGTGAGAGAGACTGAGTGTGAGTGAGTGAGTGAGAGAGTGTGAGTCAGTGTCTGCCTGTGAGAGAGACTGAGAGTGAGACTGAGTGTGAGAGTGAGTGAGTGACTGAGATAGTGTGAGTCAGTGTCTGCCTGTGAGAGAGACTGAGAGTGAGTGAGAGTGTGAGTGAGTGACTGAGAGTGTGAGTCTGTGAGGGAGACTGAGTGAGTGAGTGTGTAAGAGAGGGTGTGAGAATGAGAGGGAGTGTGTGTGTGAGAGTGACTGAGAATGTGAGAGTGTGAGTGAATGTGAGAATGTGTGTCTGAGAGGGTGTGAGTGAGAGTGAGTGTAAGAGACTGAGAGCATCTATGCGAGTGAGTGTATGAGAGTGTGAGATTGAAAGGGTGTAAGTGAGAGAGAGGCTGAGAGTGTCTGTGAGAGTATATGTCAGAGTGTGAGTGTAAGCGAGTGACTGAGAGAGTGTGAGTCAGTGTCTGCCTGTGAGAGAGACTGAGAGTGAGACTGAGTGTGAGCGAGTGACTGAGAGAGTGTGAGTCAGTGTCTGCCTGTGAGAGAGACTGAGTGTGAGTGAGTGAGTGAGTGAGAGAGTGTGAGTCAGTGTCTGCCTGTGAGAGAGACTGAGAGTGAGACTGAGTGTGAGTGAGAGTGAGTGAGTGAGAGAGTGTGAGTCAGTGTCTGCCTGTGAGAGAGACTGAGAGTGAGACTGAGTGTGAGTGTGAGTGAGTGAGTGAGAGAGTGTGAGTCAGTGTCTGCCTGTGAGTGAGACTGAGTGTGAGTGTGAGTGAGTGAGTGAGAGAGTGTGAGTCAGTGTCTGCCTGTGAGTGAGACTGAGTGTGAGTGTGAGTGAGTGAGAGAGTGTGAGTCAGTGTCTGCCTGTGAGAGAGACTGAGAGTGAGACTGAGTGTGAGTGAGAGTGAGTGAGTGAGAGAGTGTGAGTCAGTGTCTGCCTGTGAGAGAGACTGAGAGTGAGACTGAGTGTGAGTGTGAGTGAGTGAGTGAGAGAGTGTGAGTCAGTGTCTGCCTGTGAGTGAGACTGAGTGTGAGTGTGAGTGAGTGAGTGAGAGAGTGTGAGTCAGTGTCTGCCTGTGAGAGAGACTGAGAGTGAGACTGAGTGTGAGTGTGAGCGAGTGACTGAGATAGTGTGAGTCAGTGTCTGCCTGTGAGAGAGACTGAGAGTGAGACTGAGTGTGAGTGTGAGCGAGTGACTGAGAGAGTGTGAGTCAGTGTCTGTCTGTGAGAGAGACTGAGAGTGAGACTGAGTGTGAGTGTGAGTGAGTGAGTGAGATAGTGTGAGTCAGTGTCTGCCTGTGAGAGAGACTGAGTGTGAGTGAGTGAGAGAGTGTGAGTCAGTGTCTGCCTGTGAAAGAGACTGAGAGTGTGAGTGTGAGTGAGTGAGTGAGTGAGAAAGTGTGAGTCAGTGTCTGCCTGTGAGAGAGACTGAGAGTGAGACTGAGTGTGAGTGTGAGCAAGTGACTGAGTGAGAGTGTGAGTCTGTGAGAGTGAGCGTGAGGGAGACTGAGTGAGTGTGTAAGAGAGGGTGTGAGAATGAGAGGGAGTGTGTGAGAGAGAGTGACTGAGAATGTGAGTGAGAGTGTGAGTGAATGTGAGAATGTGTGTCTGAGAGGGTGTGAGTGAGAGTGAGTGTGAGAGACTGAGAGCATCTATGCGAGTGAGAGTGTATGAGAGTGTGAGATGGAAAGGGTGTAAGTGAGAGAGAGACTGAGAGTGTCTGTGAGAGTATATGTCAGAGTGTGAGTGTGAGCGAGTGAGTGAGAGAGTGTGAGTCAGTGTCTGCCTGTGAGAGAGACTGAGAGTGAGACTGAGTGTGAGTGTGAGTGAGTGACTGAGAGTGTGAGTCAGTGTCTGCCTGTGAGAGAGACTGAGAGAGTGAGTGTGAATGTGAGCGAGTGACTGAGAGTGTGAGTCTGTGTGAGTGAGCGTGAGGGAGACTGAGCGAGGGACTGAGAGAGAATGTGAGTCAGTGTCTGCCTGTGAGAGAGACTGAGAGTGAGACTGAGTGTGAGTGCGAGCGAGTGACTGAGTGAGAGTGTGAGTCTGTGAGAGTGAGCATGAGAGAGACTGAGTGAGTGAGTGTGTAAGAGAGGGCATGAGAATGACAGGGGGGGGTGAGAGAGAGAATGTGAGTGAGAGTGTGAGTGAATGTGAGAATGTGTGTCTGAGAGGGTGTGAGTGTGAGTGAGAGTGAGTGTGAGAGACTGAGAGCGTCTGTGCAAGGGAGAGTGTGTGAGAGTGTATGAGAGTGTGAGATTGAAAGGGTGTGAGAGTGAGAGGGACAGTGTGAGAGTGTGGAGTGTATGTCAGAGTGTGAGTGTGAGCGAGTGACTGAGAGTGTGAGTCAGTGTCTGTGAGAGTGAGTGTGAGAGAGACTGAGAGTGAGACTGAGTGTGAGTGCGAGCGAGTGACTGAGTGAGAGTGTGAGTCTGTGAGAGTGAGCTTGAGAGTGTAAGTCAGAGAGGGTGTGAGAATGAGAGAGAGTGACTGAGAGTGTGAGAGAGAGTGACTGAGAATGTGAGTGAGAGTGTGAGTGAATGTGAGAATGTGTGTCTGAGAGGGTGTGAGAGAGACTGAGTGAGTGTGTAAGTCAGGGTGTGAGAATGAGAGGGAGTGTGTGTGAGAGAGTGACTGAGAATGTCAGTGAGAGTGTGAGTGAATGTGAGAATGTGTGTCTGAGAGGGTGTGAGTGAGAGGGTGTGAATGTGAGTGAGCATGAGAGTGAGTGTGAGAGACTGAGAGTGTCTGTGAGGGTGAGAGTGTATGAGAGTGTGAGGTTGAAAGGGTGAGAGTGTGAGAGAGACTGAGAGTGTCTGTGAGAGTGTGTGTGATAGTGAATGTCAGAGTGTGAGTGCGAGTGAGTGACTGAGTGAGAGTGTGAGTCAGTGTCTGCCTGTGAGAGAGACTGAGCGAGTGAGTGTGGAAGAGAGGGTGTGGGAATGAGAGGGGGGGTGTGTGAGAGAGTGACTGAGAACGTGAGTGAGAGTGGGTGTGAGTGAATGTGAGAATGTGTGTCTGAGAGGGTGTGAGTGTGTATGAGAGTGAGTGTGAGAGAGACTGAGAGTGAGACTGTGAGTGTGAGCGAGTGAGAGTGTGAGTCAGTGTGTGCCTGTGAGAGAGTGAGTCTGTGAGAGTGAGCGTGAGGGAGACTGAGCGAGTGAGTGTGTAAGTCAGAGAGGGTGTTAGAATGAGAGGGGGTGTGAGAGAGAGAGTGACTGAGAATGTGAGTGAGAGTGTGAGTGAATGTGAGAATGTGTGTCTGAGAGGGTGTGAGTATGAGAGAGACAGAGTGAGACTGAGTGTGAGTGAGAATGTGTGTATGAGTGAGAGTGTGAGTGTGAGAGAGAGAGTGTGAGTGACTGAGAGTGTGTGAGCCTGACTGTGTGTGTCTGAGAGAGTGAGAGATTGTGAGTCAGTGTGAGTGTCCCATGAGAGTTTGAGAGAGACTGAGAGCGTCTGAGTGTGAGTGAGTGTGTGTGAGAGTGAGGGTGTGAGTGTCTGTGAGAATGTTAGCGAGACAGACCTCAGAGCAGCTTCCAGTGCTGAAAGGGGCTCCAGGAAAGCTGGGGAGAGGCTCTGGATCAGGGAGGGCAGGAATAGCACAAGGGAGAACAGTTTTGAGCTGCAAGAGGGGAGATTGAGATGAGATCTTAGGCAGAAATATTTTGGTGTGAGGGTGGGGAGGTCCTGGCCCAGGTTGCCCAGAGCAGTGGTGGCTGCCCCATCCCTGGAGGGGTTCAAGGGCAGGTTGGATGGGGCTTGGAGCCCCTGATGCAGTGGGAGGTGTCCCTGTCCATGGCAGGAGGGTGGGACTGGATGGGCTTTGAGGCCTCTTTCAACCCAAACCATTCCATGATTCTATACCTGTCCCTGGGTGGGGGGAACAATGTCGTTGAACTCTTGGTGACAATGCCACACACAGGTGTCAGCAGAACAGCAGCTCTCCTCAGCTGATCTGAGGAAAGGCATGAAAAAGGGACAGGCAGGACCTCCGAGAGCAGCGGCCTGGGCCTCTGTCTGCACCAGGGGTGATGTTTCAGATCGAGGTTCACTAGCATGGATGGCACCGTGTGGATCGAGGCTCCCTTCTCTCCAAGTAGCATCAGCTTTTAAAGCAACCAGGCTCTGAATTGTGTGGAGAACCTCAGCCCACTTGTTTGCCAAACCCCTCCCTCCTTTTGAGAAAACTCCTTCTTGCTTGTACCATGTCTTCTCTCTCTCGCTGCCACATCCTCCGGCAGAGCATTCATGCTCTCCCACAGGCCACCGAGAGCAAGAGACAGAGCAAAGGCGCATGTCTTCTCTCTCTTGCTGCCACATCCTCCGGCAGAGCATTCATGCTCTCCCACAGGCCACCGAGAGCAAGAGACAGAGCAAAGGCGCACGATGTGAGCACGTTACACGGTGAGGAAGCCACACATGAGCTAAGGCTGTTTATTAGAGCTGTTTGCAGAGGTGAAACAATCGCTACAGGGAAACGCAACACTGAGGAGAGACGGTGCCAAACATCCAACAGACAAATCCTGTTCCCCGTAAGGCCCTGTACCCATCAGGAACTCCAGAATCAGTGATAAGTTGTTATTGCTGCAGATCATCTTCTCAAAATCTTCCTGTGTTTACCAGACCATCTGCAATCCCCCTTTGGCTGTGGCAAAGCACGACACCCAACAGCCGCCGTACTCGGCCTTCCCCACGCAGTGCAGGTGCCAGGAAGGAACCACTGGCTGTGGTTTCAGAAATGAGTCAACTGGGCAGCTGAGATGCTTTGTGACCCTCTTCCTGTTCAGAAAGTAACATCTCTTTAACATCTTGATAAGACAGAAACGTGGCAGCCGCCATCAGCAGGCGTTCTGGGGACTAGCCCTTCAGGACTGCTGAGGCCCAGGGGGTTGGTGCTGCCCTGGTGGGACCAAGTGCACACGGACCCGGATTTACGGTCTCATGTCCTGAGGGACATGCTTTAGTGTTTGATAGGAATGGTTGGACTCGATGATCCAATGGGTCTCTTCCAGCCTGGTGATTCTATGATTCAACCTGAAGCTCACCAGTAGCAGAGATTTCTGCTGGAGTTCCCCTCATGGAGTTGCTTCTAAGTTCATGCCTGTAGTTTAGTTAAATAACTGACATAGTGGCCTAAAAAAGCAATGCAGCAGTTGCGCTGTAAAACGCTCCCTCGCCAAGCTTCGCATGCCCGTCAGCTCCCACCGCTAAGCGCCTGCAGGATCCCCTGGCTAAGGGCAGCCTGCACTCCAGCCTTTGCCAGGTCCTGCACTTGGGGCACAACAACCCTATGCAGAGCTACAGACTGGGAGTAGTCAGGCTGGAAAATCGCCAGGAGGAGAGGGACCTGGGGGTGTTGGTTGACAGCCGACTGGACGTGAGCCAGCAGTGTGCCCAGGTGGCCAAGAAGGCCAATGGCGTCTTGGCTTGGATCAGAAACAGTGTGACAAGCAGGGCCAGGGAGGTTATTCTCCCTCTGGACTCAGCACTGGTGAGGCCACTCCTTGAATCCTGTGTTGAGTTCTGGGCCTCTCACCACAAGAAGGATGTTGAGGCTCTGGAGCGAGTCCAGAGAACAGCAACGAAGCTGGTGAAGGGGCTGCAGAACAGGCCTGATGAGGAACGGCTGAGAGAGCTGGGGGTGTTTATCCTGGAGAAGAGGAGGCTGAGAGGAGACCTCATTGCTCTCTGCAACTCCCTGAGAGGAGGTTGTGGAGAGGAGGGAGCTGGGCTCTTTTCCCAAGGGACAGGGGACAGGACAAGAGGGAATGGCCTCAAGCTTCACCAGGGGAGATTTAGGCTGGAGATTAGGAGAAAGTTTTTCACACAGAGGGTCATTGGGCATTGGAATAGGCTGCCCAGGGAGGTGGTTGATTCACCTTCCCTGGAGGTGTTTAAGGGATGGGTGGACAAGGTGCTGAGGGACATGGTTTAATGTTTGATAGGAATGGTTGGACTCGATGATCCGATGGGTCTCTTCCAACCTGGTTGTTGTACGATTCTATGATTCTTTGCCATCACCTGGTTCTGTGTCAGAGCCACCCCCGAGCTGAGGTGGGGGCTCTGCGGACAGGCCTAAGGCTGTCAGAGAGAGGAGTCCCCCTGGCCACACGCAGAGCTCTGCATTTAAGGCACGAGGGCTGACTTTTGGGTGTTGGTATCCAGCTCTCTCAGCCTCTCGGCAGCTGAATTAAGGGCTAAAATTATGCGATCGTGACTTTTAGTAAGTACAGCATCTGCCAGCCGTTCGCCGTTACGGTTAAGCATTTGCACTGTAAATCTTATGCAGCGGTAAGAGGTGCCACCGCAAGCCTTGGCGAGCGAGGGAATTCCGGTTTCAGCCAAGCAGAGCTCCGTGTCAGGAGAGGCAAGGGATACAGCAGCTCTCCAGCACGTTTTTTATGGGCCACAAGACACCTGCCATCAGCAGCCAAGTCAAACTGCCAGGTGAGAGGGAGCGTTATCTCCCTGAACAGACAGCAGGCACACAGCATCCACTAGGGAGAGGGCAGGGTCGGGAAATGCAAGCTGACACACAACTCCAGTATGACGAGTCTGGAATTGCTCCTGAAAGCCCCTTGGAAAGCAAATGGAAATCAGGCAGAAGCTATTTCTAGCCAGAACTTGAGGGTGAGAGAAGCAGAGATAGTCTTTTGCGAAGAACTGAATCCAAACCCTCCCAAGAATCCAAATTTAGTGTTTAACTCTCCTAGTAGCCGCTTGCTTCGTGCCAGCTCACCCGCACGGAGCTGCAGCCTGATTGCAGAAATGAAAGGGAAAAGAAAGTACGGAAAGGATTCGGGCAATTAGCTCCGACAGACCCGGAGCTCTGCCTGACTTCCAGCACCAGAACACTCTGGAATCACCATGAAGTTAAAGACAGGTGGAGGGGCTCAGCACCTTTGGAAAATCAGCCCACTTGTCTCTGTAGGTGACACTGCCTTATCTTGTTACCGCTGGCAATTGTCTTGCGTGCAGCTGACAGCACAAACTAGGACCTTAAAGTCATTGTGATGAGGCAGCAAGAGGGGAAAATAACTTGAGGAAAGGAGGGAGCAGGAATGCTGCTATCTTAGCCAGGCAGGAACTGCTAGACACATTCCAATCGGTGCTGCTGAGGACTTTCCACTGGCTGCTTTCTCCAGCTTCGCAAAACCCTGCAAGCAAATGAAGAGAAAGTGAACGTGGGAGCTGGGTGCCGCGCAAAATCCTGCGTTACAGAGGTCGCTGGAGCAGATGACGGTGCAGGAATGGGACAGAAAAGGCTAACCAGTCACATTGCATTAAGAGATAAACAAAGCCACCGCTCATGCAGCAAGGCAGGTGCCCCTTTCCCTCCTCCTCTCCATCACAAAGCCAAGGGAGGACGCGAGGCCCCTTTTTATAAACCTCAATGCAGTGACAATGAGTGACATGAGCCAGTAGAGTGCCCAAGTTGCCAAGAAGGCCAGTGGCATCCTGGCTTGGATCAGAAATGGTGTGATCAGCAGGGCCAGGGAGGTTCTTCTCCCTCTGGACTCAGCACTGGTGAGGCCGCTCCTTGAATACTGTGTCCAGTTCTGGGCCCCTCACCACAAGAAGGATGTTGAGGCTCTGGAGCAAGTCCAGAGAAGAGCAACAAAGCTGGGAAAGGGGCTGGAGAACAGGCCCTATGAGGAGCGGCTGAGAGAGCTGGGGGTGTTTATCCTGGAGAAGAGGAGGCTGAGGGGAGACCTCATTACTCTCTACAACTCCCTGAAAGGAGGTTGTAAAGAGGAGGGAGCTGGGCTCTTCTCCCAAGTGATAGGGGACAGGACAAGAGGGAATGGCCTCAAGCTCCTCCAGGGGAGATTTAGGCTAGAGATTAGGAGGAAGTTTTTCACAGAAAGGGTCATTGGGCATTGGAATAGGCTGCCCAGGGAAGTGGTTGATTCACCTTCCCTGGAGGTGTTTAAGGCACAGGTAGATGAGGTCTTGAGGGACTTGTTTTAGTGTTTGATAGGAATGGTTGGACTAGAAGATCCGATGGGTCCCTTCCAACCTGGTTGTTCTATGATTCTATGAATCTATGACAAGGTTTCTGCTGTGCTGCTGTGGTGACTCCTGCCCCATCCACGTCACCTGACAAAACGAAACGATATCCAACCCAATTCCTTGTTGATGTGTAGGCGGAATGTGGCTCTCATCTCAAAGGACCTTTACGTAATGCAGAAACTTGCGGCTGCCACGCTGCCTCCCTGCTTGGAGGAACATTGTGGCTGCCAGCAGCAGCCAGCCCTCGCGGTGGGTTACCCCAGGACACGAGGAGCAACTCCTTAATTACCTCTGGAGCAGGCTCTGAGCCTCTGAAGGGCATTAGAATCATAGAACAACCAGGTTGGAAGAGACCCATCGGATCATCGAGTCCAACCATTCCTATCAAACGCTAATTTTGCATTAACTGAGCATTGCTGTCATCACTCAAGCCAGCCCTCCGCTCATCTCCTCACATGCCGCTAACACAGCCTGTTTAGCACATTATGGCTGGAGACTCTGGCTCTGAGCACCCCCCGGGAGCAGCTCTACCCTGTTTCTGGCTAATTCTGCAATTTGGGTCACTGCTTCCCACTAAAAAGCCACCGGAAAATCCCTGCGTGCGTCACTCGGTGAATGGGAGGGTTAAACGTTCTTCATTCAGCAAACTCCCGAGCGCTCTCATCCAGCCATTCGTGCCGACACTGCGGAGGGGGAGCTCACCTAGAAGAGCTTCTCATAGCACTTGTCACAGTGGACGATGTCCCGGTGGATGAACATTTTATCCAGAAGGTCTCCCATTGCTTTGTGGCAAATTCCACACTGCCAAAGGGAAAAGAAGGGGGTCAGACTGTAACCAAAGCACCAAGCAGTAACGACAGCGCAGGGAGAGCAGGAAAACAAACAGATCCCGGTTTATTTTATAAAGGTGTGAGGATGTCCAGGCAGTGGTCAATCAGGTCAATCAGCGGTCAATCAGTGGACAATCAGGGGGTGGTTTTAGTTGGAAAAGACCTTGAAGATCACCAAGTCCAACCATCAATCCAGCCCTGCTAAGCCCACCACTGGCCAATGTCGCCAAGTACAATACCTCCTTGTCTTTTAAACCCCTCCAGACTTGACCTTTGAGGCTAAACTTTCCTACAGTAGACAACGCACTGCGGGCTCCCTCCTCCAACGCTCTGCAGGCTTGACCTGCAAGCTCTGCAAGGTCAGAGGGATTGAGCAAGGCCTGCACTGGGACACAAAGGCCACAAACAGGTCACAAGGACGGGGACACGAGGAAGGAGGATGCTGTTATTCTGTCAGGTGGCAGTGAAGAATTCTCCTTGTTCTAATATGCATCTGTCTGGGGAGCTGAGGAGCTTTTGGGGATACAACCAACACCTAGACGCACACAGCTTTTTTGTCCCAGTGTGGATCCAAGCATTTGGCACACGTTATATACAGGATTTCCAAAGCCCGAGGACAGGATTCACACCAAGATTCCTCTTCCCACCACTCCATTCCACAGCAGCACAAAGGCAGCAGTTAAGGTTAGTTAGTTAAGGTGTTTATTTACCCTGAAACAGTATTCGTGGCAGCAGATGTTCAGATGCTCTATTATGATCTTCGGGCAGTCTCGGATCTCACGGCTGCAGTAACTGCAAATGGAGTCAGAGGACCTGGGAGGGAAAAGAAATGGGAATTCCACTCTAACGCAAGCTGCTTCTAGTCCTGGCGTTTGCACCACAAGTTTCTTAGCTAGCAGCAGCCCCACTCTGTGCCAGCTACTTGCTGGCAGGTATTTTCCAGAGGTCATTTACCCTTCATAGAATTATGGAATGGTTTGGGTTGGAAGGGACCTCAAAGCCCATCCAGTCCCACCCCTGCCATGGGCAGGGACACCTCCCACTGGATCAGGGGCTCCAAGCCCCATCCAACCTGCCCTTGACCCCCTCCAGGGATGGGGCGGCCACCCCTGCTCTGGGCAACCTGGGCCAGGGCCTCCCACCCTCACAGCAAAACATTTCTCCCTAAGATCTCATCTCATTCTCCCCTCCTGCAGCTCAAAATTGTTCCAAGCCCTCGTCCTCTTCCTGCCCTCCCTGGTCCAGAGCCCCTCCTCAGCTTTCCTGGAGCCCCTTTCAGCACTGGAAGCTGCTCTGATAACTCCCCACAGCCTTCTCCTCTCCGGGCTGAGCAACCTCAACACTGTCAGCCTGCTCCTGGCTCATCTCCATGCCTTTCTCCGGACTCGCTCTTCATCAAACACGTACAAATATTCTAAAAGAGCAAACTCTCAAAATCGTTTCTTTTTAACCATTTGCCGAAGCCCCAAGGCAGCCCCGAGCTGTCGTACCGCTGCAGGGGAGAGCTGGACAGGTAGCTGTGGTGGCTGTAGGCTGATCTCTCCAAATCGGTCAAATCCCCAAAGCTGCCACTGGAGACAGAAGGAAACAGTCAGCGCTTGACAGTGATCGACGGGAAGAGAATCTGAGATGTAATCATTAACCTGAAGCTCTAACGGGAACACCCTAGCTGCCTGTTCCTTGGAGAGAAGGTTGGTCCTTGCTAACCAGCTCTGAGAAAGCACTTCGGAAGTTTTTCATGGAAAGGGTCATTGGGCATTGGAATAGGCTGCCCAGGAAGGTGGTTGAGTCACCTTCCCTGGAGGTGTTTAAGGGACAGGTAGACGAGGTCCTGAGGGACATGTTTTAGTGTTTGATAGGAATGGTTGGACTCGATGATCCGATGGGTCTCTTCCAACCTGGTTGTTCTATGATTCTATGATTCTATGAAGAAGGCAGCACAGATTGATGCAGCAGGGCTGGCAGCAGCAGCATTTCCATCGCAGTATCCAAGTGCTCCCTCTCTACCTGCCTGTGGTTTTAGACACTGCAGCAATTCAATTCACTTTGGTTGTTGGCGTCCACCTAGCCAACCTCTAGGAAAGGCTGGAGATTTGTGGAGTTCGCAATCAGAGACCTCAGCAATGCAGACACGGCACTGCGGGAGGATAAATGTCAGCAGGGAGGAAGCAAACCATGTGTAAATCACCTTCCTCGTCAGTGCAAGCACAACATACACAGGGCCAGATTCTGCTCTCAGTCACACTGGTGTCAATCAGGAGCAGCTTTATGTTATCACCTTTGAGTGGAATACAAAAGGCTGAAGACTTCAGCTTAATGGCATCCTTTAACTTTCTCCAACTTGGGAATTTTTGACTGAGAATCATAGAATCATAGAACAACCAGGTTGGAAGAGACCCACCGGATCATCGAGTCCAACCATTCCTATCAAACACTAACCCATGTCCCTCAGCACCTCATCACCCATCCCTTAAACACCTCCAGGGAAGGTGAATCAACCCCCTCCCTGAGCATCCTCTGACACTGCCCAATGACCCTCTCTGGGGAAAATTTTTTCCTAATGTCCAGCCTCAATCTCCCTTGGTGGAGCTTGAGGCCATTCCCTCTCGTCCTGTCCCCTGTCCCTTGGGAGAAGAGCCCAGCTCCCTCCTCTCTACAACCTCCTTTCAGGGGGTTGCAGAGAGCAATGAGGTCTCCCCTCAACCTCCTCTTCTCCAGGAGAAACACCCCCAGCTCTCTCAGCTGCTCCTCATAGGGCCTGTTCTCCATCCCCTTCACCAGCTTCATTGCTCTGCTCTGGACTCGCTCCAGAGCCTCAACATCCTTCTTGTGCTGAGGGGCCCACAACTGAACACAGGATTCGAGGTATAGTCTCACCCTCAGCCTCTATGTGTTTGATAGGAATGGTTGGTCTTGATGATCCAGTGGGTCTCTTCCAACCTGGTGATTCTATGATTCTACGTTTTTCTCACCAATTCCAATAATTTGTTTGCATGTGCGAGTGCAATTAAGCCTAAATATGCAGCCTAAAAACCTGCAGTGTAGCATTTGGTTGGTCTCGATGATCCGATGGGTCCCTGCCAACCTGGTTGTTCTATGATTCTATGGTTCTATGATTCTATGATTTCCATCCTATCTCCCACCTCAGCCACCAGGCATTAAATCCTCCACTGGGAGTGGTGAGACAGAGCTCCTCCCGTCACCCCAACGGGACTGGAGCGCATAGTGCCCTGCCGAGCCATCCGTCTGCGTTGCCAAAGCAGCATCACTGCCGCTGCAAAACTCTCTGCCCACCCAGCGTAATAATCCCTCCAGGGCTAATTAGCTCAGGCCCAACGGCTGCCGCAGAGCTGACTGTTCCAGCTCCGGCACTTGCACAGTGTCGGTGAGTGTTAGCTGGCAAAGCTGTGTGCTGGCACTTTGCACGTTCGTGCCAAGCCGGGGCTGCCCCAGGAAGCTCCACGTACCTGCCGTAGCGTGGGGAGGCCGAGAGCTCGCTGCTGTTCACGTATTCCTTCAGAAAGACCACCCCTTTTCTAGGGAGGGATGGAAACACAACGAGAAGCATTTGCATTAGAAAAGACTGGAGCTCACGAGAGGGACCGCGCAGGGACCACATATGTGCACTTGGACACGCGACGCGTGCGTGAAAGGCAATGAGGGCGATGCTGTTGTTCTTGAGTAAATACCGACTACCAAGCATTGTGGCTAAATAGCACCTAATATAGCCCTCTAATTAGCCCACCACGACCAATCATGCTAATTAAACAGAACGGAACGGATAATTTAACTCCCACATCCAGTTATCCTCTGTTTCGCAAGGATAAGTCTCTTTTATATCGTGTCCGGATTACGCACACAATAAGTATTTAGAGAGATGGGTCCTGCCCATTAGCACTAAAGCTCCACGTTCCTTGCAGCTCCTGTGTTATCGCTGGAACATCTCCAGTGTTCTCTGCCGTAATAACCCCTCCTTGTTTATTTGGGGGGTGGTTTTGTTCACAGAGCTGACTTCTCTTGCATATTTCTCCCCCTTTAAATTTCTAATTTTGAGATGCCGTGTCCCCATCTGTCCGAGGGGAGACTCCGTGCCTGCCGGCTCTCTTCCCAGAGCCATGAAATGAACTAATCGAGCTCTTTCTCCACGGTGCATTTTCGGTGCTGCCTATAAGCTGTAATTAATCCTCCCTTATGAGGAAGGGCTGAGAGAGCTGGGGGTGTTTAGCCTGGAGAAGAGGAGGCTGAGGGGAGACCTCATTGCTCTCTACAACTCAAAGGAGGTTGTGGAGAGGAGGGAGCTGGGCTCTTCTCTCAGGTGCCAGGGGACAGGACAAGAGGGAATGGCCTCAAGCTCCGCCAGGGGAGATTTAGACTGGACATTAGGAAAAAATTTTTCACAGAAAGGGTGATTGGGCGTTGGAATAGGCTGCCCAGGGAGGTGGTTGATTCCCCTTCCCTGGAGGTGTTTAAGGGACAGGTAGATGAGGTGCTGAGGGACATGGTTTAGTGTTTGATAGGAATGGTTGGACTTGATGATCCAGTGGGTCTCTTCCAACCTGCTTGTTCTATGATTCTATGACACGATGTAGCTCCTCATGCCATGTCGTGGAGAGACACAATGGAGTTCCTCATGCTGTAGCTGAAAGGACATGAGGGAGCTACTCATGCCGTAGCTGGAGGGACACGATGGAGCTCCTCGCGCTGTAGGTAGAGGGACACGATGGAACTCCTCATACTGTAGCTGAAAGAACACAATGGAGCTACTCATGCCATGGCTGGAGGGACAGGATGAATCTCCTTGTGCCATAGCTGGAGAGACATGGAACTCCTCAATTTGTAACTTCAGGGACACGATGGAGCTCCTCATTCAGTATACGCTCACCATGGGTGTGGGGCTCTTTGAAGAATCATAGAATCATAGAATCACCAGGTTGGAAGAGACCCACCGGATCATCGAGTCCAACCATTCCTATCAAACACTAACCCATGTCCCTCAGCACCTCACTTTGCCAACCGACTGCTGGATTTCAGAGGAGGGAGCACAAAACCCACGCAGGCTTGCAGCCTCTTTGCCTTCTTCTTTTTTCTTTTTTTTCTTTTTTTTTTTTTTTTTTTTGTAATTGTAGACTTTCGTTGTTGCCTGTTAGGAGTGATGTTAGGGAGTATGGGACTTCAGTGGGGCAGGCAGGACCCTGCTGTGCCATGAGTGCCAGCAAACAACCTCCCATCATGGTGAAGTTGCCAACTTGGAGCTCTGTTCTGGGATTTGCAGTCTCCACAGGCTCCACCTCAGAGGTGAAAACTGTGTGGTTCCACACAGTTTAGAGAGGGGTTTCCAAGTGGTAAGAGGTCAACACAGGCTGTGATGGGCGATGCTGGGGCCCTCCTGGCCTGGCTGCAGCCTGCACATCACCTCCTTGCTCATCTGAAATACTTGTCATGGGAAGTGTCTGTGCTAAGTTAAAACACAAAGGTTCCCTTTCCCCGGCTGTGGCACTGCTTAGTTTGCTCATTTAAGAATCACAGAATCATAGAACAACCAGGTTGGAAGAGACCCACCGGATCATCGAGTCCAACCATTCCCATCAAACACTAAACCATGTCCCTCAGCACCTCATCCACCTGCACCTTAAACACCTCCAGAAAAGGTGAAACAATCCCCTCCCTGGGCAGCCTTCGCCAGTGCCCAATGACCCTTTCCATGAATATTTTGTTCCTAATGTCCAGCCTGAACCTCCCCTGGTGGAGCTTGAGGCCATTCCCTCTTGTCCTGTTCCCTGTCCCTTGGGAGAAGAGCCCAGCTCCCTCCTCTCTACAACCCCCCTTCAGGGAGTTGTAGAGAGCAATGAGGTCTCCCCTCAGCCTCCACGAGGAGCTCCATCATGTCCTTCCAGCTCCAACATGCTATGAAGGATTCATGATTACTCCACACTAGAGAGAAAAGGCACAACTCGCACAGCGAGCTCCATCCTGGTCTCTACGAAAGGGCACTTGGACAACTCAACCCATCTCTCCCTTTTGAGTGACTCTGGCCATCACAGCAGGCAATGTCCCCTGGCCCCGATGCTGAGCAGCCAAGCCTGGCTTGTCACCACCAACCAGGACGCCTGCCTGCCAACCCTGCATCACAGCGGGAGCATCACAACCCCCCAGAGCTCTTTACCCGGCAGTGCTGGAGTCGGGCTGGTAGCCAGAGGCTGCCGGGCTGCTGGGCTGGGTGGTGACCATCGGACTGCAGATCCTCTCGCTTGAACTTGAGAGAAGCCTGGAGAGAGAGAGGAAAGTCTATGGGCACTGGAATCATGGAATCATAGAATCATAGAATCATAGAACAACCAGGCTGGAAGGGACCCATCGGATCATCGAGTCCAATCATTCCTATCAAACACTAAACCAAGTCCCTCAAGACCTCATCCACCCGTCCCTTAAACACCTCCAGGGAAGGGGAATCAACCACCTCCCTGGGCAGCTTATTCCAATGCCCAATGACCCTTTCTGTGGAAAACTTCCTCCTAATCTCTAGCCTAAATCTCCCCTGGAGGAGCTTGAGGACATTCCCTCTCGTCCTGTCCCCTGTCCCTTGGGAGAAGAGCCCAGCTCCATCCTCTCTACAACCTCCTTTCAGGTAGTTGTAGAGAGCAATGAGGTCTCCCCTCAGCCTCCTCTTCTCCAAAATAAACACCCCCAGTTCTCTCAGCCACTCCTCACAGGTTCTGTTCTCCAGCCCCTTCACCAGCCTCGTCGCTCTTCTCTGGACTTGCTCCAGAGCCTCAACATCCTTCTTGTGCTGAGAGGCCCACAACTGGACACGGTATTCAAAGAGTGGCCTCACCAGTGCTGAGTCCAGAGGGAGAAGAACCTCCCTGGCCCTGCTGGTCACACCGTTTCTGATCCAAGCCAGGATGCCTTTGGCCTTCTTGGCCATCTGGGCACACTGCTGGCTCATGTTCAGTCGGCTGTCGACCAACACAAGAAACACAAGACAGGACATGGTGCGAGCTGGCAGCCAGGAGAAGACCTACCACAGCTTCTAGAAGGGCAGGCTAGGAGGGGGCAATGTGAAAGCCCTTGATTATACAGATTAATTCACCCTTTTCAGAGACCAAAAAGGGTCCTTTCTCTTTTTACCACCTGGCCCCTAACAGTACTACCTCTCTGGAGGAGCGATTTGGAGAAGTCTCATGTCTAGGGCCACGGGACAAAACAAGATCTTGTGATAAGTACCAGCTAGAGGGAAGCACAGAGCCTGCATGGGAGAAGCTCCAGAGAGAAATGACACACAGCGTATTGCAGGAGAGCTGGACATGGGGGCAGTTCAACAGCAGTGTACAGCAGTGAACAAAGTGAACAGCATGAATCATCCCAGTGGAATGATTTCAGATGCAGCAGGAGAGGAGGGAGAAGGCAGTAAGGCTATGGCTACAAACACGGCCTCAGAAAACTGCTCTGCCCGTCCGCTCAGCAATGAGACCTGCTAAGTCTGCCTCACAGGGGCGAAGCTGACCCTGCCTGGAACCGGTTCTAGGCTATTCAAGGATCTCCCACCTCTGGTTCGTGCCCACAACATCCTTCCCTTATAGATGGAACGTTCAGCCCTATCAAACACTAACCCATGTCCCTCAGGACCTCATCCACCCGTCCCTTAAATACCTTCAGGGAAGGGGAATCAACCACCTCCCTGAACAGCCTCTGCCAGTGCCCAATCACCCTTTCTGTGAAAAATTTTTTCCTAACGTCCAGCGTAAATCTCCCCTGGTGGAGCTTGAGGCCATTCCCTCTCGTCCTGTCCCCTGTCCCTTGGGAGAAGAGGCCATTACCCTCCTATTCAGGTAGTCATAGAGAGCAATGAGGTCTCCTCTCAGCCTCCTCTTCTCCAGGATAAACACCCCCAGCTCTCTCAGCCGCTCCTCATAGGGCCTGATCTCCAGCCCCTTCACCAGTTTCATTGCTCTTCTCTGGACTCACTCCAGAGCCTCAACATCCTTCTTGTGCTGAGGGGCCCAGAGCTGAACACAATATAAACTGAACAGCCACTGACATTCTGAAGACAGTGATCTTCTCTCAGCATCTCTGTGTTTGCTACTAAACAAAAAGTTCCTTGTAGCCAGTTTCTGGTCAAGGGAGGGCAGTCGGGAACCAGCCCCTCATTCTCCTGCCCCTCTGCTCTGGCACCCATACAGTAAAACATTCCCAGATCACAGACTCTGTGCTGGGTAGCTTTTGCTAGAAGTGGTTTAAGAACTGTGTTCAGTTGTGGGCCCCTCACCACAAGAAGGATGTTGAGGCTCTGGAGCAAGTCCAGAGAAGAGCAAGGAAGATGGGGAAGGGGCTGGAGAACAGGCCCGATGAGGAGCGGCTGAGAGAGCTGGAGGTGTTTATCCTGGAGAAGAGGAGGCTGAGGGGAGATCTCATTACTCTCTACAACTACCTGAAGGGAGGTTGTAGAAAGGAGGGAGCTGGGCTCTTCTCCCAAGGGACAGGGGACAGGACAAGAGGGAATGGCCTCAAGCTCCACTGGGGGAGATTTAGGCTGGAGATTAGGAGGAAGTTTTTCACACAGAGGGTCGTTGGGCATTGGAATAGACTGCCCAGGGAGGTGGTTGATTCCCCTTCCCTGCAGGTGTTTAAGGGATGGGTAGATGAGGTCTTGAGGGACTTGGTTTAGTGTTTGATAGGAATGGTTGGACTAGAAGATCCAATGGGTCTCTTCCAACCTGGTTGTTCTATGATTCTATGATTCTAATAGTTCTGTGCCTCTAGATCACACACGCACTGCTGGGAAACCATTCACCTCTCTCTCTCTCAGCCCTTGGCCTGGATCCCTAGCTTCTCCTCCACAGCAATTCTGTGGCTGTTTCCCTCACAACCATCAAAACTACCCATTTACCTGGTGCTGTTATAGTTTAAGGTGTCCATGTAGAACGGCACCCTGTGGCTTCTCTGGGAAATGGACATGGTGGTATCTCTGGGAAAGGAGTCGTGGCTATGAAAGGAAGTGACACAATCTCAAGCACCGAACTCAGGCACGTGAGGGAATCCTTCTAAGTGGTGAGAATCTTGACTAAACGTCCCTGCATCACAATCACCCACACACCAGAGCCATCCACGCAAACAGCACTTCCCTGGACCCAGGGAGTCAGTGTGAAGTGGGTCAGGACACTTCAGATGCTGAATAAATGTAGCAGTTGGGTATTCCTTCTGTTAACAAGTCTGGATTCCCTTTGAATTAAAGTCTCTCTCCGAGGAGACCTTAGAGCAGCTTCCAGGAGCGAAAAGGGCTCCAGAAAAACTGGGGAGGGGCTCTGGATCAGGGAGTGGGGTGAGGGGAATGGTTTTCAGCTGAAAGAAGTGACATTGAGATGAGATCTTCGGCAGAAATGTTTTGCTGTGAGGGCAGGGAGGCCCTGGCCCAGGTTGCCCAGAGCAGTGGTGGCTGCCCCATCCCTGGAGGGGTTCAAGGGCAGGTTGGATGGGGCTTGGAGCCCCTGATGCAGTGGGAGGTGTCCCTGCCCAGGGCAGGAGGTGGGACTGGATGGGCTTTGAGGTCCCTTCCAACTCAAATCATTCCCTGAGTCCGTGAGTTCTTACCGTCCAGCTGTGGGGTTAAATTCAGAGTGTCCCCTGGCATCAGTGCTGTCATATCTGCTGTTCCTAGGGCTGCTGCTCCCATCATAAACTCTTCCATCGTAATCTGGGGTAGGCCTGGCAAGGAAGCACAAAGCTTTGATGACATTGTACAGGAGGCACTGGAGGTCCCGCGCTGGCTAACCCGAATCCCATCACAGCACTTGCTGCTGTGACACGCTCTCCCTCTGCTCTGCCCATTTCACCTGTGCAGGGACTTCTCCCACTGGATCAGGGGCTCCAAGCCCCATCCAACCTGCCCTGGAACCCCTCCAGGGATGGGACAGCCACCACTGCTCTGGGCAACCTGGCTCAGGGCCTGCCCACCCTCATCATAAAGAATTTCCTCTTCACGTCTAGTCTAAATCTTCCCCTCTTCAATTTAAAGCCATTCCCCCTCGTCCTGTCCCTGCCCTCTCTGATCCAGAGCCCCTCCCCAGCTTTCCTGGAGCCCCTTTCAGCCTTCTCTTCTCCAGGCTGAACAATCATAGAATCATACAACAACCAGGCTGGAAGAGACCCATCGGATCATCAAGTCCAACCATTGCTATCAAACACTAAACCATGTCCCTCAGGACCTCGTCCACCCACATCTTAAACACCTCCAGGGAAAGTGAATCAACCCCCTCCCTGGGCAGCCTATTCCAATGCCCAATGACCCTTTGTGTGAAAAACTTCCTCCTAATCTCCAGCCTAAAACTCCCCTGGTGGAGCTTGAGGCCATTCCCTCTTGTCCTGTCCCTTGGGAGAAGAGCTCAGCTCCCTCCTCTCTACAACCTCCTTTCAGGTAGTTGTAGAGAGTAATGAGGTCTCCTCTCAGCCTCCTCTTCTCCACGATAAACAACCCCAACTCACTCAGCCGCTCCTCATACAGGAGGTTCTCCAGCCTTCGGATCATCTCTGTGGCCTCCTCTGGACCCATTCCAACAATTCCACCTCCTTCTTATTTTGAGGATTCAATGGATCTATCACCAATATTGCCTCCTTTCCCAGCACTCACTCAAACCACCACCGTGCCATCTGCCCCGTGGCCCAGTGGCCAACTGGCCCCTCTGGGTGCGAGACTCGTACTTTTTCCCTTTTCCAAGACACAACTCATTATTTAAATGGCTTTGACCTGCGGGCAGAGCTCAGGCTTTTTCAGCAGAGAAATAAGCTTATAGCTTATGGTCATTTTTTTGCTTTCAGGTGCCCTGGGGCACAGATTATGTTTCTATTGTCTATCAGCGCTTTGATCCTGATTAAAGCTTCAGGCAACTGTATAACTTAATGTTAAACAATGCTGCAAATCAATGGTGCATTAAAGAGAGAAAGAGAGGCAGGCAAAGCTCATCGTGAGATCGTAGAATCATAGAATCATAGAACAACCAGGTTGGAAGAGACCCATCGGATCATCGAGTCCAACCATAATGAGAAAAACCCTGCTCTGGGCAAGACTTGTTTCTGGTCTGTGATATAAACCCGAGGGCAGGAGTGAAGCAGAGTTTAAGACAGACACAGCAGCATGAGGTGGTGCCTCGGGGGGATAACAGGCTGTGGAGCCACAACAGAAGTCCATCTTTTTTTTTTTTTTTTTTAGTCCCTGTCTGCAAGTGCTTCCAGGGAGGCGATTCTCCCTCTGTATTCAGCACTGGTGAGGCAGCTCCTTGAATACTGTGTCCAGTTCTAGGCCCCTCACCACAAGAAGGATGTTGAGGCTCTGGAGAGAGTCCAGAGAAAAGCAAGGAAGCTGGGGAAGGGGCTGGAGAACAGGCCTGATGAGGAGCGGCTGAGAGAGCTGGGGGTGTTTATCCTGGAGAAGAGGAGGCTGAGGGGAGACCACATTTCTTTCTACAACTCCCTGAGAGGAGGTTGTGGAGAGGAGGGAGCTGGGCTCTTCTCCCAAGGGACAGGGGACAGGACAAGAGGGAATGGCCTCAAGCTCCACCAGGGGAGATTTAGGCTGGAGATTAGGAGGAAGTTCTTCACACAGAGGGTCATTGGGCATTGGAATAGGCTGCCCAGGGAGGTGGTTGATTCACCTTCCCTGGAGGTGTTTAAGACATGGGTGGATGAGGTCTTGAGGGACTTGGTTTAGTGTTTGATAGGAATGGTTGGACTAGAAGATCTGATGGGTCCCTTCCAACCTGGTTGTTCTATGATTCTATGATTCTATGATCCATTCAATATTTCCGCACCAGCAGCTTTCCCGGTCTCTGCATCCCATCCCCGACCCCTCACCTCCTCGTGCTGAACGCTTGGCTGTCCACATAGGATGGAATCCTGTGACTGGGTGCCATCCCGCTGGTGTTGGGAGGCTGACGGTCCGTGTACAGCGTCGTGGGATGCTGGGTCTCATAGGAACTGAGGAGACCCTCTTTGGAGCTGTAGTTAGACCTGCTAAAGAATTGGAGTCAGTTTGACCACAAAGCCAATGACTGTAGCCAGCTCAGACAAGCGTTTAAAACTTGCCGAGGCTGGATCACACCTCTTTCTGCTGCCAATGAGAAAAACTTGGGACACTGTGCAGTTAAAAGGTTCTAAAGGATGAAGGGAGATGCAGAGGTCTGTGCTACTTGTCCTCACCTACAGGAGCTGAGTTCCCAGCACAATGAAATGCTGCAAGATTTAGCAGTCATTTAAGTTAATATCTTAACTGAAGTTAACTAAGTTAACTGAAGCGAAATACAAACAGCTCCGCGTGGCTGGAATCATAAAATCACAAACTTTCCTGAATTGGAAAGGACCCACAAAGACCATTCAGTCCAGCTCCTGGCCCTGCACAGGACACCCCAACATTCACACCGTGGGGCTGAGGGTCTTGGCCAAATGCTGCTGGAATATTGTCAGGCTCAGTGCTGTGACTGCTTCCCTGGGAGCTGTTCCAGGGCTCCACCACCCTCTGGGGAAGAACTTTGTCCTCATGTCCTACTTAACCCTCCCCTGGCATCTTCCTGCCATTCCCTTGGGTCCTGTCACTGCCACCAGAGAGAAGAGCTCAACGCCTGCTCATCCTCCCCTGGTGAGGAAGCTGCAGAGCGCAATGAGTTCTCCCCTCAGTCTCCTCTTCTCCAGGCTGAACAGACCAAGTGATTTCAGCTGCTCCTCACACTCTCGCCCTTGTAAACTTTCCCCAACTCTGCGCCCTGCTCTGGACACTCTCCAGCAGCTTCTGATCTTTTTTATCCTGTGATACCCAGAACTGCCCCCACTGCTCAAGGTGGAGCAGAGGGGACAACCCCCTCCCTCACATGATGCCGTGCTGGATGTGCCCCAGGACACGGAGTGAATCCTAACCCTAATACCACTTTTTTCAGTCTTGTTTGATTATTGTATGCTGAGTAACTTTATGCAGGCGCAGGACTTTGATAGGAACGGTTGGACTCGATGATCTGATGAGTCCCTTCCAACCTGGTTGTTCTATGATTCTATGATTCTATGACTTCAGCCAGGGTTTCAAGAAGCAGGGATAGCAAAGGATGAGATACGAAAGCCACTGGTGGGCAGACACAAAAGTCCCGCTGTACCTGGCGGCCACTGGGTTAGGCTCGTAGTGTCTCCAGTCTCCTGGGCTCTCCCGGTGACTCTCTGAGCTGGGGTGGGTCTGTTCTCCATAAGCTGGAGTAGTTCTGGTCAAGGAGGGAAAAGGTCATCAGCAGCGTTAGTGCTCGTGTTTGATAGGAATGGTTGGACTCGATGATCCGATGGGTCTCTTCCAACCTGGTTGTTCTATGATTCTATGATTCAACCAGCCCACGGTGGGACGTGCAGGCAGCTACATCAGGATTGTCACAGGATCATTAGGCTGGAAAAGGCCTTTAAGATCTTCAAGTCCAACCGCACCTGTCCACTACTAAACCGGATCCTTGAGCGTGTCATGTGCCGTCAAACGCCTCCATGGATGGGGGTTCAATCACCTTGAGCAGTGGTTCCAGTGCCCGAGAACCCTTTCAGCAAAGAAGTTTTTCCTACTGTCCAATCTGAACTTCCCCTGGTGGAGCTTGAGGCCATTCCCTCTTGTCCTGTCCCCTGTCACTTGGGAGAAGAGCCCAGCTCCCTCCTCTCCACAACCTCTCAGTGAGTTGCAGAGAGCAATGAGGTCTCCCCTCAGCCTCCTCTTCTCCAGGATAAACACCCCCAGCTCTCTCAGCCGTTCCTCGTAAGGCCTGTTCTCCAGCCCCTTCACCACCCCTGTCACTCTTCTCTGGACTCGCTCGAGAAAATGTTATTTTATGAACACACCAGTCAAGAAACAAGCATTTGTAACACCTCTGTCCTGTGTGCAGGACAGCAGTGGACACACGCTTGGTCCCCTGGCTCCTTACCTTTCCAGCCACACATCAGATCTGTCCGTACGTTGGGTCTCTGGAGCAGTGCTGCTGCCTTCTCTGGGCAGAGAGCTGGACCTGCCACGACAGGAGACAATGAGAGGCTGCACAAGGGCCACTGTGCTCAGAACCAGTGTGGGATGCGGCTGCAGCCCCTGGTGACCATCCTGCCTCAAGGCAAGGACAGAACCTTTGCATGGGAAAATGCTAGATGATCCAAAGGGATGTGCGAAAAAGCAGAATGAATCATAGAACAACCAGGTTGGAAGAGACCCATTGGATCATCGAGTCCGACCATTCCTATCAAACACTAACCCATGTCCCTCAGCACCTCATCCACCCGTCCCTTAAACACCTCCAGGGAAGGGGAATCAACCACCTCCCTGGGCAGCCTATTCCAACGCCCAATCACCCTTTCTGTGAAAAACTTTTTCCTAATCTCCAGCCTGAATCTCCCCTGGCGGAGCTTGAGGCCATTCCCTCTCATCCTGTCCCCTGTCACTCAGGAGAAGAGCCCAGCTCCCTCCTCTCCACAACCTCCTTTCAGGGAGTTGCAGAGAGCAATGAGGTCTCCTCTCAGCCTCCTCTTCTCCAGAAGAAACACCCCCAGCTCTCTCAGCTGTTCCTCATAAGGCCCGTTCTCCAGCCCCTTCACCAGTTTCATTGCTCTTCTCTGGACTCGCTCCAGAGCCGCAACATCCTTCTTGAAGACAAGTAAGGAAATATTCCTTATCCTCCAGGAAAAGGCAGGGGCAGCAGTTATCTGATTTCTTACCCAGTGACGCTTGAGTCGTGTTCATTGTGTTCCTTCAGCCTGGGAGGCTCGGGGCAGACACCATAGTCAGGAGGTTCTTGTCCCTTCTCAGGACGGTTGGTTGAGTCCAAAATCCTACAAGAAAGATCTGTGCTTAAGGTGGCAACGACAAAGACACGAGGGTGGGCAACCAGCCATTCCCAGACAGCAGTCATCGGGCAGGGAGCTGCAGATGCTCTGTGGGCCAGAGCTATTCCAAACTGCCCCCTGATGGGAATCATGCATTCAAACCCCTTTCTAGCTTGCAGGGTGAAAGCTTCACCTTCCCTGGAGGGGTTTAAGGGACTGGTGGACGAGGTGCTGAGGGACATGGTTTAGTGTTTGATAGGAATGGTTGGACTCGATGATCTGACAGGTCTCTTCCAACCTGGTGATTCTATGATTCTATGATTCTATGACAGCTGAAGGCCTTTCATCCAAGACGGTTGCAGAAGCAAAACACAGGTATAGGAGAAAGCACTCACATCACAATTCCTCAGGCTGATAGTTGCTTCTAACACCTCATGACATACTCACATATGATTTTGCAGCATTCAGAAATATTTGGATAGTACTTGCTGGCAAATAGAAGCTACTGCCAGCGCTCTGGTACCAAGGGAACCTCGCTGGTGCCAAAGGACACATGTCACACGCTGTTAGTGTCATAGAATCATAGAATCATAGAATCACCAGGTTGGAAGAGACCCACTGGATCATTGAGTCCAACCATTCCTATCAAACACTAACCCATGTCCCTCAGCACCTCATCCACCCGTCCCTTAAACACCGTCAGAGAAGGTGAATCAACCACCTCCCTGGGCAGCCTATTCCAATGCCCAATGACCCTTTCCGTAAAAAACTTCCTCCTAATGTCCAGCCTAAATCTCCCCTGGCAGAGCTTGAGGCCATTCCCTCTTGTCCTGTTGAAAAAGTGTCAAAAGTGTCTCTTGGCCTTCACACACAGTGTGAGTCTATCCCATCCAGCTGGCTTTTCCCATCAGCATGGGTGGGATTGCCTGCTGGAATCATGGAATCATAGTGCCCTGAGTTGGAAGGGACCCACAAGGCCCATCGAGTCCAGCTTCTGGCCCTGCACAGGACACCCCAACGTTCACACCGTGGGGCTGAGGAACTTGGCAAAATGCTGCTGGAATATTGTCAGGCTCAGTGCTGTGACTGCTTCCCTGGTTGCCGTTCCAGGGCTCCACTACCCTCTGGGGAAGAACCTTGTCCTCATGTCCAACCTAACCCTCACCTGGCATCTTCCTACCTTTCCCTCAGGTCCATAGAGAAGAGCTCAGCGCCTGCTGCTCCTCCTCCCCTGGAGAGGAAGCTGCAGAGCGTGATGAGTTCTCCCCTCAGTCTCCTCTTCTCCAGGCTGAACAGACCAAGTGCCTTCAGCCACTCCTCACACAGTTTCCCCTCTAAGCCCTTCCCCAACTTCTGTGGCCTTGATAATGTGCCACGATCAAGTCCTCACTCCTGGGTGCAAAGTGGAGGAGCTGCTTGCATGGTCTCCATTACATTGGGAACAATAAGACACGAAGAATTATGAGGTGAATGGATCCTGCAGTGAGTCCTCTCAACCACTTACCCTTCTTGGATCAGCTCTGGTTTATAGTTGTCAGAGGTCTGTGTGGTCTCGCGCTCCCTTTCTCCAGAGGTGTTCTCCTCTTTGAAATCCTGGGAAGACCTGGAAAAGGAAAATAAACTTCAGTCGTGCCTATCAAGAATAAACACCTGAAAACTCAGTTCAATGCACACTGAGAAGTCATTCCCAAGGCTTTGGTGGAGGATATTCCAAGGGCTGCTGGGAATTCAATTCAGGGATTGCAGAAGAAAATTTACTACATCAGTGGATACTGGAGAGAGCAGCGGTTGAGAGCTCAGCGATATGGCCCTTATGCTGCTGTTCTGGTGCTCGTTTTTTCCTGAGCAATCAGTATATCCAAGGCTTTCAACAACAAGAAAGAATATAGAATCATAGACTCACCAGGTTGGAAGAGACCCATCGGATCACTGAGTCCAACCATTCCTATCAAACACTAAACCATGTCCCTCAGCACCTTGTCCACCCGTCCCTTAAACATCTCCAGGGAAGGTGAATCAACCACCTCCCTGAGCAGACTATTCCAATGCCCAATGACCCTTTCTGTGAAAAACTTTCTCCTAATCTCTAACCTAAATCTCCCCTGGAGGAGCTTGAGGCCATTCCCTCTCATCCTGTTCCCTGTCACTTGGGAGAAGAGCCCAGCTCCCTCCTCTCCACAACCTCCCTTCAGGTAGTTGTAGAGAGCAATGAGGTCTCCCCTCAGCCTCCTCTTCTCCAGGAGAAACACCCCCAGCTCTCTCAGATGTTCCTCATAAGGCCTGTTCTCCAGCCCCTTCACCAGCATCACTGCTCTTCTTTGGACTCACTCCAGAGCCTCAACATCCTTCTTGTGCTGAGGGGCCCACACCTGAACACAGGATTCAAGGAGCGGCCTCACCAGTGCTGAGTCCAGAGGGAGAATCACCTCCCTGGCCCTGCTGGTCACACCATTTCTGATCCAAGCCAAGATGCCATTGGCCTTCTTGGCCACCTGGGCACACTGCTGCCTCATGGTCAGTCGGCTGTTGACCAACACCCCCAGGTCCCTCTCCTCCTGGCAGCTTTCCAACCAGGCTTCTCCCAGTCTGTAGCTCTGCATAGGGTTG
Source organism: Coccyzus lansbergi (assembly GCA_033558105.1). Classification (NCBI taxonomy): domain Eukaryota; kingdom Metazoa; phylum Chordata; class Aves; order Cuculiformes; family Coccyzidae; genus Coccyzus; species Coccyzus lansbergi. The sequence continues at coordinate 479,261 of JAUMJK010000001.1, forward strand.
TTGTGCCCCAAGTGCAGGACCCGGCATTTGGCCGTGTTAAACCTCATCCCATTAGACTCAGCCCATGGATCCAGCCTGTTTAGGTCCCTTTGCAGAGCCTCCCGACCCTCCAGCAGATTGACACTTCCACCCAGCTTAGTGTCATCTGTAAATTTGCTAAGGGGCAAGTAATATATTAGCAAACACAGGGTTATCACCCCAGGTCCTTACGTTGCTTCACTCCAGTAAGGCTTGTAGTACGGTGGGACCCCAGCACTCGTGTACCTGCTCTCTGGGCTGCTGCTTCTCTCCTCGTAGCCCAGGACAGATCTAATAATAAAAGAAAGGCCCATTACAACTTAAAAAACTTGCACATAGAATCATAGAATCATAGAACAACCAGGCTGGAAGAGACCCATTGGATCATCCAGTCCAACCCTTGCTCTGGTGAACACTCACCAGGCAGTGAGTTTACCACTCACTGCCCTGCACCAGGACTTCTCTCTAGGGACTATATTTAGAGTACATAGAGTCAGAGAAAACCTAGGTTAGAAACCATCTTTTAAATTATGAAGTTCAACCGTACCTGTCCACTACTAAACCAGATCCCTGAATCATAGAATCACCAGGTTGGAAGAGACCCACCAGATCATCGAGGCCAACCATTCCTATCAAACACTAAACCATGTCCCTCAGTACCTCGTCCACCCGTCCCTTAAACACCTTCAGGGAAGGTGAATCAACCCCCTCCCTGGGCAGCCTCTGCCACTGCCCAATGACCCTTTCTGGGAAAAAAGGTCCTCCTAATGTCTAGTCTAAATGTCTAGTCTCACACCATAGAAGATGGAGAGAGACACAATGCAACTTCTGTTTACTTTGAAAGCTGCAATCTATACTTCAGCACAGTTGCTTTCATCATAGAATTATGTAATGGTTTGGATTGGAGAGGACCTCAAACCCATCCAGTGCCACCCCTGCCATCGGCAGGGACACCTCCCACTGCATCAGGGGCTCCAAGCCCCATCCAGCCTGCCCTTGAACCCCTCCAGGGATGGGGCAACAACCACTCCTCTGGGCAACCTGGCTCAGGGCCTCCCCAGCCTCACACCAAAACATTTCTCCCCAAAATCTCATCTCACTCTCCCCTCTTGCAGCTGAAAACTGTTTCCACTCACCCTCTCTCTGCCATCCCTGACCCAGAGCCCCTCCCCAGCTTTCCTGGAGCCCCTTTCAGCACTGGAAGCTGCTCTAAGGTCTCCCCAGAGCCTTCTCTTCTCCAGGCTGAACAACTCCAACTCTCCCAGCCTGTCCTCATCTTTGGGTCAAAAGCTGTGAGAAGATATCTTTCTGTCCCTGCCTCCTGAGATTTCTCTTAAACCTCAGTGTTACTCACATGCTACAACTCCCTGAAAGGAGGTTGTAGAAAGGAGGGAGCTGGCCTCTTCTCCCAAGTGACAGGGGACAGGACAGGAGGGAATGACCTCAAGCTCCACCAGGGGAGATTTAGGCTAGACATTAGGAGGAAGTTTTTCACACAAAGGGTCACTGGGCACTGGCAGAGGCTGCCCAGGGAGGGGGTTGATTCACCTTCCCTGGAGGTGTTTAAGGGACGGGTGGACAAGGTGCTGAGGGACATGGGTTAGTGTTTGATAGGAATGGTTGGACTCAATGATCCAATGGGTCTCTTCCAACCTGGTGATTCTATGATTCTATACCCACTCAATTTACCTCACTCTTACCTTTTAAAGGAAGATTCTGTGTCCTCTAGGGGAACAGCGGCTCTCTCAGTAGGAGGAGAAAGTACATCTGACTGCAAGCTAGACCTGTAAATTAAAAAAAAAGGAATCTATGTCTTGACAGCTGCTGGAAGCTGGTCTAAGGTCTCCCCAGAGCCTTCTCTTCTCCAGGCTGAACAACCCCAACTCTCTCAGCCTGTCCTCATCCAGGAGGTGCTCCAATCCTCAGATCATCTCCATGTTCTCCTCTGGACTCACGCCAGCAGCTCCATGTCCTTGCTGTGCTGAGGACTCCAGAACTGGCTTCTGCTACCAACTGCGCTCTGGAGGAGACCCTTCTTCTCCCCCCTAGACCCTCTGCCAGTAGCACCACAAGGACCAGCCCCAGTCCCTGACCTGGCAGGTTCTCCTTTCCCATCATCCAGGTAGTGAGAGATCTCATACTGAAGATGCAGCTTCTCTGCGGCACCTGCCACTCTGTCCCCGCTCTCAGAGCCGGACCTGGCGAGAGAGGGAATTTCATGGGTCACAGAAGGAATTTTAGCGAATCAGAAAACAGAGCAAGAAGCAAAAATGTCAAACATTACATTTTTCTGTCTCTCCTGCACTAGGGGCACAACAACCCTAAGCAGAGCAAGAGACTGGGAGAAGTCTGGCTGGAAAGTGTCTGGAGGAGAAGGACCTGGGGGTCTTGGTTGACAGCGACTGAACATGAGCCAGCAGTGTGCCCAGGTGGCCAAGAAGGACAATGGCATCTTGGCTTGGATCAGAAATGGTGTGACCAGCAGGGCCAGGGAGGTGATTCTCCCTCTGGACTCAGCACTGGTGAGGTTGCTCCTTGAATCCTGTGTTCAGTTGTGGGCCCCTCAGCACAAGAAGGATGTTGAGGCTCTAGAGTGAGTCCAGAGAAGAGCAACGAGGCTGGTGAAGGGGCTGGAGAACAGGCCCTATGAGTAACATCTGAGAGAGCTGGGGGTGTTTATCCTGGAGAAGAGGAGGCTGAGGGGAGACCTCATTACTCTCTCCAACTCCCTGAAAGGAGGTTGTAGAGAGGAGGGAGCTGGACTCTTCTCCCAAGTGACAGGGGACAGGATGAGAGGGAATGGCCTCAAGCTCCACCAGGGGACATTTGGACTAGAGATTAGGAGGAAGTTTTTCACACAGAGGGTTATTGGGCATTGGAATAGGCTGCCCAGGGAGGTGGTTGATTCCCCTTCCCTGGAGGTGTTTAAGGGATGGGTAGATGAGGTGCTGAGGGACTTGGTTTAGTGTTTGATAGGAATGGTTGGACTCGATGATGCAATGGGTCTCTTCCAACCTGGTTGTTCTATGATTCTATGATCTTTTCCTCCTTCCTGCTTAGCTGAGTAAATTTCTTCCAGTGAAGCTGATGGGCAGAGACAGAAACGCACCAGCTCCCACCAGCACAAGGACAGGAGCTGCAAGATCTCTGCCTGGTTTTTATTGGGTGGATCAGGTCCAGCTCGCTTCGCAAGTGCTTCTCGCACAAAACATCTGTTAGGGCAGCTCGAGGCCAGGAAAAGATCCCTCTCATGCTAACAGCGAGAAAATAAAATGAGTTTTACACTGCTCATAGCTTTATGCTTACTTTGGTGGGTAAAATCCATTGTCAGCTTCTGTGTGTTCGGAGTAACTGAAAAGGAGAGAAAGTGGCTTTAGAAAGCATCTTTGGTTGGGTTTGGGTTGTGTCCTACAATGATTTTCTTATGCGTTTAATAACAGAGGGAGGAAGAGATCCCTAACGCTTTCCAGAGATGCTCCTCAGGCTGTTTGTACAGGTAAAATGGCAAGAAATGGGGGAAACATAGAGCACATGGAGCGCAAAGGGGCAAAGTGAGACTTGCTTGCCAATTCTCTCCCAAGTGATATCATTCAATTGAGTATTAACATCACCAAACTGCTGTAGGCTCCTTCCTCTGGTGATAAAAAGTTCGCAAGGAGTTTGAATGGCTGTAAAAGTTATTTTGCATGTCTGGAAGTTTTTCTCATATTCAGATTTTCTTAGCATTTCTTTCATTTTTCCTTCATTTCATGAGATTCTTCTGTTCCCTTGTTTATCTTTAACATAACTCTGAAAATAGAATCATAGAATCATAGAACAACCAGGTTGGAAGAGACCCATCGGATCACTGAGTCCAACCATTCCTATCAAACACTAAACCAAGTCCCTCAGGACCTCATCCACCCATCCCTTAAACACATCCAGGGAAGGTGAATCAACCACCTCCCTAGGCAGCCTGTTCCAATGCCCAATCACCCTTTCCATGAAAAACCTCCTCCTAATCTCTAGCCTAAATCTCCCCTGGCGGAGCTTGAGGCCATTCCCTCTCGTCCTGTCCCCTGTCACTTGGAAGAAGAGCCCAGCTCCCTCCTCTCTACAACCTCCTTTCAGGGATTTGGAGAGAGTAATGAGGTCTCCCCTCAGCCTCCTCTTCTCCAGGATAAACACCCCCAGCTCTCTCAGCCGCTCCTCATAAGTTCTGTTCTCCAGTCCCTTCACCAGCTTTGTTGCTCTTCTCTGGACTCTCTCCAGAGCCTCAACATCCTTCTTGTGCTGAGGGGCCCACAACTGAACACAGGATTCGAGGAGCAGTCTCACCAGTGCTGAGTCCAGAGGGAGAATCACCTCCCTGGCCCTGCTGGTCACACCATTTCTGATACCCATAAAATAACCCGTGTCAGGGGTTATTTCCTGATCCAGTGGGAGGTGTCCCTGCCCAGTTGGAACTGGATGATCTCTAAGGTCTCTTCCAGCCCAAACTATTCTATGACTCTATTTAGTGTCTCTGAACATCACCAACATGTGACAGATGCCACTGGTATAGAGTCATCTGGAAATTCAAGCCAAGACTCATCCCAAACCAGTGGGATACCCGGCAGCCCACAGCAGCAGCACAGGCCTCTCCATCTGCACGCACAGAAGGGAAGGAACAGCCCTGGCATCCTCCGGCTTGGCTCAGTGGATATGGCACAATGGGGAACTTGAGGTGTCTTGATTCAACCCCTTCTGTTTCGGTTTCCTTGCTCCCAGGCTGTGGGCAATGCACACAAGTGGCCTGTGAGCAAACAGCTCTCACTCAGCTACTCCTCAGCACCACAGGGTAAGGCCCTTCTGCCCTCACTTCCACCTTCTCGGGCAGGACAGAAGCACAGCCACTACTCTTGGGCATTTGCAAACTTTCTTGTCAATCGCAGAATCATGGAATGGTTTGGGTGGGAAGGGACCTCAAAGCCCATCCAGTTCCATCCCTGCCAAGGGCAGGGACACCTCCCACTGCATCAGGGGCTCCAAGCCTCATCCAATCTGCCCTTGAATCCCTCCAGGGATGGGGCAGCCACCACTGCTCTGGGCAACCTGGGTCAGAGCCTCCCCACCCTCACTCCAAAACATTTCTGCCAGAGACCTCATCTCAATCTCCCCTCTTGCAGATCAAAAACATTCCTCTTGGTCTGTCCGTGCCCTCCCTGATCCACATCCCCTCCCCAGCTTTCCTGGAGCTCCTTTCAGCACTGGAAGCTGCTCTAAGGTCTCCCCACAGCCTTCTCTTCTCCAGGCTGATCAGTCCTAACTCTCTCAGCCTGTCCTCATCCAGGAGGTGCTCCAGCCCACGCATCATCTCTGTGGCCACCTCTGGACCCTCTCCAACAGGTCCATCCATCCTTCCCAGTGTGGGTGCAGACTCCCTAGACAAGCTTTGAGGCTGCCCCAGGCCATCCCAGAACAGACAGGCCCCGAGTTGTTTTGGTCACCTTCCCTGGATCACTGGGAAGCACCTTCTAACTCACCGACCTCTCTAGAGCAGATGAAACCAGTGCTTCCTAGCAAGGTCCACCGAAAGCAGTGAAGATCATCACAACACAGAGCCCAAGCTAAGCAGCCCCGATGGCTATTGGCTATTCTGGTTGCCTGCCAGAAGGGCTGGTAGCCACGGGAAGGGTAGGAGCCAGCCTAGGACATGTCCCAGAGGGGCAGGGATGGGTGGTTCTCACACACAAAGGGCAAGTAAAGCCGTGCTGCTGGACATGGTTTAGTGCTTGATAGGAATGGTTGGACTCGATGATCCGATGGGTCTCTTCCAACCTGGTTGTTCTATGATTCTATGATTCTATGATTTCATTTGGACACTAGAGGTGTTCAAGGGCAGGCTGGATGGGGCTTGGAGCCCCTGATGCAGTGGGAGGTGTCCCTGCCCATGGCAGGGGTGGCACTGGATGGGCTTTGAGGTCCCTTCTCACCCAAACCATTCGTGCTTCTATGATTTGGAGACCACAACCAGCTCAGCTCCACTGCCCTGCCTAGGACTGTGGGATCTTTAACCATTTCCACAACACCTTAGAGTCAGGACACACTTTCTCCTCATCACTGAACGTTTTTGGTTCACCAATTTACAGGCTGCCTGGTTTCCTTATGTTCAATTTGGAGTTTTTGTTCAATTTTTGGGGTTTTTTTCTAAGGGGTCTCCTGTGGCAAAACTGAATTGGTGAGTGGTGGGTGAGGACCTAGAGAGACAGCCGAGCGTGAACCTCCCTTTACTGTTACCAAAATTAAAAATATCACATTCCAGAATTGCTTTACATTTGGTAATAAACCCAGAAAATGCAGAAATGACACACAGAAGTGATCCCTTTTTCATATCCTAGAAATTAAAGAAAAAATTGGCACAAACTAAAAAACATTTTATGGAAGAGGACAGCGTTTTCTTTTTTTTTTTTCCCCCTTTCTTAAATAAAATAGTAGAGAAACTGCTGCAGTGCTGCAAAGCGCAGACTGATTTTTCTATCAGTAAATATGTTTTCTGAGTTTCCTGACAGCTCAAGAGCAGTTTTTTTACGGTTTGCCCAGTGCTCAACTCAATAAAGGAATTTCACGCTAACCCTACCTCCCGTTTGTGGAAACCACGGATGCTCTGGGGGCTGGTTCGTCCCATGGGAACGTCTCAGACTCTTCCTTCAGAGGTTTGTCGCTAGAAAAGGGGAAACAACAGTGAGATGTGACCTGATAGCACTTAATGTCAGGCCACCCTAGAGCCAAACGCTAATGTCCAGCCAGGAAGAGCGGAAAATGGGAATGAATCATAGAATCACAGTACCACAGAATCACAGAATCACAGAATCATAGAACAATCAGGTTGGAAGAGATCCATCGGATCATCAAGTCCAACCATTCCTATCAAACACTAAACCATGTCCCTCAGCACCTCATCCACCTGTCCCTTAAACACCTCCAGGGAAAGTGAATCAACCCCCTCCCTGGGCAGTTCCAGTGCCCAATGACCCTTTCTGTGAAAATTTTCCTAATGTCCAGCCTAAATCTCAAAAAAAAGCAACATATCCGGATAGGAAGGGCCAAGCTTAGAATCGTGGAATCATCGTGGAGGCTGATGAAGGGGCTGGAGAACAGAACCTATGAGAAGCGGCTGAGAGAGCTGGGGGTGTTTAGCCTGGAGAAGAGGAGGCTGAGAGGAGACCTCATTACTCTCTATAACTCCCTGAAAGGAGATTGTGGAGAGGATGGAGCTGGGCTCTTCTCCCAAGGGTCAGGGGACAGGACAAGAGGGAATGGCCTCAAGCTCCTCCAGGGGAGATTTAGGTTAGAGATTAGGAGGAAGTTTTTCACACAGAGGGTCATTGGGCATTGGAATAGGCTGCCCAGGGAGGTGGTTGATTCACCTTCCCTGGAGGTGTTTAAGGGACGGGTGGATGAGGTCTTGAGGGACTTGGTTTAGTGCTTAATAGGAATGGTTGGACTGGAAGATCCGATGGGTCTCTTCCAACCTGGTTGTTCTATGATCCTATGACTCTATGATTAAGGTTGGAAAAGACCTCTCAGCTCACCCAGCCCAACCCCATCGTGCCGGCTAAACCATGTCCCCAAGTGCCACGGCTGCATGTTTTGAACCCCTCCAGGGACAGAGGCTCCACCACGGCTCTGGACAGCCTGGTCCAGGGCCTCTCTCGAGCACCGTGGGCCCAGCGGCAGCTGTGCTTATCTCCACCCAGGGGTCAGAAAGTCGTTCCTAGAGGCCCACCAGCTGGACCCTGCACCCATCTTCCACGCCCCCAGACCTGTCAAGCTGTGCGTCTGTCTCCTTCCCTCCCTGCCAATTACTCTCTCTCTCTCTGGTTTTAGGTGGTCTCAGTAATGAGGCATCCTCTCTTTTCCCTGGGAGAGTGACTCACAATTAGGAGCAGCTACATGACCCAAACGACCCCAGAGACAATGAGTGTGCTGTAATCAGGCTGGCCCTGCAGTGACACACAAGGATGTATTCATGGGCTTCAGCTGAATGGCCGTGACGACAGCCCAGCCTCTGCTTTTCTCAACCCCTTGAGATTTTGCTTCAGCCCAAGAGATCGATTTAGAATCATAGAATCATAGAATCACCAGGTTGGAAGAGACCCACCGGATCATCAAGTCCAACCATTCCTATCAAACACTAAACCATGTCCCTCAGCACCTTGTCTACCTGCATCTTAAACACCTCCAGGGAAGGTGAATCAACCACCTCCCTGGGCAGCCTGTTCCAGTGACCAAGGACCCTTTCTGTGAAAAACTTCCTCCTAATCTCTAGCCTAAATCTCCCCTGGCGGAGCTTGAGGTCGTTCCCTCTCGTCCTGTCCCCTGTCCCTTGGGAGAAGAGCCCAGCTCCCTCCTCTCCACAACCTCCTTTCAGGTAGTTGGAGAGAGTAATGAGGTCTCCTCTATGAATGCAGTCATAGAATCATGGGATGGTTTGGGTTGGAAGGGACCCCAAAGCCCATCCAGTCTCACTCCTGCCATGGGGGTGGTCTCTTCTCCCAAGTGACAGGGGACAGGACAAGAGGGAATGGCCTCAAGCTCCACCAGGGGAGATTTAGGCTAGAAATTAGGAGGAAGTTTTTCACAGAAAGGGCCATTGGGCATTGGAACAGGCTGCCCAGGGAGGTGGTTGAGTCACCTTCCCTGGAGGTGTTTAAGGGACGGGTAGATGAGGTCCTGAGGGACATGGTTTAGTGTTTGATAGGAATGGTTGGACTTGATGATCTGATGGGTCTCTTCCAACCTGGTTGTTCTATGATTCTATGTAGCCGCTCAGTATCCCAACTCTCCCTCTTCACATGTCCAGCGCCTGTGCCCACCCCTTTAGGTCTGCAATCAGTTCCTTCTTTCTTAGGTTCTCCTCCACACAACAGAGCTTTTAACCCTTTTCTACTGTTCAGCCACCCCTTTGGATTCCCTACAGGCTGCAGAGGACCAGAACCAATGTGAGGACAACCCAGCAGCAACTGAGGTTCAACGCATCCCTTGCAGGTGGAAGAAGCTCCCCAGGGAATGGCAGCCAGAGGGTAATTGGAGCAGTAAACCCAAAAAGCAGAAAGCAGACTCTCTAGGGACTGAGTCAGAGCGGAAAATCCTTGAGGGAGGCGAAGGGAGAGTGCACAAAACTGACATGTTGCAGCCTAGTCAGCAGATGATGCTCTTGGAGAGGAGCCCAGGACCATGACTGGAGAGATCCCATCTGTCTGAGACCACTAGCAGATACTTGCTGTTTCTGAGGAAAGGCAGAGCTACGCCTTATGTTCAGCAGCACAGAGCAGCCATTCTCAATTTCTTACCCATCCCCACGCTGCGGCACAGTTTCCGAGGAGGATTTTCCAGGAGAAGCCTGCCTGCTTTCGCCATTTCTGCAAGCAAACCAGCAAGAACAATTAGGTAGGGACATGAGGGGACACGATATGAGGCACAGGAACTGAACTGCAAGGTGCTTGTTGGAAACGTGCTGCAAACAGTGTAGGGGCTGCTTTAAAAGGAAAATCAGAAAATCATGGAATGGTTTGGGTTGGAAGGGACCTCAAAGCCCATCCAGTCCCACCCCTGCCGTGGGCAAGGACACCTCCCACTGCATCAGGGGCTCCAAGCCCCATCCAACCTGCCCTTGAACCCCTCCAGGGACGAGGAAGCAAAGTTCAGGAGATAGGATGTCCACAGTCTTGGGGCTCACGTTCTCATCGGGAAGAACTGGAAAATTTCAAGCTGCAGGAGACCCACAGCTTCCATCTGGATGTATTTTATAGAATCACTGAACAACCAGGTTGGAAGAGACCCATCGGATCATCGAGTCCAACCATTCCCATCAAACACTAACCCATGTCCCTCAGCACCTCATCCACCCATCTCTTAAACACCTCCAGGGAAGGGGAATCAACCACATCCCTGGGCAGCCTGTTCCAATGAGCCTTTCTGACACTTTTTTTCCTAATCTCCAGCCTAAATCTCCCCTGGTGGAGCTTGAGGCCATTCCCTCTCATCCTGTCCCCTGTCACTTGGGAGAAGAGCCCAGCTCCCTCCTCTCTACAACCTCCTTTCAGGGAGTTGTAGAGAGCAATGAGGTCTCCTCTCAGCCTCCTCTTCTCCAGGAGAAACACCCCCAGCTCTCTCAGATGCTCCTCATAGGGCCTGTTCTCCAGCCCCTTCACCAGCTTCATTGCTCTTCTCTGGACTCGCTCCAGAGCCTCAACATCCTTCTTGTGCTGAGGGGCCCACAACTCAACACAGGATTCAAGAAGTGACCTCACCAGTGCTGAGTCCATAGGGAGAAGAACCTCCCCGGCCCTGCTGGTGACACCGTTTCTGATCCAAGTACTCCCTGTGTGATACTGTTTATTGTTCCATGACTGCTCTGTGTCCAGAACAACCATCTCGGAAACCTTACAAGCAGATCCAAACTCTGCAGCACAGCACAATAGAGCTTTACACTGACACAGGGCCAGCAGTCCCTACCTGATTTCAGCGGCAGTGGAGCTTCGCTCTGAGGTTTCACTTGAGGCTGTGACTGTTTGGTTCTGACTTCCTGCTTCGGTGCTGCAAGAGAAAGCAAAGAGGAAAAAGCTGTCCTGCCTGAACAAAGCGCCTCCATGCTGCAACCAGCCAAGTTTCATAAAATCATAGAACAACCAAGTTGGAAGAGACCCATCGGATCATCGAGTCCAACCATTCCTATCAAACACTAAACCACGTCCCTCAGGATCTCATCTACCCATCCCTTACACACCTCCAGGGAAGGTGAATCAACCCCCTCCCTGGGCAGCCTATTCCAATGCCCAATGACCCTTTCCGTGAAAAACTTCCTCCTAATCTCCAGCCTAAATCTCCCCTGGTGGAGCTTGAGGCCATTGAAGTTTCCTGCCTTCAGGCGTTTCTTTCTGAGAATAAATAGAATGGAAACCGAACATCACTGCTTTCAATGCATTCGCTTACAACGTCATTTTATCAGTAGCACTTTTCCAACTAAAGGCTCTGATATCACCAGGAATATCTGTTTTCTGTCGATGATACACAGCAAACAAGGGCAGCAACCAGAGCACTCTTGGCAGGGCTGTGGAAAACTATTTTGACACTTTTTATACTGGAGTCGTGAATTTACTCGAACAGATAACATCATAGAATCATAGAATCATAGAATCACCAGGTTGGAAGAGACCCATCGGATCATCGAGTCCAACCATTCCCACCAGTCTCTAAACCATGTCCCTCAGGACCTCGTCCACCCGTCCCTTAAACACCTCCAGGGAAGGTGACTCACCCACCTCCATGGGTAGCCTGTTCCAGTGCCTAAAGACCCTTACTGTGAATATTTTTTCCTAATGCCGAGCCTGAACCTCCCCTGGCGGAGCTTGAGGCCATTCCCTCTTGTCCTGTCCCCTGTCCCTTGGGAGAAGAGCCCAGTTCCCTCCTCTCTACAACCTCCTTTCATGCAGTTGTAGAGAGCAACTGAGAATTATTCCTCTGCACATGTTTGGTGAGTTCAGTCTGTTCAAGGTTTTTCCCTGAGGGCTTTTTCCTTTCAGGTTTTAAACACTTTCCCAATCCTTGCAGGACATAACATGGATTTCAGGCATAAAAAGCTTTGAAAATAGCTGTTTTCATCTAAGAGAAGCCTCCTGCATATGCAGCTGACAAGTTTTCTTTGTTTCACCTCCTGGAAGGTGCCTATGGAAGCCTCTTACCTACTGTTTTGGGGAGGGCCTGATACAACTGCCAAAGAGTAAAGAAACATGGAATGGTTTGGGTTGGAAGGGACCTCAAAGCCCATCCAGTCCCACCTCTGCCATGGGCAGGGACACCTCCCACTGCATCAGGGGCTCCAAGCCCCATCCAACCTGCCCTTGAACCCCTCCAGGGATGGGGCAGCCACCACTGCTCTGGGAAACCTGGGCCAGGGCCTCCCCACTCTCACAGCAAAACATTTCTCCCTAAAAATTCATCTCAATCTCTTGCAGCTGAAAAACACTCCCCCTCATCCTCTCCCTGCCCTCCCTGATCCAGAGCCCCTCTTAGCTTTCCTGGAGCCCCTTTCAGCACTGGAAGCTGCTCTAAGGTCTCCCAGCAGCCTTCTCCTCTCCAAGCTGAACAACCCCAACTCTCCAAGCCTCTCCTCATCCAGGAGGTTCTTCAGCCCTCAGATCATCCTCATGGTCCAAGACACCCTGGTTGTGCTGTAACACTCACCTGGAGGGAGACACTGCTACTGTCTTTGGCTCATTCCAGGAAGACTCAGTGGTGGTTTTTCTTAGCCCATTAGTACTGACAAAAAAAAAAAAAAAGAAAAAGAAAAAAGAAACCAAATCAAGTAACAAATCATTAAAGACAGAAGATTTTTTTGTGTGTCTTCTTCTGTTCAAGGGCTTGCATGGGCAGTTGTCCCTGTGCATGTTTGTGCCCACGTGACCCACTGCCAACCTCGCAGCCAGCACGCTCGGTCTTTATCATAGAATCATAGAACAACCAGGTTGGAAGGGACCCATCGGATCATCGAGTCCAACCATTCCTATCAAACACTAACCCATGTCCCTCAGCACCTCATCCACCCGTCCCTTAAACACCTCCAGGGAAGGTGAACCAACCACCTCCCTGGGCAGCCTATTCCAATGCCCAATGACCCTCTGTGTGAAAAACTTCCTCCTAATCTCCAGCGTAAATCTCCCCTGGTGGAGCTTGAGGCCATTCCCTCTTGTCCTGTCCCCTGTCCCTTGGGAGAAGAGCCCAGCTCCCTCCTCTCCACAACCTCCTCTCAGGGAGTTGGAGAGAGTAATGAGGTCTTTAGACATTATCTTCTTCTGTCAGCACAGCTGGAGCTGTTTCTATCCCTAGTGTATGAGTTTGCACTAAAAAAATGAACTTCTCTTAGTGCAGAGACTCAAGCTCAGAGAATTTACAAATTGATTGCAGTGTGTGTGTGTGTAACGTGCGAGGAGAGGAGGGGAACTGCTTCCCAGCCCAGCCTCAAACCTCAGTTGAGAGGAAACCTCATTGCTCTCTGCAACTCCCTGAAAGGAGGTTGTGGAGAGGAGGGAGCTGGGCTCTTCTCCCAAGGGACAGGGGACAGGACGAGAGGGAATGGCCTCAAGCTCCACCGGGGCAGGTTCAGGATGGACACAAGAAAAAAAGTCTTCACTGTAAGGGTCATTAGGCAACGGAACTGTCTGCCCAGGGAGGTGGTTGAGTCGCCTTCCCTGGAGGTGTTTAAGGTGCGGGTGAATGAGGTGCTGAGGGACATGGTTTAGAGATTGGTGGGAATGGTTGGACTTGATGATCCAGTGGGTCTCTTCCAACCTGGTGATACTGTGATTCTGATTCTGTAAACCTGCCCCACCACGACACAAAGCTGCTACCAGAATTCGCGAGGCGGCTCCTTCAGCCTGAAAATAAAGCAATTCCGGCTGAAAAACCTCATCTATTGGACTCCCTGCTGGGCCCACGACAGACTGGAGTGGCAGAGAAGCTCATAATGCTGCCGCCTGGCATCATGCCACACTTCTGAGCGGGGAATAAAGCACTGAAACCCAAATTAACTGAATTTGCTGGAAAACGGAGAACGATTCCCCCTCCTAGGGCAAATGTTGCCTTGTCAGCCACACTTGAGCAGTGTGGATAAGGGGATGGTGTCACTGCTGCCCCTTTGCAGTAGGGACAGGCTGTGCTCGGCTATCACATCCCTGGGGATGCTCCGGCCTCTCTGCCACAGCTCCGTGTGGCTCTGCTTACCCTTGGGCTTCACAGTGACCTGTGAAAGGGGCTGGGAGCTGGAAACCAGGCTAACGCTTCCCATGGAAGAAAAAAATCGATTTAAAGATAATGAACCCCCAACATCTCTGGTCACACCTCTCCATTGACACCACAGCAGAATAATTAAATCTAAAGTCCCACAAAAGCCGAGAGCTGGCTCAGGGGACTGGAAATAATGAGATATCACGTATTTCGGGCCTAGGTGATGGGGTCAGTTCACACAGCCAAGTTGTCTGGTAAAAGGAGAGGATGAGGAGCCTGTTGAGATGTTTCTGGCCTGAAAATCTCTTGCCTCATGCCTGGGACGCAGATTTCTCCTCCCAGTTTTGGGCAGGCTGGTGGAGGAACTGGAGAACGAGGGTTCTGAGAGGTGGCAGAGAGAGCTGGGGTTGTTTATCCTGGAGAAGAGGAGGCTGAGAGGAGACCTCATTGCTCTCTCCAACTCCCTGAAAGGAGGTTGTGGAGAGGAGGGAGCTGGGCTCTTCTCCCAAGGGACAGGGGACAGGACAAGAGGGAATGGCCTCAAGCTCCACCAGGGGAGGGTCAGGCTGGACATTAGGAAAACATTTTTCATGGAAAGGGCCATTGGGTATTGGAACAGGCTGCTCAGGGAGGGGGTTGATTCACCTTCCCTGGAGGGGTTTAAGGGACAGGTGGACGAGGTGCTGAGGGACATGGGTTAGTGATTGATGGGGATAGTTGGACTCGATGATCCGGTGGGTCTCTTCCAACCTACTGATTCTATGATTCTATGATTCTCAGCCTGGAGAAGAGGAGGCTGAGTTGAAATCTCATCGTTCTCTGCAGCTCCCAGAAAGAAGGCTGGAGCCAGGTGGGTGGACTCTTCTCCCAGTAACAAGAAATAGGAAGAGAGGAAATGGCCTAAAGTTATGCCACGGGAGGCTTATCATAGAATCATAGAACAACCAGGTTGGAAGAGACCCATCGGATCATCGAGTCCAATTGTTCCCATAAAACACTAAACCAAGTCCCTCAGGACCTTGTCCATCTGTCCCTTAAACCCCTCCAGGGAAGGTGAATCAATCCTCTCCCTGGGCAGCCTCTGACACTGCCCAATGACCTTTCCGTGAAAAATTTTTTTCCAATCTCCAGCCTAAATCTCCCCTGGTGGAGCCTGAGGCCATTCCCTCTCGTCCTGTCCCCTGTCACTTGGGAGAAGAATCATATAATCATAGAATCATCAGGTTGGAAGAGACTCATCGGATCATTGAGTCCAACTATTGAGTCCAATAGTTGAGTCCATTACCCTCCTCTCTATAACCTTAGACTGGATGTTAGGACAAATTCCTTCACCAAAAGGGTTCTCAGGCACTGGAGCTGCTGCCCAGAGCAGTGGTGGAGCCCCCATCCCTGGAGGGGTTTAAAAGAGGAGATCCTCAGGGATCTGTTTAATTAGAGGACAGGGCTTAATGATCTCAAAGGTCTCCTCCAATCAAAAAAAATCTATGATTCTTTCTGCAAACATTCAGTGTGCCCTAAAAGCAAAGCCAGACAACACACTACTCCTGGATGAGGGAAATACCTGCTGTGATCCAGCGTAAACCTGCGCGAGTCAGACCCAGTTGGACTCTTCCTCTGCTGTCCTTCCTCTTCTTCTATCTCAATTCTTTCAAAAGGCAAAAAGAGAGACAGAGATCACTGCTTCCCATTCCCCACTGGCAGCTAATTCAGGTGGTTTGTTCTTGTTTTCCCTTAGGCCATGTTTTCCCTCTGTTTTCCCTAGAGGCAGATTTTCCCTGCTCCTCATGCTCCCTGTGCTCTGCGGCTGCTGAGCATCCCAAGCGTGCGAATGAGGTAAGATCTTCAGCCCAAATCAGAGGCATTTTGCTGTCACAGTCACTTTACAAACAGCATCAGCTGAATGCTTAAATTCCAGAGACAGTCCTAGGCTCATTTCATAGAACAACCAGGTTGGAAGAGACCCACTGGATCATCGAGTCCAACCATTCCAATCAAACACTAACCCATGTTCTTCAGCACCTTGTCCACCTGTCTCCTAAACACCTCCAGGGAAGATGAATCAACCCCCTCCCTGGGCAGCCTATTCCAATGCCCAATAACCCTTTCCATCAAAATTTTTTTCTAATGTCCAGCCTGAACCTCCCCTGGTGGAGCTTGAGGCCATTCCCTCTTGTCCTGTCCCCTGTCCCTTGGGAGAAGAGCCCAGCTCCCTCCTCTCTACAACCTCCTCTCAAGGAGTTATAGAGAGCAATGAGGTCTCCCCTCAGGCTCCTCTTCTCCAGGATAAACACCCCCAGCGCTCTCAGCTGCTTCTTATAAGGCCTCATAATCCTCCCACTGCTTTTGGCTCGGGGGCCTATAAACAGCTTTACCAGCTGATGCTTCCTGAGAAGCCTGGTTTGGGACCCCTCCAGGCCCCACAAGTCCCTATTGTACCGACTGCTTTAGAAGTTAAACACCTGCAGCCTGAAGAGCTGGAACCAGCCTTCTCTGGAAGAAGTCAGGCAGTGAATGAACCCCTCTGTGTTTCCCAAAGCATCCCCAGGATGGTGTTCTTGGTGTTTACCACATCATGGGCTCTCAAAAGCCGGGACAACTCCATCCAGAGCTTCCTTTATAAGGGGAGGGTCCCTCCAGTGCTTTGAATCACTCGGGGATCACAGAATCACGGAATCACTAGGTTGGAAAAGACCCCCCAGGATCATCAAGTCCCACCATTCCTATCAAACACTAAACCATGTCCCTCAGCACCTCATCCACCTCTCCTTTAAACACCTCCAGGGAAGGTGAATCAACCACCTCCCTGGGCAGCCTCTGCCACTGACCAATGACCCTTTCTGGGAAAAAATTTTTCCTAATGTCCAGCCTCAACCTCCCCTGGTGCAGCTTGAGGTCATTCCTTCTTGTCCTGTCCCCTGTCCCTTGGGAGAAGAGCCCAGCTCCCTCCTCTCCACAACCTCCTCTCAGGAAGTTGCAGAGAGCAATGAGGTCTCCCCTCAGCCTCTTCTTCTCCAGGATAAACACCCCCAGCTCTCTCAGTCACTTCTCTCGTTCTCCAGCCCCTTCCCCAGCTTCGTTGCTCTTCTCTGGACTCACTCCAGAGCCTCAACATCCTTCTTGTGCTGAGAGGCCCACAACTGAACACAGGATTCGAGGAGCGGTGAAAGTATAAATGACAGAAACACGTCACAGGTGCAACCGGACAGTAGAGCCAGAGTGACAACCCATCCCATCCCAACACAACTCCTATCCCAGAACTGAAGAGCAGCCCTGGTGGAGAACGAAGACGCACAACCCCAGCAGCACCTCCAGGGGCTCCGGGACCTACCTCTTGGCGAACAAGGGTGGGAATTCTTGTGTTGGGCTGCTGTAAAGGAAGCATCAAGGCAACAGTTAGAAGTCTGGAGGTAGAGACATGCCTTGGGCAGGGGCAGCTTCCCCCCCAAGTCTCCGATCCATCACTGACCCGTGTGGCGCAAGGCATAAAGGGGCTGTGCGACACCATTTGGTGGCAACCACGTGTGTTAAACCTGTGCCAGTTACAGCGCAGAGGAACTGAAAATAGGAAGAGCAGCTATTTATAACCTGTGAAGAGAAGAGGTTTCCCCACAGGGCATTTTTAATTGCAAACCTTCCTGACGGCTGTTTTCCTTCCTGCACACCAGCCTCCCTCCCTCCACCGACCCGACTCTTGGAGCATCGGGGGAAGTGGCAGTGAGGGCAAACACTCTCAATGTGCTTTTGAATCATAGAATCATAGAACAACCAGGTTGGAAGGGACCCATCGGATCTTCTAGTCCAACCATTCCTATCAAACACTAAACCAAGTCCCTCAAGACCTCATCCACCCGTCCCTCAAACAACTCCAGGGAAGGTGAATCAACCACCTCCCTGGGCAGCCTATTCCAATGCCCAATGACCCTTTCTGTAAAAAAATTCCTCCTAATCTCTAGCCTAAATCTCCCCTGGTGGAGCTTGAGGCCATTCCCTCTCGTCCTGTCCCCTGTCCCTTGGGAGAAGAGCCCAGCTCCCTCCTCTCTACAACCTCCTTTCAGGGGGTTGGAGAGAGCAATGAGGTCTCCTCTCAGCCTCCTCTTCTCCAGGATAAACAACCCCAGCTCTCTCAGACGCTCCTCATAGGGTCTGTTCTCCAGCCCCTTCACCAGCCTTGTCGCTCTTCTCTGGACTTGCTCCAGAGCCTCAGCATCCTTCTTGTGCTGAGGGGCCCACAACTGGACACAGGATTCAAGGAGTGGCCTCACCAGTGCCAAGTACAGAGGGAGAATCACCTCCCTGGCCCTGCTGGTCACACCATTTCTGATTCAAGCCAGGATGCCATTGGCCTTCTTGGCCACCTGGGCACACTGTTGGCTCATGTTCAGTCGGCTGTCGACCAACACCCCCAGGTCCCTCTCCTCCTGGCAGCTTTCCAGCCAGGCTTCTCCCAGTCTGTAGGTCTGCATAGGGTTGTTGTGCCCCAAGTGCAGGACCCAACATTTGGCCGTGTTAAACCTCATCCCATTGGACACTGCCCAGCGCTCCAGGCTGTTTAGGTCCCTTTGCAGAGCCTCCCTACCCTCCAGCAGATCCACACTTGCACACAGCTTTGTGTCATCTGCAAACTTGCTAAGGGTACCCTCAATGCCTTCATCCAGGTCATTGATGAAGATATTGAACAGGACTGGACCTAGCATTGAGCCCTGGGGAACCCCACTTGTCACTTTGAATGCTTCCCAAACCCTTCTCTCATTCTGGACACAGTTGAGCGTTGCTAGCACATCCCCTCCCTGTTTTCCTCCCACACCACCAACCTCCTGCTGCCTCATTGTGTCGCCCTGAGTTAGGTCAAGAGGAAAAGGATTCACAGTGAAAGCGTGCGGCAAAAATAAAAAGTCACTCACGTGGCTCCTGGGAGATCAGAGACCTTGGAAATCTGCTTTTATGCTTCCTCCCAGGAAAGAGATGGACAGCAGAGCCCTGAACAACAGCAGCTCCCACACAACCTTCACTGCACACACCCCCAGCACTGTTAGGTTCTTTTTCCCCAGAGAACCATTTTGAAACTGCAACTAAGAACCTGGATTCCATAAATCCGGTTCTTGTCCGAACACAATCATAGAATCATAGAACAACCAGGTTGGAAGGGACCCATTGGATCATCGAGTCCAGCCATTCCTATCAAACACTAAACCATGTCCCTCAAGACCTCATCCACCCGTCCCTTAAACACCTCCAGGGAAGGGGAATCAACCACCTCCCTGGGCAGCCTATTCCAATGCCCAATGACCCTTTCTGTGAAAAACTTCCTCCTAATCTCCAGCCTAAATGTCCCCTGGTGGAGCTTGAGGCCATTCCCGCTTGTCCTGTCCCCTGTCACTTGGGAGAAGAGGCAATGTAGAGGCAAACTCTGTACTGGCTGCAGTTTATATTCATTCTGATTCTCCCCTTACACAAAACAAAGCTGGAGAGACTAGTGTTAAGAACTGAGTCAGAAAACTGACGGTTGGATGGCTGATCCTAGGGAATTAGGGGCTACCTTGGGTTTTCTCTTCCTGAAATTTCATCCCTCTCAGTAAGGAAGAATCCCCAAGACTCCTAGAGGAGCTCTACAGAAACTCGTGGATAATCATAGAACGACTAAGGTTAGAAAAGACCTCTGAACTCATCTAGTCCAACCACCCACCCAGTCCCACTGTGCCTGCTAAACCGTGTCCCCAAGTGCCACCTCTACGCAGTTCTGGAATGCTTCCAGGGTTGGAGACTCATCACTCCAACGGTTGCTCTTCTCTGGACTCGCTCCAGAGCCTCAACATCCTTCTTGTGCTGAGGGGCCCACAACTGAACACAGGATTCGAGGAGCGGTGAAAGCATAAGTGACAGAAACACGTCACAGGTGCAACTGGACATTAGAGCCAGAGTGACAACCCATCCCATCCCAACACAACTCCTATCCCAGCACTGAACAGCAGCCCTGGTGGAGAACGAAGACGCACAACCCCAGCAGTACCTCCAGGGGCTCCGGGACCTACCTGTTGGCGGATGGTGCTTCATCACTCTTTCAGGAAAGAAATTTTCCCTAATATCCAATCTGAGCTTGTACTGTGCAACTTGAGGCCATTTCCTCCTGTCCTAATCCCTTGTCATGTGGGAGAACGGACAAGCACCCTCCACACCACAACCTCATTTCTGGAAGGTGCAGAGAGCAATAAGGTCTCCCCTCAACCTCCTTTTCTCCAGGCTAAAAAGCCCCAGGGCCCTCAGCCTCTCCTGGAGACTCTGTTCTCCAGCCCCTTCCCCAGCTCCATTCCCCCTTCTCTGGATGTGCTCCAGCCCCTCAAGGTCTTTCCTGCACTGAGGGGCCCAAAACTGAATCCAGGATTTGAGGTGGATCCTCACCAGCACCAAGTCCAGGGGGATGACTCCTTCCCTGCTCCTGTTGGCCACCCCATGGCTGATCCAAGCCGGGATGTTCTTGGCCTTCTTGGCCACCTGAGCACAGTCAGCTTCTAGACAGTCAGCGGCTGAGTCCTCTCCACTCACTGGAATGGTGCCCGTTGCCTTCACAGAGTCTTGGGCCACCATCCCTCTGCCTCCTGCCCCGCACTTCCACGCTGAAGACTCACCCATTGCTTTTCTTGGCAGCTGAGAGGACGTAAGCCCGTTCCCGGCTGGCAGTGCGTCTCAGGACACTGTTGGCCGCCTCTGTCCTGGAAAGGAGTGAAAGGGTCACATTCTGCTCACACCGTCAGTGGGTGTTGAGGGTAACACTGAACAAGCAGCAGGTGATCGATGCAGTGGAGCCTCTTCTGTTAACCCTCACAGAGCACCCATGGTCTGGGTGGCAGAAATCCTGTCAGAGCCAAGAGGAGTAAGGATGCCCTATCCCCTTCTTTAGAATCATAGAACAACCAGGTTGGAAGAGACCCACTGGATCATCGAGTCCAAACGTTCCTATCAATCACTAACCCATGTCCCTCAGCACCTCATCCACCTGTCCCTTAAACACCTCCAGGGAAGGTGACTCAACCACCTCCCTGGGTAACCTGTTTCAATGCCCAATGACCCTTTCTGTGACCCTTTCTTTAGTATCAGGCTGGGCCACAGCTCTTTCATAGAATCATAGAATCATAGAACAACCAGGTTGGAAGAAACCCATTGGATCATCGAGTCCAACCATTCCTATCAAACCATTCCTATCAAAGTGGCTCCACCACCCTCTGGGGGAAGAACCTCATCCTCATTTCCAGTCTAACCCTCCCCTAGCACATCTTCCTGTCATTCCCTCCAGTCCTGTCACTGGTGGCCAGAGAGAAGAGCTCAGTCCCTGCTCCTCCTCCTCCCCTGGTGAGGAAGCTGCAGAGCACGATGAGTTCTCCCCTCAGTCTCCTCTTCTCCAGGCTGAACAGACCTTGTGACTTCAGCTGCTCCTCACGCTCTTCCTCTCTAAACCCTTCCCCACCTCCATGCCCTCCTCTGGACACTCTCCGGTATCTTTAGATCATTTTTATCCTATGGCTCCCAAACCTGTCCCCAGTGCTTGAGGTTGGGGCCACCCTAGTGCAGAGCAGAATGGGACAATTGCTGTTGATGCTGTGCTGGACGCACCTTGAGACACATTTGGCCCTCTTGGCTACCAAGATCTCATGATCTACCATGCAGACAAAAGACATGAGAGAGCTGGGGTTGTTTAGCCTAGAGAAGAGGAGGCTGAGAGGAGACCTCATTACTCTCTACAACTCCCTGAAAGGAGGTTGTGGAGAGGAGGGAGCTGGGCTCTTCTCCCAAGGGACAGGGGACAGGACGAGATGGAATGGCCTCAAGCTCCACCAGGGGAGATTTAGGCTGGAGATTAGGAGGAAGTTTTTCACAGAAAGGGTCACTGGGCATTGGAATAGGCTGCCCAGGGAGGTGGTTGATTCACCTTCCCTGGAGGTGTTTAAGGGACGGGTGGCTGAGGTGCTGAGGGACATGGTTTAGTGTTTGATAGGAATGGTTGGACTCGATGATCCGATGGGTCTCTTCCAACCTGGTTGTTCTATGGTTCTATGGTTCTACTCCTGGTACACAAACGAGAACTCTGTCTGGATCTGAACCTTGAAGAAAGTCTCCAAGTGGTCCAGACTCGGAGAGGCACATGTAGGGGGTGGGCAACAGACTCCTCCCGTTGCTGCCAGGACATCTCTCTTCTCACAAAGACACTACGCAGCCGATTTGATTCCACAACCTACTTCCAGCTGCCAAATTAATTGGGGTCTGCTGTCAGGTTGAATCACGTCAGGCTTTTAATTATATCTTGTTGGGAGCACAGTCGCCCGTGGGCATAAACGCGCTCTGTGGAGAACTATCTGCTTATTATTATTTTATTGCAATCAGTCCTAATGGTTCAGCCTCTAATCACCGTTGAACTGACCCTCCCAGCAAGGACGAGTTAAGCTGAACGAGTCCACTCGTCACTGCCCCTGCAAGAAAGAGGAGGTTACTGGAGGGGGATACCTTTTTTTATGTTCATCTGGAGTAAAAGGCACGTCCTCCTCATCCACGTCCACTGATTTTTGTTTGACGTTGTAGGGAGCTCTGGAAAAGCAAGGAATCGGATAAGCCAGGGTAGGGGACCCACTGCTGGAAACTGCAGAGCCCAAGGTAAAGCCGAAGGCAGAGCATGCGGAAAGGGGTTCAGACTCTACAAGTGTCACAGGGAGGAGAGGAAAACACTTTTATTTGTCGCACATGTTGGGAATGCTTGTCACAGAATCATAGAATCATAAGAACAACCAGGTTGGAAGAGACCCACCCGATCATCGAGTCCAACTGTTCCTATTAAACACAAAAACATGTCCCTCAGGACCCTGTCCACCTGTCCCTTAAACACCTCCAGGGAAGGTGAATCAACCACCTCCCTGGGCAGCCTCGGCCAGTGACCAACGACCCTTTCTGTGAAATATTTTTTCCTAATGTCCAACCTAAATCTCTCCTGGTGGAGCTTGAGGCCATTCCCTCTTGTCCTGTCCCCTGTACCTTGGGGAAGAGCCCAGCTCCTTCCTCTCCACAACCTCTTTTCAGGGAGTTGCAAAGAGCAGTGAGGTCTCCCCTCAGCCTCCTCTTCTCTAGGCTTAACACCTCCAGCTCTCTCAGCCCTTCCTGCTGCTCTCCAGCCCCTTCCCAGGCTTTGTTGCTCTTCTCTGCACTCGCTCCAGAGCCTCAACATCCTTCTTGTGCTGAGGGGCCGACAACTGAACACAATATTCAACCCTGTGTCCTCACAGGGTTTTGTTTTCTTAGTGTAGGGATTAAGACCAGAGTCTGGTTCACAGTAAATGCTCAGCTGCATTTCAGCTTAGAGCCACTGTCTTTGACGTGACAAGCTGTGTAACAAATGCCAACAGGGCTGTTCTACCAAAAGGCTCCTCCTTTCTCCCCATTTCAAGGCTGCAAACCAGGTCCTCAGGCTGCACTCACCAGTTTGCTGCCTTAATTACTAGCAAGGGCTAAAATTCGCTCCATACAAAGGGTGTTATCAGTCCAAGGAAGGCCTCATGGCCCACACAAGCCTGGAGGGAGACTGAGAACTGCTTCAGTTTGTAGGGGAACTTCGCACTGCTCAGCTGATGAAGCCACACCTGGCCCTGCATCCCCATGAAGGTGGCTTCATCGCCGAAGCTCAGGTGCTGCTGAGCCTGCACACGGACAGAAAGGGCTGCTCCCCTTCGCACACTCACAGTTTCTTGTAGTCCTCAGTGGTCATCCTGTAGCCAGAGGAGGAGCGGCCCAGGCTCTGTCCCTTGGCGGCAGCGCTGCAGGTGACACAAACCACATCTGTTAACATCAGCCTCCTGAGCTCTCACCCTTCACCTCATAGAATCATAGAACTACCAGATCGGAAGAGACCCACCGGATCATCGAGTCCAACCGTTCCTATCAAACACTAACCCATGTCCCTCAGCACCTCGTCCACCTGTCCCTTAAACACCTCCAGGGAAGGGGAATCAACCACCTCCCTGGGCAGCCTATTCCAATGCCCAGTGACCCTTTCCATGTAAAATTTTTTCATAATGTCCAGCCTCAACCTCCCCTGGAGGAGCTTGAGGCCATCCCCTCTCGTCCTGTCCCCTGTCCCTTGGGAGAAGAGGCCAGTTCCCTCCTCTCCACAACCTCCTTTCAGGGAGTTGCAGAGAGCAATGAGGTCTCCCCTCAGCCTCCTCTTCTCCAGGATAAACACCCCCAGCTCTCTCAGACGTTCCTCATAAGGCCTGTTCTCCAGCCCCTTCACCAGCTTCATTGCTCATCTCTGGACTCGCTCCATGAGTACTTTCCCAGTCAAGTGCCATCCCATGCTCTGGTGAGACAGAACCATAGAATCATAGAACAACCAGGTTGGAAGAGACCCATTGGATCATCGAGTCCAACCATTCCTATCAAACACTAAACCATGTCCCTCAACACCTCATCTACCTGTACCTTAAACACCTCCAGGGACGGTGAATCAACCACCTCCCTGGGCAGCCTATTCCAATGCCCAATGACCCTTTGTGTGAAATAGAACCATAGAACAAACAGACTTTGATGCCTTTTCTTTTTCCTTCATCTGCAGGGTGAAGCCATTAAATGAACAGCCACACCTTCCAGCATCTCACAGGGACACGGTGGAGCTCCGTGGAAGCCCACAAGCATTGACTAAAGTGGATGACTAGAAATATATGCAGTATTTAAAGCTCATTTTCACTGAGAAGAGAAAGAGAGGCTCGTACCGTTTTTGTTGTTCATTTTGAGATGAAGAATCTGGCACGGAAGAGCTCTTATCGATGGTTCTTGTGAACACTCCTCTGGAGAGAAGAGAGACATAGCAAAGCTTTAGCAGGACAGAGTTTGGGATTAAAATGAAGAGACTTATAGACTCATAGAATCACCAGGTTGGAAGAGACCCACCGGATCATCGAGCCCAACCATTCCCATCAAAATTCCTGTCGAGGTCCTTTGTCTGTAATAACACAAGCATAACCTCTTCCCCACGTGAATAACTTGAAAGGACCTTCCCATTTTTGTGTATCTATAGTTTTTACTAATACCTGAACATCATCATCTTGACTTAATCTACCTGGCATTGCCTGAAAGTGTTAACAATTGGTGGTACTCTTTGGCTGAACAGTGTCTGCGTGTCCCGTAGGGAGGAATGTGCTGCCTCAGGACAATGAGAATTAGGTGGTCCCTCCTTGGAAAGTCACCTCGAAGCAAATTCCATCTTCCTACTCCTTGGCCTTAGACACCAGGTGTGGGTACAGGGCTGGCCAAGCTGTTTGGGATTGCTGGAGCATCAGAGTCCCCACAGTAAACAGCCCATGGAATCGCAGAACCATTTACGTCGGAAAAGACCGTGAAGACCATCGAGTCCAACCACAAACCCAACGGTGCCCAGTTCCCCATTATTCCATGTGTCAGAGGAACCTGTAGCACACTGGCCCCACCACTGGCGCTGAGCTGATCACATTTTCATAGCATGATAATCCTTCCATCCATGATCATTGTACCATACAGAAGACCTGATTTTCAGATTTTCTGATTTTCATCACCACCAAACTACCTGTTAAGCAAAATCCTCAGAGCTCTCTCTCTTCACCAAGATACTCCCTGAGGTTTGGAACGTTCCTAACTAAGAGGAGAACCCAAGAGATAGCAGTATTTTTTTATGGTTGTTGCTCCTCATCTAGTACTTCTGCCCCTATAGCCCAAATATATGCTGCTCTATACCAACCTGATGAGGTAACCAGTCTGAGGCTTGGCAGCAGGAGACCTGGAAAAGGACAGACAGCAGTGAGTAAAGAATCATGGGGAAAAAATCAGCAGCAGCATTCAAAGGAAATATCCAGGAGGCTGTTAAGCAATGAGGCTGGTGGGGGGTCTGGAGAACAGACCTTCTGAGGAGCGGCTGAGAGAGCTGGGGGTGTTTAGCCTGGAGAAGAGGAGGCTGAGAGGAGACCTCATTCCTCTCTACAACAATGAGGTCCTGAGGGATATGGTTTAATGTTTGATAGGAATGGCTGGACTCGATGATCTGATGGGTCTCTTCCAACCTGGTTGTTCTATGATTCTATGATTCTAAGCCAAAAATCCAGCTAAATGGGCCTTGAGGGATCCCTCAGCTTCTGCACCAAAATTAACCTCGGGAGGACTCTTTGAAAATGAGTCCTCATCAGAACAAGTTCTACAAAAGCTCTATAGGAAAAGTGAATTTTCACAGAATCACAGAATCACCAGGTTGGAAAACACCCACCAGATCATCAAGTCCAATCATTCCCACCAATCACTAAACCATGTCCTTCAGCACCTCGTCCACCCGTTCCTTAAACACCTCCAGGGAAGGTGAATCAACCCCCTCCCTGGGCAGCCTCTGACACTGCCCAGTGACCTTTTCTGTGAAAAATTTTTTCCTAATGTCCAGCCTGAACCTCCCCTGGTGGAGCTTGAGGCCATTCCCTCTTGTCCTGTCCCCTATCACTTGGGAGAAGAGCCCAGCTCCCTCCCCTCCACAACCTCCTCTCAGGGAGTTGGAGAGAGCAATGAGGTCTCCCCTCAGCCTCCTCTTCTCCAGGATAAACACCCCCAGCTCTCTCAGCTCTCTCCAGAGTTAGCCAATTACATGCAGTCATGCTGACAGCACATTCTGGCTCAAAATTAAGTCTGCAGATTGATGGCACAGAGTGGGGAGGTGGCAGAGAGATTCTGGTTATCACTAGTGGACACCACCGTTATCAAAGGAGCTCAGACAGGTTCCCTTTGGCCCTGCCCAGATGGCATCCACTCTTTTCCTGCCTGTCCAGGTGCCCGTAGGATTTGATAGGAATGGTTGGACTAGATGATCCGATGGGTCCCTTCCAACCTGGTTGTTCTATGATTCTATGATTCTGTGAAGATGATTTGTTAAGAAAGCTGAGCAGGGCCCTCTTCTGAGCTCCTGCTCCAGACAGCACCAGCCATCGGGTCAGAGCTTGGCAGTGAGGCAGACTCACAGTGCCCATCGCCATGTGCTGAACGCGGCTGCCAAGCTCCAAATTTATGCGGTTGCCTTCACAGACACAGAAATGTGAACTCATTCCAGGCTGAGCCAAGCTCCCTGGGTGGGACAAGCTGGGAGCGCTGAATACAGCCACAAGATCTTGTTTCTGTGGTGTCGTCAGAGCAGGCACTGGGGAGTGCAGCCCTCTCAGCCCATTGTCTCGCTCTTCCCCGAGCATGGAATGAGAGCTGCAGGGAAGCCAAGAGGTTCTCCGGCTTGGCATACGGATCCCTGCCCTCACTCTGAAGCATAAACAGATCCTGGAGTCCCTGTCAGTCACCTGTCAAGTTCCGGCCCTCACACATTGGCGGGAAGATGCCCCTTCAGATGTCCCATTTCCAATGTCACAGTCACAGGCTGTCCTGAGTTAGAAGGGACCCACAAGGACCATCGAGTCCAACCCAACAGGACACCCCAACATTCATGGGGCTGAGGGCCTTGGCCAAAAGCTGCTGGAATATTATCAGGCTCAGCTCTGTGACTGCTTCCCTGGGAGCTGTTCCAGGGCTCCACCACCCTCTTGGGGAAGAACCTTGTCCTCACATCCAACCTAGTCCTCTCCTGGTGCTTATTCCTGCCATTGCCCTGGGTCCTGTCATTGCCACCAGAGAGAAGAGCTCAGCGCCTGCTCCTCCTCCTCCCTCGTGCCCGGTAAAGCTCTGTGCTACAGAGGGAGGCAGGAAGAGGTAGGGCACAAAGAGAACCCATCCTGCCAATCTGCAGCAAGAAGTGACAAGAACTGGCACAGAAAATAGGAGAGGGAGCAGGAAACTCCTCATAGGAGAGTGTAATGCTCTCCCACCAACAGTACTGGAGCTGGAAAAGAGATCTCACACAAGACTAAGACATTTCTACCAGGTTTACCCTTTAGGACACCAGTTCTACAAACTTCTGTGTTCCTGGAGAGCCTTCGCGTTCTGGCCCTGCAGAAAAATCATCTCACGCACAGGGTTTGGCTTGCTCTGAAGGAGCCCTTGGCTCAGAGCAAGCAGTTGTTGTAGCAGCACAGGAGGTGAGATGCACGCAATCTTGGGGGACCAGCAGCTTGAAGACATCCATTAATAGGATCATGGGATCATAGAATTGTTTGGGTTGGAATAGACCTTTAAGCCCAACCAGTTCCATCCCTGCCATGGGCAGAGACACCTCCCACTGGATCAGGGGCTCCAAGCCACATCCAACCTGCCCTTGAACCCCTCCAGGGATGGGGCAGCCACCACTGCTCTGGGTAACCTGGGCCAGGGCCTCCCCACCCTCACACCAAAACATTTCTCCCTAACATCTCATCACAATCTCCCCTGTTGCAGCTCAAATCCATTCCCTCTCATCCTCTCCCTGCCCTCACAGAACCAGAGACCCTCTCCAGCTTCTCTGGAGCCCCTTTCAGCACTGGAAGCTGCTCTGATGTCTCTCCCTAGCCTTCTCTTCTCCAGGCTGAACAACCCCAACTCTCTCAGCCTGTCCTCGTACAGGAGACGCTCCAATCCTCGGATCATCTCTGTGGCCTCCTCTGGACTTACTCCAAGAGATCCATGTCCTCCCTGTGCTGAGGACTCCAGAATTGGACAGAGGGATCCAATTCAGCTTAAAGGCATCATTCCATCCATTCATTCACCTGGACTTTGCAGGAGAGAAGCTACACGGTGGCAGCTGGTGAGACATTACAGTGAACAGTGCGGGCTCTCCTCAAGGCCTGTGTTTTTCAACACAATTCATAGAATCATAGAACAACCAGGTTGGAAGGGACCCATCGGATCTTCTAGTCCAACCATTCCTATCAAAATTCCCATCAATTGCAGCAGTGAGTGCAGGTGAGGAGGTGAAGAAAGAGAAAATATTCATGAAGAACCAGCAAAAGCATTCAGTGAGCCCAGGATGCGTCTCCAAAATTACCTGTCGTTCTGGGGAGCAACGGGTGTTGAGGCTGGAGATCCCCCACCGGCCTTTCCAGACCTGAGCGAGAAAGCACAATGACACAATTAACTCCTTATCACACTGAGCTGCCTTGCTGAAGGTGGCAGGGGTGGTTTTGGAGATAAAGAGTTAAGAGCAGACCGATTTGGGCTTGGGTTTGTTTCTAATTAAAGGGAAACCGGTGCAGATGGTGGTGTTCCCTGGTACAGGGTGACTGCAGACTTGGCTGGTTTATCACCTGAAGTCCCTCTCATCAAGCTCTGCCCCTTTGTTTCATAGAATCATAGAATTGTAGAACAACCAGGTTGGAAGAGACCCACTGGATCACAGAGTCCAACCATTCCTATCAAACACTAAACCATGTCCCCTTCCGAGTTTGTCACTTGGAAGATGGCAAAACACAATCTGCCTTAAAAAAAAAATTCTTTTGCATTTCTCCTGAGACATTACATCTGCTTGTGCTGCTGGATTTCCAGCTCCCGGGAAAGAACACTTCTCAGAGCTTCTCCCAAGCCCACGTTTATCAACATGAAGCAAGAGCACCACTTCCCATTGGGATCTCCTGGCTTTGGAGGGCCCAGAAGAGCCTGGCACAGTACGTGTTGCTGCTGCAGCCTAGAGAAGAGAGGACTCATGGCAGCTTAAAAAGGGAAATGGAAGGGAGGGGAGGAGCGTTGGTGGCCACACTCACAGTGGACTGCTCTTCTTCTCATCCTCAGAGTCCGAGTTATGGTGGTGGATCCAGCTCTTGTCTCCTTTCAGGGTGGTGCGAACCTTCATCTGCCTGATGATCCTCCTGCGGTCTTCATCGGTGGATGGAATGGCGTGTCCTGGGGGAGGCAGAGGGAAAGGAAGGACAGAGGAGAAGGGTTGCTCAGTGAGGGTGAGGATTCCCATGTCAGCAGGTGAGCCTGGTAAATCTCAGAGAGCCAGGTTCTCCTGTCAGTCTGATTCAAAGACTGGACGAGTCTTTCACCACTTCTGATGGAGGATGGATAGATGCTGCCACCCAGGCTTCAGGATCAATTTACCCAGATGCATCCTCTCCTTTGCAAAGATGCAGACAGGTTTTCCTTTCCTTTCAGAAGCCATTAACAAGCCCTTTTTAACATTAACAAGCCCTTTTATACCAGGAGTACCAAAGATCATAGAATCATAGAACCACAGAATCACCAGGTTGGAAGAGACCCACCAGATCATCGAGTCCAACCATTCCCATCAATCACTAAACCATGTCCCTCAGCACCTCGTCCACCTGTCCCTTAAACCCCTCCAGGGAAGGTGAGTCAACCACCTCCCTGGGCAACCTCTGTCAGTGCCTAATGACCCTTTCTGTGAAGATATTCAATAGGTTTTTTAACCACATCTTTACAAAGCAGTGAGATTCCTCCAGCATTTCTCATCACATCAGCTCTAGCGTAAGGTTCTTTGGTTTGTGAGGGAGCATGATACGTCTGGAGCATGAAGAGTTGGGGGATTGAAGTAAGCCAGAAAATTCAAACACTCAGCAGTCAGAGTTGGAGGAGACATGTCCTCTGGTTCTTCGTTTCATAGAATCATGGAATGGGTTGGAAAGGACCTTAGATCACCCAGTCCCACCCCTCCCACAACTCCCACGGGATCACGGGTTCCAAGCTCCATCCAACCTGCCCTTGAACCCCTCCAGGGATGGGGCAGCCACCCCTGTTCTGGGCAACCTGAGGAGGAAGGGGGAATGGCCTTGTACAAGGGAAGGAAACAACATCCAAGGACAGGTTGAGAGTGTTGAGTTTGTTCAGCCTGGAGAAGAGGGAGACCTCATCACGCTCTGCAGCTTCCTCTCCAGGGGAGGAGGAAGAGCAGGTGCTGAGCTCTTCTCTCTGGCCACCAGTGCCAGGAACTGAGGGAATGGCAGGAAGATGCCAGGGGAGGGTTAGGTTGGACATGAGGACAAGGTTCATCCCCCAGAGGGTGGTGGAGCCCTGGAACAGCTCCCAGGGAAGCAGCCACAGCACTGAGCCTGACAATATCACAGCAGCATTTGTCCGAGTCCCTCAGCCCCACAGTGTGAATCTTGGGGTGTCCTGTGCAGGGACAGAAGCTGGACTCGATGGTCCTTGTGGGTCCCTTCCAACTCAGGACGTGCTCTGGTTCTACCCTTGGACACAGTGCACGGGGGGAGCAGAGCAAAGACGTTACAGCGGATAAAACTGAGCAAAGAAGGCAAAGGAAAGCCACGTGAGGGGACAGATCCCCATTGGCTTGGGATGGGGAAAGGAATTACCTTTACTGACACCCAGGGACATCATGGCTCTCAGAAGCACCTTCCCCTGAAGTTACTCTTTGAAGACAAGATGACCCTGGAAGAAATGAAAAGGGGGAAAAAAAACAGATTAGTACTTCTGAGTTTAAAAAATTCAAAGCTATGAGGAAAGGAGAGCATCACAAGTGTCACAGCCACAGCACCTGCAGGATGGGGAGATGGTGGCAAAGAGCTGTGATTCCTCCCCATGCTATGTACCTACCTGGCCTCAAGCTCCGCCAGGGGAGATTTAGGCTGGAGATTAGGAGGAAGTTTTTCACACAGAGAGTCACTGGGCATTGGAATAGGCTGCCCAGGGAAGGGGTTGAGTCACCTTCCCTGGAGGTGTTTAAGGGACGGGTGGATGAGGTCTTGAGGGACTTGGTTTAGTGTTTGATAGGAATGGTTGGACTAGAAGATCCAATGGGTCCCTTCCAACCTGGTTGTTATATGATTCTATCATTCTATGATTCAGCACTAAGGATGGGAAAAAACAAGCAGGTGTGCTCTCCAAACCAGTAAGTCTTCAGGTTGGCCACGATCAATGCAAACTTCCAGGTCAAAGAGAAAAAGCAGGTCAGAGATGTTAGAGGAGGAGGAGCAGGTGCTGAGCTCATCTCTCTGGTCACAGGACCTGAAGGAACGGTACAGAGATTTGCCAGGAGAGGGTAAATGTTCTTCATCCAGAGGGTGATGGAGCCCTGGAACAGCTCCCAGGGAAACAGTCACCAAGACTGACAATATAGGAGGAGAAGGATCTGGGGGTGTTGGTTAACAGTGACTGACCATGAGGCAGCAGTGGCCCAGGTGGCCAAGAAGGCCAATGGCATCCTGGCTTGGATCAGAAATGGTGTGACCAACAGGGCCAGGGAGGTTCTTCTCCCTCTGTACTCAGCACTGGTGAGGCCGCTCCTTGAAGCCTGTGTTCAGTTGTGGACCCCTCAGCACAAGAAGGATGTTGAGGCTCTGGAGCGAGTCCAGAGAAGAGCAACGAGGCTGGTGAGGGGTCTGGAGAACTGACCTTATGAGGAAGGGCTAAGAGAGCTGGGGGTGTTTATCCTGGAGAAGAGGAGGCTGAGGGGAGACCTCATTGCTCTCTGCAACTCCCTGAAAGGAGGTTGTGGAGAGGAGGGAGCTGGGCTCTTCTCCCAAGGGACAGGGGACAGGACGAGAGGGAATGGCCTCAAGCTCCACCAGGGGAGATTTAGGCTGGACAATAGAAAAAAATTTTCCCAGAAAGGGTCATTGGGCATTGGAATAGGCTGCCCAGGGAGGTGGTTGATTCACCTTCCCTGGAGGTGTTTAAGGGACGGGTGGACGAGGAGCTGAGGGGTATGGGTTAGTGTTTGATAGGAATGGTTGGACTCAATGATGCAATGGATCTCTTCCAACCTGGTTGTCCTATGATTCTATCATTCCAGCAGCATTTGGCCAAGTTCCTCAGCCTCACGGTGTAAACGTTGGGGTGTCCTTTGCAGCACCAGGAGTTGGACTCGGTAGTCCATGTGGGTCCCTTCAAACCCAGGACACTATTGTTCCACGATTACAGAATTTTACAACTATTCAAGTTCCTCTTCCTTCCCTGGCAGCTGGATCCCTCCTTCCAATGCCCACGGTAAAGCAGCTCCCAGCTCGACAACCTTGGAGGTGCTCCAAGATTAGGAATGTGCAGAGCCCTGCTTGTTTCATACCTGTTGTTGTAGTTGGTGGTTGAGCTTGATTCAAGTCAGGAAAACAAACGATTTGTTTCAGGTTCTATCATGAAAATTATTTTTTTTTTAAAGTTTTAAACAATCGAACAAAGAAAAGGAAGCAAAGCCTCTCAAAACAAACCCACTGCTTTGAGATCGATAGAGCTCAGGTTAATTCAGCACCTGATTACATTCTGAATGGAAAAGTTTCTTTTTAGCTAAAAGGGATTAGTCCTTGTTTTAGTCTGGAGGAGGCTGAGGGGAGACCTTATTGCTCTCTCCAACACCCTGAAAGGAGGTTGTGGAGAGGAGGGAGCTGGGCTCTTCTTCCAAGGGACAGGGGACAGGATAACAGCCTCAAGCTCCACCAGGGAAGGTTCAGATTGGACATTAGGAAAAAAATCTTCACCGAAAGGGTTATCAAGGCCTGGAATGGTTGCCAGGGAGGTGGTTGAGCCCCCATCCCTGGAGGGGTTTAGAAGACTGGTGGATGAAGTGCTTGGGAATTAAGTCTGGATGAAGTGTTTGATAGGAATGGTTGGACTTGATGATCCGATGGGTCTCTTCCAACTTGGTTGTTCTATGATTCTATGAAGTGCTTCATGGACAGATATGGTTGGAGTTGATCTCAGATGTCTTTTCCAACCTAATAAGTCTATGATTCTATACTTCGTAAGAGAAAATCAAAGGCAACTTTTCGAACCTGTTATCCTTTTCTTGCAGACGCTCTCTGCTGAGCCTGGATTCTGAAGCGACACTGCTCTTCCTTAATAAAGATGCCCAACCCTATCCAGGAGTCTGTGAATCTACACTTAGGTTGTTATTACCTCCTGGTGGGCTTGTCCCTGCAATTTTGCTGTGAAGCGACATGCCCATGAGGAACGCCGAGCACTGATCTCATAGCATCATTTCTTGGCAAAACCTCCTCCTTCGGCTTGTCTCAGCTGAGGATCAAGCTGGGTGCATCCACTCCTCATCCAGTGTGTGCTGTGATTGTGAACAAACCCTCTGCTGTTACCCCAGGGCTCCCTCTGCCTTTCACAAACACTCCCAAACATTAATCCAGCTTTCACCATGAGCAGAGAGCTCACCCCTTTTCTTATCCCTCCCAAATGCCTCCTCCCACGCAACTCAGAATCATAGAATCACCAGGTTGAAGAGACCCGTCAGATCATCAAGTCCAACCATTCCTATCAAACACTAAACCATGTCCCTCAGCACCTCGTCCACCCACACCTTAAACACCTCCAGGGAAGGGGAATCAAACCCCTCCCTGGGCAGCCTGTTCCAATGCCCAATGACCCTTTCTGGGAAAAACTTCCTCCTAATCTCCAGCCTAAATCTTCCCTGGTGGAGCTTGAGGTCATTCCCTCTTGTCCTGTCCCCTCTCCCTTGGGAGAAGAGCCCAGCTCCCTCCTCTCCACAACCTCCTCTCAGGGAGTTGCAGAGAGCAATGAGGTCTCCCCTCAGCCTCCTCTTCTCCAGGAGAAACACCCCCAGCTCTCTCAAACGTTCCTCATCAGGCCTGTTCTCCAGCCCCTTCACCAGCTTCGTTGCTCTTCTCTGAACTCGCTCCAGAGCCTCAACATCCTTCTTGTGCTGAGGGGACCACAACTGAACACAGAATTCGAGGAGCAGTCTCACCAGTGCTGAGTACAGAAGGAGAAGAACCTCTCTGGACCTGCTGGTCACACCGTTTCTGATCCAAGCCAAGATGCCATTGACCTTGTTGGCCACCTGGGCACACTGCTGCCTCATGGTCAGTCGCTGTCAACCAACACCCCCAGGTCCCTCTCCTCCTGGCAGCTTTCTAGACAGACTTCTCCTAGTCTGTAGCTCTGCTCAGGGTTGTTGTGCCCCAAGTGCAGGATCTGCCATTTGGCCTTGTTAAACCTCATCCCATTGGACTCAGCCTGTCAACAAATCACTTCAGTTTAGATGCACAGAGCTGTCGGTAACACAGAATTTCTCCCAAACATTCACTACAAATACAAAGTCTGAAACAAAACAATACCCATTCAAATAAAAATCCCTATCGTCTCCCTATTAATCCAAAAGATTTCTTCCACAGGTCCAGTGGGAGCCCTTTGGAGCCAACTGCTGCCTGGTAAGTGTCTGCACACCACCACTGCAATAGCCGCTTGATCCTAATTGACACCCTTGGGTGTTAACATTATGTAAATGAGCAAAAATTCTCCTCCACTTCCCAATCTGAACAGTTATTGCAGGCTCTGTTGCACTATTATGTGTTTCCCAGTTCACTCCAAAATGGCTTTGAAGGATAAAGGCCTTTGAAGGCCAATGGCATCTCGGCTTGGATCAGAAAAGGTGTGACCAGCAGGGCCAGGGAGGTTCTTCTCCCTCTGGACTCAGCACTGGGGAGGCCGCTCCTTGAATCCTGTGTTCAGTTGTGGGCCCCTCAGCACAAGAAGGATGTTGAGGCTCTGGAGAGAGTCCAGAGAAGAGCAACAAAGCCTGTGAAGGGGCTGGAGAACAGGCCCTACGAGGAACGTCTGAGAGAGCTGGGAGTGTTTATCCTGGAGAAGAGGAGGCTGAGGGGAGACCTCATTGCTCTCTGCAACTCCCTGAAAGGAGGTTGTGGAGGGGAGGGAGCTGGGCTCTTCTCCCAAGGGACAGGGGACAGGACAAGAGGGAATGGCCTCAAGCTCCTCCAGGGGAGATTTAGGCTGACCATTAGGAAAAAAATTTTCCCAGAAAGGGTCACTGGGCACTGGAACTGCCCAGGGAGGTGGTTGATTCCCCTTCCCTGGAGGTGTTTAAGGGACGGGTGGACGAGGTGCTGAGGGACATGGTTTAGTGTTTGATAGGAATGGTTGGACTTGATGATCCAATGGGTCTCTTCCAACCTGGTTGTTCTATGATTCTATGATTCCCTGGACAGCCTTAGCCCACCTGGAGCTCAATGTTCATAAAGTGCCCTGGGATCCTGAAATGAACACCAGCCTGGCTTGCAAAACACCAGCCCTCGGAGATGACCCCCTCCAGAAAGAACTGAGGTAAGGAAGTGCCTCTGGCTGCAGACAGACACCCTCTATTTCCTTGGCTGATGAGTACCTTGGGGTTTTGGCTGTGCCACAGGGCTTCTCAGGAACCCTGCTCAGATCTGTGCTTGTGCCATGCCCTGACTCCCTACTGAAGTAAACGGAATTGCGCTTCCGCCAAACTGACTTCTACATGGACAGAGCCTTGGCACTTGAGTTTACGAGAATCATACAATCATAGAACAACCAGGTTGGAAGAGACCCACGGGATCATCGAGTCCAACCATTCCTATCAAACACTAACCCATGTAGTGTCTGACAGTAAAGCCTTTATCCTGAACAGTGCAAGGGACACAACTGATGGGAATTTGTGAGCACAACCCGCTTGAGAGACATCAAACTAGCAATAACTTTCCAGAGGGACCACAGTGCCCAAGCCTGCTCATCAGTTCTCTCATTCCTCAGCAGGGACAGGGAGGCAACACTACAGGCAACACTTCAGGAACGGGTACATCGTAGAATCATTGGATCCTGGGATGTCCTCAGTTGGAAGGGACCCACGAGGATCATTGAGTCCAACTCCTGCACAGGCCAACCCTGCTGCTGGTCCCACTGCTTTGGATGCAGCCCAGGCCATGGCTGGTTTCTGGGCTGGAGGCACCCACTGCCTGTTCAGGTTGAGCTTCTCATCCACCAAGACTCTCCTGTCCTTCTCCTCAGGGCTGCTGTCAATCCACACGTAACACTCAATGTCCCAGGCCACAGGAGACCCATCGAAATGGGTGCTAGAATGGCTAAACTCCTGCTGACAAGGTGCTCAACAGGAGCACCCCAGCACAATAAATAAATGTTCTTCCTGTATCGGACCAACAATCTGTTCGATTGTGTCCCGTAACTGCATGTTTCCAGCAGGGGTGCTCACTTAATCCATGTTGGCTGCTTATTTGCTGATTCTCCCAGGCACTGGTGAGACCTCTCCTCGAATCCTGTGTTCAGTTGTGGGCCTCTCAGCACAAGAAGGATGTTGAGGCTCTGGAGTGAGTCCACAGAAGAGCAATGAGGCTGGTGAAGGGGCTGGAGAACAGGCCTTATGAGGAGCGTCTGAGAGAGCTGGGGGTGTTTCTCCTGGAGAAGAGGAGGCTGAGGGGAGACCTCATTACTCTCTACAACTCCCTGAAAGGAGGTTGTGGAGAGGAGGGAGCTGGGCTCTTCTCCCAAGGGACAGGGGACAGGACGAGAGGGAATGGCCTCAAGCTCCGCCAGGGGAGATTTAGGCTGGAGATTAGGAGGAAGTTTTTCACAAAAAGGGTCATTGGGCACTGGAAGAGCCACTGCCCAGGGAGGTGGTTGATTCCCCTTCCCTGGAGGTGTTTAAGGGACGGGTGGATGAGGTCCTGAGGGACATGGTTTAGTGTTTGATAGGAATGGTTGGACTCGACGATCCAGTGGGTCTCTTCCAACCTAGTGATTCTATGATTCTATGATCACCAAGACCCTTGATAATCACAACCCTCAGAATCACAGGCAGGTTCCATCCAGCTCTGGGAAGCCCTGGGGAGCACAAGCTTTGTCGCAGAGCAAAACAGGCAGAGCCCACACTTTGGTGCCAACCTGCTGCCTGCAGACACAGTGACTGCCAGCGCGCTGCCTCCCACTGAAGTCACTATCTCTGAAGAGCCGCATGAAAGCAATTACAAGCTGTTTAATAAGGAAAGGGGGAGCTGAAACCTTGTTTAGATCCTAATCTTTGGGGTGCATCTGTCTGTGGGCAGGCAGCCAGCTCCACTCTCCCTCTACATGTTCTGGGCACAGGGGTGGTCCCGATGTATGTGAAGTTTTTAAGGCAGCTTCAAGATATCATAGAATCATAGAATCATAGAACAACCAGGTTGGAAGGGACCCATCGGATCTTCTAGTCCAACCATTCCTATCAAACACTAAACCAAGTCCCTCAAGACCTCATCCACCCATCCCTTAAACACCTCCAGGGAAGGGGAATCAACCACCTCCCTGGGCAGACTATTCCAATGCCCAATGATCCTTTCTGGGAAAAACTTCCTCCTAATCTCCAGCCTAAATCTCCCCTGGTGGAGCTTGAGGCCATTCCCTCTTGTCCTGTCCCCTGTCCCTTGGGAGAAGAGCCCAGCTCCCTCCTCTCTACAACCTCCTTTCAGGGAGTTGTAGAGAGTAATGAGGTCTCCTCTCAGCCTCCTCTTCTCCAGCCTTAACACCCCCAGCTCTCTCAGTTGCTCCTCATAGGGCCTGTTCTCCAGCCCCTTCACCAGCTTCGTGGCTCTTCTCTGCACTCGCTCCAGAGCCTCAACATCCTTCTTGTGCTGAGGGGACCACAACTGAACACAGAATTCAAGGAGCGGCCTCACCAGTGCTGAGTCCAGAGGGAGAAGAACCTCCCTGGCCCTGCTGGTCACACCGTTTCTGATCCAAGCCAGGATGCCATTGGCCTTCTTAGTCACCCGTGCACACTGTTGGCTCATGTTCAGTCGGCTGTCAACCAACAGCCCCAGGTCCCTCTCCTCCTGGCAGTTTTCCAACCAGGCTTCTCCCAGTCTGTAGCTCTGCATAGGGTTGTTGTGCCCCAAGTGCAGGACCCGGCATATGTCCCTGTGTTAATGGAATAGAGTCTTCAGAGAGTAGCTCTTGGTGGAAACCCTCCCCCTGTGCTAGGAGAACAGGTCGAAGAGCTCGGTTTGGCTGCTGAGGGGAAGGCAATGTACACACACAACCACACGGGTGGACATCATCACCAATGGCCCCAGCAGAGGAGCCCAGAGGTGGCTCAGGTACCACAAAATCCTCTTACCCTTAGCAGGGAGTGATCCCTATGGATCACAGCCCCTGGGCTGGACAAGAGAGTAGCTATAGTTGTGCTCTTCCCCATCCCCATGGCCCCTGCTGTCCCTGAGGCCAAAGAGGCTGCAGGGTCCTGCACTTGGGGCACAACAACCCTATGCAGAGTGTGGGGGAGAGGGACCTGGGGGTGTTGGTCGACAGCCGACTGACCATGAGGCAGCAGTGCGCCCAGGTGGCCAAGAAGGCCAATGGCATCTTGGCTTGGATCAGAAATGGTGTGACCAGCAAGGCCAGGGAGGTGATTCTCCCTCTGCACTCAGCACTGGTGAGGCTGCTCCTTGAATCCTGTGTCCAGTTCTGGGCCCCTCAGCACAAGAAGGATGTTGAGGCTCTGGAGCAAGTCCAGAGAAGAGCAACGAGGTTGGTGAAGGGACTGGAGAACAGAACCTAAGAGGAGCAGCTGAGAGAGCTGAGGGTGTTTATCCTGGAGAAGAGGAGGCTGAGAGGAGGGAGCTGGGCTCTTCTCCCAAGGGACAGGAGACAGGACAAGAGGGAATGACCTCAAGCTCCACCAGGGGAGATTTAGGCTAGAGATTAGGAGGAAGTTTTTCACAGAAAGGGTCATTGGACATTGGAATAGGCTGCCCAGGGAGGTGGTTGATTCCCCTTCCCTGGAGGTGTTTAAGGGACGGGTGGATGAGGTCTTGAGCGACTTGGTTTAGTGTTTGATAGGAATGGTTGGACTAGAAGATCCGATGGGTCCCTTCCAACCTGGTTGTTCCTAATTCTATGATTCTATGATCCCTGCCCACTCATAGAGTCCTGAGCGAAGGAGCTGCTGGACAGCCAGACCAGCACTAATAAATTCTCCAAAAACCAGCAACCCATCACTTCGTTGGGAACGATTTGGCTTCCCGTCTAAGCCACTTAAAAAAGACGTAATTATACACCGGGAGATGAAACACTTACTATCCTTTCAAAGCTGACTGCAGCTCCCATTACCAGCAAAGACAGAAGAAAAACCTGCCAGCCACCTTCCTTTTGATGGCTCAACTGCCGCTTTCAAAAGGTAATAACAATTTTTTAGCCCTGCTGTTGTCAGGAGTTTGTTGGTAACTGCCCCCTTTGTGCCTAATAGCCACCCTGCCCTCTGCTCAGCTCGTTGATGAGCTGGCACCGAGCTTGGACCTAGTTCCGTGGACTGAATGAGTGTCCTGGGAAAGGAAGAGTTGCTGCTTTGATCCTGCAAATGCAGCTTTCCTGGCGAGCGCCACAGGGCGACTTTAGACTCCTGGACTGTCCACAGAGCCCGGGCCAGCTGCTGAGTTCGCGTTACAGCACTCCTGTTCCCGACGCCTCTGCTCCCTGGGTGCGGGACGGGATCGCCCTTTGATGTCCATGGCACCAGGCTCACCTTACTGTGCTGGTCCCTGCCAGAGCTGCACAGCAAGGTGCTCTGCGCCAGGAAACATTGGATCAAGCCAATCCTTTCTGGACAGGTACCCCAAGGGTGACCCACGGCGCTGCTGCCTTCCCGGGTCCACGTGACAGGGAAGTTAAACTGTTGGTGCCTCAAGGACCAAATGCCAAATGCCGGGTCCTGCACTTGGGGCACAACAACCCTATGCAGAGCTACAGACTGGGAGAAGTCTGTCTAGAAAGCTGCCAGGAGGAGAGGGACCTGGGGGTGTTGGTTGACAGCGACTGACCATGAGGCAGCAGTGTGCCCAGGTGGCCAAGAAGGCCAATGGTATCCTGGCTTGGATCAGAAATGGTGTGACCAGCAGGGTCAGGGAGGTGATTCTCCCTCTGGACTCAGCACTGGTGAGGCCGCTCCTTGAATCCTGTGTTCAGGTGTGGGCCCCTCACCACAAGAAGGATGTTGAGGCTCTGGAGTGAGTCCAGAGAAGAGCGATGATGCTGGTGAAGGGGCTGGAGAACAGGTCCTGTGAGGAACGTCTGAGAGAGCTGGGGGTGTTAAGGCTGGAGAAGAGGAGGCTGAGAGGAGACCTCATTACTCTCTACAACTCCCTGAAAGGAGGTTGTAGAGAGGAGGGAGCTGGGCTCTTCTCCCAAGGGACAGGACAAGAGGGAATGGCCTCAAGCTCCACCAGGGGAGATTTAGGCTGGAGATTAGGAGGAAGTTTTTCACACAGAGGGTCATTGGGCATTGGAATAGGCTGCCCAGGGAGGTGGTTGATTCCCTGGAGGTGTTTAAGGGACGGGTGGATGAGGTGCCGAGGGACATGGTTTAGTGTTTGATAGGAATGGTTGGACTAGAAGATCCAGTGGATCTCTTCCAACCTGGTTGTTCTATGATTCTATGATTCTATGAAGGTCATTAACAGATAACAAACTGTATCCTACACCAGCCCAAAGCCCACGTGGCTTTTCTTATGAAACCAACTGCAAACAACCCTGTCCCATCCACAGGGATCCAGGGACAGCAGAGACCACCCGTGCTGTCCCCCTGCTTTCCTAGGAGCTCTCACGCGCTCCTCCTGCTCCTGGGCAGAAGCACAAAACTCATTTCACCGGCGAGGAAGCTGAGTGTTAACGGAGGACTCGGCCAGTGACCTGAACGCTGGCCCTCAGCCACAAACAGGACTGAGGGCAGGCATGCGGAAGAATTTCCTCATTTAAGGATAATTGATGCCTGTCCTGACCTTCACGGTCCTCAAATTAAAATGTATTTAAAGCTTGCAAAAAGGTTTGAAGTTCCTTCCTTTGAACCTCCTAAACTCTGCTGAGAATTTAGTCATCCAGACCTAAACACGGGCCCAAGTCTCCGCTCTCCAACCCATACGGGAAACAGTGGGACTTTGGTTTAATGCTTAGAACATAAAGCACAGCTTTCCTAAAACCCCAGGAAGGAGAGCCGGGGAGAGAATCATAGAATCATAGAACAACCAGGTTGGAAGAGACCCATCGGATCATCGAGTCCAACCATAAAGCCTCTCCACACAGGTTACGTGCACCCATGAGATTATTTGCCCCAGAAAGGTGGCATTTAGAGTGTAGAACCGCCACTCCAGATCCGTGCTGGACAGGCCCTCCCGTGATCCAGAGGAGACGTGGCCAAAGAGTCACATTTCTCCTGCATTAGCCAGAGCACACAATGCAAACTTTGTGCCCCTGTTCTGCTTTTCTGTCCCCTGCTACCTGATCTGCTGTGAAGGGAGAGCAGTTCCACAGACCTTACCTGATAGAGTATAAACCCTGCCAGAGCAACCTTAACCCCTTACATCCATTTCAGCAAATCTGAGCCGATAAAGAGCGTTTCATAGAATCATAGGATCATAGAACAACCAGGTTGGAAGAGACCCATCGGATGTTCTAGTCCAACCATTGCTATCAATCACTAAACCAAGTCCCTCAAGACCTCATCCACCCGTCCCTTAAACACCTCCAGGGAAGGGGAATCAACCCCCTCCCTGGGCAGCCTATTCCAATGCCCAATCAACCCTCTGTGTGAAAAACTTCCTCCTAATCTCTAGCCTAAATCTCCCCTGGTGGAGCTTGAGGCCATTCCCTCTTGTCCTGTCCCCTGTCCCTTGGGAGAAGAGCCCAGCTCCCTCCTCTCTACAACCTCCTTTCAGGGGGTTGGAGAGAGCAATGAGGTCTCCTCTCAGCCTCCTCTTCTCCAGGAGAAACGCCCCCAGCTCTCTCAGACGCT
This sequence comes from Coccyzus lansbergi, assembly GCA_033558105.1. Lineage (NCBI taxonomy): Eukaryota > Metazoa > Chordata > Aves > Cuculiformes > Coccyzidae > Coccyzus > Coccyzus lansbergi. The sequence goes on from JAUMJK010000001.1 coordinate 521,448, forward strand.
CCTCATAGGGCCTGTTCTCCAGTCCCTTCACCAGCTTCGTTGCTCTTCTCTGGACTCTCTCCAGAGCCTCAACATCCTTCTTGTGCTGAGGGGCCCACAACTCAACACAGTATTCAAGGAGCGGCCTCACCAGTGCTGAGTCCAGACGGAGAAGAACCTCCCTGGCCCTGCTGGTCACACCATTTCTGATCCAAGCCATGATGCCATTGGCCTTCTTGGCCACCTGGGCACACGCTGGATTAGCTCCTTCTGCCCAGTGGCTGAGATATTTTTGAGCCGGCAAACTGAAAACTAGGTTTATCTCAGCTTTGAACTCTGACTTGGATGAAGTGCTGTGCCTGGGAGGGATGGAAGCTTCCATCCTGCTGTCAGCACTTGGGGAAGCACAAGCTCACACTGTGAACTCGCAACCTGTAATTCAGGATCTCATCCCACCTTCACCTTCCCTGGAGGTGTTTAAGGGACAGGTGGAAAAGGTGCTGAGGGACATGGTTTAGTGTTTGATAGGAATGGTTGGACTCGATGATGCAGTGGGTCCCTTCCAACCTGGTTGTTTTATGATTCTATGATTCTTTAAGCAGGTGGTTGAAAGTGTTTGATGAGAGAGATGGTCAATCAAACTCTGGAAGGCCAGAGACAGCCCAGGGACATGGACTGAGCCTCAGTGACAAACCCCCCATTGTGTCCTGATATTGACTCAGTATGAGGAACAACTGGCTGCAAGTCCAGAGGAGGCCAGGTAGATGATTTGTGGGCTGGAGAACCTCCTGTATGAGGACAGGCTGAGAGAGTTGGAGAAGAGAAGGCTGTGGGGAGAACTTAGAGCAGCTTCCAGTGCTGAAAGAGGCTCCAGGAAAGCTGGAGAGGGGCTCTGGAGCAGGGAGGGCAGGGACAGGATGACGGGAATGGTTTCGAGCTGGAAGAGGGGAGATGGAGATGAGGTCCTTAGGGAGAAATGTTTTGGTGTGAGGGTGGGGAGGCCCTGGCCCAGGTTGCCCAGAGCAGGGGTGGCTGCCCCATCCCTGGAGGGGTTCAAGGGCAGGTTGGATGGGGCTTGGAGCCCCTGATGCAGTGGGAGGTGTCCATGCCTGTGGCAGGGGTGGCACTGAATGGGCTTTGAGATCCCTTCCATTCTGTGATTTTATGATACCCAGCTCTGAACAGCAAAAATGTTAAACCCTTAGCGGAACAGTCAGCCTCACAGGCAGGGGGAGGAGCCCTCACATTTCAGAAGGTGCTTAGCTTCTCTGAAAGACCAACTTTTTACCCTCGCCTTCCTCTTTCTCCCTGCAGTGGCTTCTTGACAGTTACGCACGTGCTTGGTGATATTTCAGAAGAGCTAGGAGATTTCTAAGGTCAAGCTTGCGAACGACCAGCAATACCATAGTTGAAGCACTCCAGGCAACCTTAAATTTATCCTCCTAGCCTCATGCAATGTCATCATTACTTGGTTCAGTGTGTGCAGTCATTCTGAGTAGCCCAGCTACAAGAGCAGGTTTTTTTTTTCTTTTATTCTTTTATGAGAGTCTACAATTGCCTAAAAGGAGGTTGCGGAGAGGTGGGTGCTGGTCTCTTCTTTCAAGTGATAGGTGACAGGACAAGAGGGAATGGCCTCCAGCTGCACCAGGGGAGGTTCAGATTGGACACCAGGAAAAACTTCTTCACTGAAAGGGTTCTCAGGCACTGGAACGGCTGCCCAGGGAGGTGGTGGAGTCACCGTCCCTGGAGGAGTTTAAAAGATACCATTTACTAGTGGACAGGTGTGGTTGGACTTGATGACCTCAAAGGTCTTTTCCAATCTAGGGATTCTCCGATTCCCCAGGAACCACTTACTAGAGGGGTATGAGGAACCAACTGTCAGCTTAAAGGATGGATAGTTACTTCACCACAGGTGACGTCTCTGCCTCTGTCACAGTTCTTGCAGGATGCACCCAGGTCATCAAACTGTGCACCCACCTCTTTCAGGGTGGCCAAGGCCACTCTGAATACGAACTGCAGACGCATCCGGCACTTGCAGCTGCAGTGGAGCCTGCTCGGCTGTGTGGGATCTCTGCAAGGAGCCTGGCACAGAGATGGTGAACTCCTTCCCCAATTGTGAGGATGAAAACCGTACTTTCCACAGGGCAGGCTGCACAGAACCCATCGATACAGGCTGGACCACTGGGCAGAGTCCAAAGGGATGAGGTTTAACAAGGCCAAATGGCGGATCCTGCACTTGGGGAACAACAACCCTGAGCAGCTACAGACTGGGAGAAGTCTGGCTGGAAAGTGCCTGGAGGAGAAGGACTTGGGGGTGTTGGTTGACAGCGACTGAACATGAGGTAGCAGTGGTCCAGGTGGTCAAGAAGGTCAATGGCATCTTGGCTTGGATCAGAAATGGTGTGACCAGCAGAGCCAGGGAGGTTCTTCTCCCTCTGGACTCAGCACTGGTGAGGCCGCTCCTCAAATCCTGTGTTCATTTGTGGGTCCCTCAGCACAAGAAGGATGTTGAGGCTCTGGAGTGAGTCCAGAGAAGAGCAACAAAGCTGGTGAAGGGGCTGGAGAAGAGGCCTTATGAGGAACGTCTGAGAGAGCTGGAGGTGTTTATCCTGGAGAAGAGGAGGCTGAGGGGAGACCTCATTGCTCTCTACAACTCCCTGAAAGGAGGTTGCGGAGAGGAGGGAGCTGGGCTCTTCTCCCAAGGGACAGGGGACAGGACAAGAGGGAATGGCCTCAAGCTCCACCAGGGGAGGTTCAGATTGGACATTAGGAAAAAAATTTGACAGACAGGGTGATTGGGCATTGGAATAGGCTGCCCAGGGAGGGGGTTGCTTCACCTTCCCTGGAGGGGCTTAAGGGACAGGTGGATGAGGTCCTGAGGGACATGATTTAGTGATTGATGGGAATTGTTGGACTCAATGATCCAGTGGGTCTCTTCCAACCTGGTTATTCTGATTCTATGATTCTATGAATACAAGCAACACTGACCCACTTGAGCTGTGTCTGAGACAAAGACGTAACACTACCTGTTTTGATTCACTTGCAAATATTTACACCACAAATAAAATAATTCAGTCCAACTAGACGAACCTGGCAAAGACGTGAGCTATTGAAATTAGGGAAGTGCAGCGTAAACTTAATCAGAGCAGCCTGCAAACCCGCTTGTCCCGAGAAGCCATAGCGAAGCCAGGAGCTGTAGAACCCGACACAGCCTGATCACCCCCGAACACAACCACTCGCTGCTGCTCCTGCCAACATCACTACATCATTTTTCATTATACTGGGTGCACAGTTTCATTATTTTTAATTACAAGGCTTTAATTCCTAATTGCTCGAATAATTCCTGTATTTGAAGAGGAAGAAGGATGTAAAGGCTCTTCACCGCACCCACATGCCACTGACCCGAAGCCTTGATGTCTAAAGATGAAAGCAAGGAGGAAGGAAAAGTTCGTTTAGCTTTCAAAGGCAGAGCTTTGCCTGCACGTCACGGCCCCACAAACAGAGCAAGACAGTTAAACCTCACTGAAGATTCCCAATATTGCAGAGATGGGGCAAAGCTCTGCCAAGAAAAAAAACGATGGTTTTTCGTAAAAGGAAACTCAAGTCTGTCGTTTGTGGGAACCGGGATGTCCCACTAAAGCTTGAACGATTTTTACGAACAAATGTAATGCTTGGTTTTGGCTGGATGAATAAAAGAAACGCACCCAAGTGCAACACCCTGATCAATCTGATGAGGGAGGACATCTTAAAGTAGCTTCCAGTGCTGAAAGAGGCTCCAGGAAAGCTGGGGAGGGGCTCTGGAGCAGGGAGGGCAGGGACAGGATGACAGGAATGGTTTCGAGCTGGAAGAGGGGAGATGGAGATGAGATCCTTAGGGAGAAATGTTTTGGAGTGAGGGTGGGGAGGCCCTGGCCCAGGTTGCCCAGAGCAGTGGTGGCTGCCCCATCCCTGGAGGGGTTCCAGGGCAGGTTGGATGGGGCTTGGAGCCCCTGATGCAGTGGGAGGTGTCCCTGCCCATGGCAGGGGTGGGACTGGATGGGCTTTAAGGCTCATTCCAACCCAAACCATTCTAGGATTCTATGATCTCTGCTCCCCAGCTCTCAGCGAAGCAACCTATCCAGCTGAATCCAGCTCGTTCTCCCGTTAAGGGCTTGTCCTGGAGCCACCAAGGGCCAAGCAGAGGGGTAGGGACTGGAAAACGGAGAAGACGCCAAGCTTGGACGCAGGATGAAGCAAGGACAGAAGGAGGTGCTGTCTCCTCTGTACCAGCTTCACCGCTCCCACCCTCTCCTTTCCAGGGTGCTGATTTCATACCAACTCAGAAAGAAACAAGGCAGAGCAGAAGCGACAGAAAAACCTCTATCTGCACACTGCTCCATCGCATACGGGTCCTGGGGAGGCAGGGCTCGAGGGGCAGAAAGCAGTTCAGCTTACACCAAACTTCTCAAGAGCTTGTTAAGGGTCACTGGCTCAATTTTTACCTGTGGTGTCTGGACGCTGCTCACTCCTGGCCACAGAGAAAGGGCATTGGGCAGGGAGGGAAGGCAGGGATCAAACAGGGACAAGCAGCCAAGACCTGCACCCAGACCTCCCCTCTTCTGCCTCATTTGTGCATTTTAGGAATCACAGAACAACCAGGTTGGAAGAGACCCACCGGATCATCGAGTCCAACCATTCCTATCAAACACTAAACCATGTCCCTCAGCACCTCGTCCACCTGTGCCTTAAACACCTCCAGGGAAGGTGAATCAACCTCCTCCCTGGGCAGCCTATTCCAATGCCCAATGACCTTTTCTGTGAAAAACTTTTTCCTTATATTGTGCCTGAACCTCCCCTGGAGGAGCTTGAGGTCATTCCCTCTCGTCCTGTCCCTTGTCCCTTGGGAGAAGAGCCCAGATCCCTCCTCTCCACAACCTCCTTTCAGGGAGTTGGAGAGAGCAATGAGGTCTCCCCTTAGCCTCCTCTTCTCCAGGATAAACACCCCCAGCTCTCTCAGCCGCTCCTGCTATTCTCCAGCCCCTTCCCCAGCTTTGTTGCTCTTCTCTGGACTCACTCCAGAGCCTCAACATCCTTCTTGTGCTGAGGGGCCCACAACTGAACACATGGAACGTCAAGGAACACCCGAGGACTATTTCAGCTCCACACTTTGGTCCAACACACCACAGCAAAGAGCATCATTTCGCCAAGCGGGAGGGGGACCTAACGTATGAGGTCAAGTCTCCTTCACGTCTCCCAAATCCCTGCATCACAAGATTAGGAAAGGGCAGCCTCTCCTTCCTTTCTTCCTCCTTCTCTGGTCGAGAGAGCAGGAGAAGCTTGGAGAGAAGCAGCAGCCCAGCCTCCCCTTCCCAGCCCTACCTGTGGAGCCTCCTCAGCTGCGTCTTCTCCCCAAAAGGCAGACGCGGAGCAGCCCGAGACCAGTCTCCCAGCACTTTTGCCCACCGAGGGCCAGCAGCAGGTAACTGGGATCCTCCCTGGCAGCACAAGCAGCTGTGGGCGAGGCTGAGCGCTTACCTGCCAGGCGGCCGAGAGGGCCGGCTCCTGGAAACCAAGCCTTGTTTTGAGGAGGAGACTTGGGTGTGTTTTGCCCTTCAGGGGAATCAAACAGGTTTCTCCATTCAGAAATGGCATGGTCTCCCCTCCCTGTGAGCTCTCCTCCACATTCCTCACATTCTCCAGCGAATGCCACCTTCCCCAGCTCTGTGCTGCCATGGGACAAGCGGAGAGCAGCCCCTCGGCTCTCATCCGGCTGGATTTGCTGTCACCGAGCGCTGCCAGCAAGGCTCACCCGCAGGAGTGGGCAGCAAGCACCCCTCAGCTGCTCAGGTACAGTGAGCCCTCGGAATCCGAGTGAGTCCTTGGAATCCGAGCGAGCCGCTGACAGCAGTGGTACCCAAGCAGCATCAGGAACTAGTGCTGCAATTAGAACTCAGCACTGATTGTCTAGTTCTAATTAATTAAGCGAGGTAGGCAGCTGTGATTATCGCCCTTCGTTGCAGAGGAAATTGCCAGGTCCTCTCGTCTTGCTCAGTTTTATTTCCCATTCTAATTGCTGTGGTCACTGCAAGATCCCCGAGGCCCAGCTTTGGTGAGCCTGGACACAGCCGGACACTCGATTCCACATTTTGCCAGTTCCTAAAAACCCAAGTGGTTGGGGACGTCAGCTTAGAGCATCTCTGAGAAGTGAGAGCTGCTTCCTGGCACTGCCACAGGTTGCTACAAACAACCAGAGATGCATGGAATGGCTTGGGTTGGAAGGGACCTCAAAGCCAATCCTGTGCCACCCCTGCCATGGGCAGGGACACCTCCCACTGCATCAGGGGCTCCAAGACCCATCCAACCTGCCCTTGAGCCCCTCCAGGGATGGGGCAGCCACCACTGCTCTGGGCAACCTGGGCCAGGGCCTCCCCACCCTCACACCAAAACATTTCCCCCTAACATCTCACCTCAATCTCCCTTCTTGCGGCTCAAAATTGTTCCTCTCATCTTGTCCTTGTCCTCCCTGATCCAGAGCCCCTCCCCAGCTTTCCTGGAGCCTTTTGAGGACTGGAAGCTGCTCTAAGGTCTCCCCACAGCCTTCTCTTCTCCAGGCTGAACAACCCAAACTCTCTCAGCCTGTCCTCATATGGGACGTGCTCCAGCCCTCGAATCATCCTCATGGTCCCCTCTGGACTTCACAGAATCATAGAATCATAGAACAGCCAGGTTGGAAGAGACCCATCGGATCATCGAGTCCAACAGAAGAAGGAGATGAAGCCACAACCAGTCATCTGTCAGGACCTCTCCCAGCACACACTTTTCCCTGCCCCGATGATCCCATCTGAATCATACAATCATACATACAATCACCAGGTTGGAAGAGACCCACCGGATCATCGAGTCCAACCATTCCTATCAAAGTCCAACCATTCCTATCAATGCCAATCATCAATGTCATCCTACCAATGTCAGTCATTCCTATCAAGTCCTGGAAATGCTCCCTGGCTCTGTGGCAGCTGAGCAGTCAGCACCCTATGCCCAAGTCCCTCAAGACCTCATCCACCCGTCCCTTAAACACCTCCAGGGAAGCTGAATCAACCCCCTCCCTGGGCAGCCTATTCCAATGCCCAATGACCCTCTGTGTGAAAAACTTCCTCCTAATCTCCAGCCTAAATCTCCCCTGGCGGAGCTTGAGGCCATTCCCTCTCGTCCTGTCCCCTGTCCCATGGGAGAAGAGCCCAGCTCCCTCCTCTCCACAACCTCCCTTCAGGTAGTTGTAGAGAGCAATGAGGTCTCCTCTCAGCCTCCTCTTCTCCAGGCTAAACACCCCCAGCTCTCTCAGCCGCTCTCCTCGCAGCTCCATGGCAGACCTGCTGCAGGCCAGTGGGCAAAGCCCCATGGGCTGGGTGGGGATGAGCTGCAACAGGGCTCAGAACCCATCCCTGGCTCCCGGCGGCGCAGATAAGGTCTGAAAAACCCTGATGCCAGCGTTGCTACTCCAATCCCAGATCTTCCTCTCCGATCTATCCCTCAGCTGCAACCCCAGCAGCAGCACAGGCTCAGCTGAGCTGTCTTCCCCAGAGGCTGCCGGTGATCCCAGCTGAGATAAGCACAGGAGAGAAGACATAATATTCACAAAGCCGCACCCAGAGCATGGAGTGGGCACAGAGAGAGAGAGGTGTCGGCTACTAGGAGATTTAAAGGTGTTTAAAGTGAGCTCTTGAAAACACAGCCCAGACCCTGCCTCAGTAAAGCATCCTCTGCCTCAGCACTCCAGCTGACGGTGAAGCTTTATTTTCAGTAACCCCTGAGTCATCCCATCGTTTGCCGAAGGTTTGTTCAGGTTCTTTGCTGAAATAACAGTGACTAACAGCCCCACCAGCCTTTCGGAAGCCACAGGCTCTCTGCCAAGTGAGCAGATGAGACACCCCAGGGTCGAAGGACTACGTTGTTTTTTTTTTTTCCGATGCAAACACACTGTTCCACAGTGAGTGTTCAAACAAATGAACAAAAGAGCCCCTATTATGAGCAGCTTAATATTAAACACCAGAATAAATGGATAAGGAGAGACTAAAATGGTGCACACAGAAGCCTAGTGAGGTTTTAGTACATACAGAATTGGAGAATGGTTTCATAGAATAACCAGGTTGGAAGAGACCCACTGGATCATTGAGTCCAACCATTCCTATCAAACACTAACCCATGTCCCTCAGTACCTCGTCCACCCGTCCCTTAAACACCTCCAGAGAAGGGGAATCAACCCCCTCCCTGGGCAGCCTCTGCCAGTGACCAATCACCCTTTCTGTGAAGAATTTTTCCCTTATATCAAGCCTGAACCTCCCCTGGTGGAGCTTGAGGCCATTCCCTCTTGGCCTATCCCCTGTCCCTTGGGAGAAGAGCCCAGCTCCCTCCTCTCCACAACCTCCTCAGGAAATTATAGAGAGCAATGAGGTCTCCCATCAGCCTCCTCTTCTCCAGGATAAACACCCCCAGCTCTCTCAGCCGTTCCTCATCAGGTCTGTTCTCCAGCCCCTTCCCCGGCTTTGTGGCTCTTCTCTGGACTCGCTCCAGAGCCTCAACATCCTTCTTGTGGTTTGGGTTGGAAGGGTCCTCAAAGCCCATACAATTCCAGCAGAGACACCTCCCACTAGATCAGGGTCTCCAAGCCCCATCCAACCTGGCCTAGAACCCCTCCAGGGATGGGGCAGCCACCGCTGCTCTGGGCAACCTGGGCCAGGGCCTCCCCACCCTCACAGCAAAACATTTCTGCTTAAGATCTCATCTCACTCTCCCCTCTTGCAGCTCCAAACCATTCCCCTCGTCCTGTCCCTGCCCTCCCTACACAGACAACTATTTTTTTTTGATCTGGCACACGTCCAGGCTAAAGCACGAGTTGCCTGTCAGCATCACCCTCTTCCTCAGAACAAAGGAACACAGTAAAGAACTGCCTTTCTAATTAGCTGAGAGACATGGGTGCAGTATTAAGTAATGTTTTGTTATTAGCCTGAAAATACAGGCCCAAGCATATGTACAAAACATCCCAAGACAGTCCTTGAAGTCAGGGGTGTGGTGCCAAGGTAGACCAGCAGGGAATGTATTTCCGAGTTGGCGGCTCCATCTCCTCAACTTGGATGGGCAAGGTTGCCGCTGAAAGACAGGCCACACAGCACGTAGCCCAGCAAGATACAGAGAAGCGCAAGGCAAGATGCTTCCCCACAATGCAAACGTTCAAGCCCCATCAAAATCAACTCTCCAGGCTCCGTGTTTGCCCTCCTGATGGCACCCAAAGCCCTGCTGACTCAGTAGTGACCTGACACAGCCTTCTTCCTCCATCTCAGGAGTCACATCCCTTTCCAGTCTGAAATCCATATCTGGCTTCTCCACATCATGCTAATCATAGAATCATAGAACAACCAGGTTGGAAGAAACCCACCAGATCATCGAGTCCAACCATTCCTATCAAACACTAAACCATGTCCCTCAGGACCTCGTCCACCCGTCCCTTAAACCCCTCCAGGGAAGGTGAAACAACCCCCTCCCTGGGCAGCCTATTCCAATGCCCAATGACCTTTTCTGTGAAAAATTTTTTCCTAATGTCCTGTCTAAACCTCCCCTGGAGGAGCTTGAGGCCATTCCTTCTCGTCCTGTCCCCTGTCCCTTGGGAGAAGAGCCCAGCTCCGTCCTCTCCACAACCTCCTTTCAGGGAGTTGCAGAGAGCAATGAGGTGTCCCCTCAGCCTCCTCTTCTGCAGGATAAACACCCCCAGCTCTCTCAGCTCAGCCGTTCCTCATCAGGCCTGTTCTCCAGCCCCTTCACCAGCTTTGTTGCTCTTCTCTGGACAAAAAATATGGAACACTTCACGAATTTGTATGTCCTGTGGGAAGGCTCCTGAGAGAGAGAACAGAGACCTTTCATTTCATGTCAGTTATCCCTGATTTCTGGTGCAAAGGCTTCCTTTGGGATTCCAGGCTTGCTGGCTGGAAGCTCTAAGGCTGTTGCACGGTAGCACCTGTCGAGGGAAGGAGAGGATTTGCCTTCTTGCTGCCAGATATCTCGCTGGCCACTGAGCTTCTTGGGTGTAAAGGGAGAGGAGAGTTAAGGCTTGTCTGGGAAAACCATGGGAGAACCATGGTCCAGAGTCCAGAGAAGAGCAACAGAGCTGGTGAAGGGGCTGGAGAACAGGCCTTGTGAGGAAGGGCTGAGAGAGCTGGGGGTGTTTCTCCTGGAGAAGAGGAGGCTGAGGGGAGACCTCATTGCTCTCTACAACTACCTGAAAGGAGGTTGTGGAGAGGAGGGAGCTGGGCTCTTCTCCCAAGAGACGGGACAGGATGAGAGGGAATGGCCTCAAGCTCCTCCAGGGGAGGTTGTTTATCATTCTATGGTACTGCTACAGCTGCCACACACGAGCAGCCCACACCGGAATAAAAGGGACCTGGTTCTGCCGCACCTACTCCTCTTTTTGGCCAGTTTCCCATTTATACTGGGGTACAAGTTCATTTTATTTAAGAAGCCTTGATTTACTTGTGCACTGCAGTCCTGGGGAGAGGCAGGAATCCGCAGCTCCTTCCCCTTATGTCCCTCCAGTGCAGGAACTCATGTCTCCTTCTCCACCACAGCAACACTGGTGCTTCAGCCAGTCCCTAGTCTGGAAGGTACTGGTTTATCCAGCAGTTAAACCCAAGCCCTACCTACAGTTCCTGGTGTCTCTGTCCTGTCTGTTTCACAGCAGCGTAACCCTTTCTCTCCCAGTAATGTCATTGCAAGGAGAAGCAAGCTCATGCATTTCAGAGGCTCAAGGTCTCCACAGAGGGAACACCAAGGTCAACATCACATCTCGAGGACACCAACACCCTCATCCCCACGGAGCATACAACTGCCAAATACCTCCTCCTGTGCGAAGAGTAAAGCAGGGAAACTCTTCTAGTCAAGGTTGTTCCTAAAAAGGAGAAGAGAAGGAGAAGCTCCAAGGACAGTATGAACATCATAGACCTCACAGGGAGTGCTTTTCCAATTAACAGCATGAAAGACAGAGCATATTTTTAAAAGTGTTGAAAGGAGGAAACCTCAAGAACAGTTGCCTTCCAGGACTGGTAGAATATGAAACAGGGTTTTCTGACTTTCTCACTTGGAGAAATATAGCATCCCATAAACCACCCTTTGTCCTCGACTGCAACCTGAGCAGTGGGACCAGCAGGGACAGGGAGGGGATTCTGTCCCTCTGCTCTGGTGAAACCAAACCTGGAGCCCTGAGTCCAGTTCTGGAGTCCTCAGCACAGGGAGGACATGGAGCTGGTGGAGCGAGGCCAGAGGAGGCCACAGAGATGATCCAAGGGCTGGAGAACCTCCTGTACTAGGACAGGCTGAGAGAGTTGAGGTTGTTCAGGCTGGAGAAGAGAAGGTTGGGGGGAGACCTTAGAGCAGCTTGCAGTGCTGAAAGGGGCTCCAGGAAAGCTGGGGAGGAGCGGGAGGGCAGGGACAGGATGAGGGGAAACAGTTTTCAGTTGCAAGAGGGGAGAGTGAGATGAGATCTTAGGGAGAAATGTTTTGGTGTGAGGGTGGGGAGGCCCTGGCCCAGGTTGCCCAGAGCAGGGGTGGCTGCCCCATCCCTGGAGGGGTTCAAGGGCAGGCTGGATGGGCCTTGGAGCCCCTGATGCAGTGGGAAGTGTCCCTGCCCATGGCAGGAGTGGGACTGGATGGGCTTTGAGGTCTCTTCCAACCCAAACCATTCCATGACTCTATGACTCTACAACTCTGTCTCTAGGACATTACCAGAGTTAGGGCTGCTCCATCCTATGGGCCATGTGGCCTGTTACGTGCACACACACTAGTGCACAAGTGCACTGGTGTAAACCACAGCTCTGCCTTTTATTTCCCAGTGATGAGAATAAGACTGGGACACAGCTTTTTCTTGGCCAACCATTCAGACAGTTTACCTTGAACTGGAGATACCCAGGGCTGTTGTGCCACAAGTCACTGTACTCCCATGCTGCCTACGAAGCTGAGCGAGTCCATGGTGCTCAGAAGCTCCCCAGGCAGGGACAACCAGTCCCAAACAAGTCTTTGTGGCTTTACCCCAATTAAGCTCTTAGATAACCCACTCTTCCCAAAGTATCCCTGGGTGTCACTCACACCAGCCTCATCATTTTCCTCCTCATAATTACAGAAGCATAAGCAGTTTTTAATGATGTGATGTTTCAAAATCCCAGCAGTGGCCAGAGGCAGGAGGTTTTTTGCCAGCAAGTGACAGGGCTGGGTGACATCTGGGAAAGCAACACACTGCGGGGCCACCGAAACGCAGCAGCACCAGCCCATGGGCTACAAGAGCATCCAGGAGGCCTGCAGGGAGAGTCAATTCACTTCATGGGGAAAATCAGATCAGGAGCATTGTCCCTCCAGGTCTGAAGAGGTTCAGGAATAACACTTCTAGATTTATCATAGAATCATAGAACAACCAGGTTGGAAGAGACCCACTGGATCACTGAGTCCAACTATTCCTATCAACCGCTAAACCAAGTCCCTCAGCACCTCGTCCACCCGTCCCTTAAACACCTCCAGGGAAGGGGAATCAACCACCTCCCTGGGCAGCCTATTCCAATGCCCAATGACCTTTTCTGTGAATTTTTTTTTTCCTAATGTCCAGCCTAAATCACCCCTAGCAGAGCTTGAGGCCATTCCCTCTCATCCTGTCCCTTAGGAGAAGAGCCCAGCTTCCTCCTCTCCACAACCTCCTCTCAGGTAGTTGTAGAGAGCAATGAGGTCTCCCCTCAGCCTCCTCTTCTCCAGGATAAACACCCCCAGCTCTCTCAGCCATTCCTCGTAAGACCTGTTCTCCAGCCCCTTCACCAGCTTCGTTGCTCTTCTCTGGACTCGCTCCAGAGCCTCAACATCCTTCTTGTGCTGAGGGGCCCAGAACTGAACACAGGATTATGTTAGGAATTCATTCAGTACACAGTGCGTGTGTGTGCACTCGTGTGTAAGGGGAGTGAAACAGGGTCTTTTTGCTGATACAGAGCAACAAGTGCAGCCCAACGCTTCTTCGAAGCTAACAGACCCGTAACTTAGCGCAAGAAGCAGCGGCTTTTCCAAGCTTGCAGCTACAGTTTAAATCCTGACAAACTCATGATGTTGCTGAGAAAGTCACCAAACTGGGTCTCACTGGCGAGAGCAGCCTCATCTGCACAATGCTGGAGACAACCCTGCATGGGCTGAAGTGAACTGGGCGAAAAATCCCTTACCCTCATCTATCCAGAATCAGAATCACAAGGAGGGTGATTTTTTTTTTCTTCTGGACCAGGTGAAAACCAAGAGGGTCTGGTTTGCAACCTGCCAGCCCTGCTGGAGGTCAGGACTCCCTTCTCGGGCCCCGAGCCAGTTCAGGCTGTCACCAAGGTGTGTTGGAGAAGCCAGCCCAGCCCAGCCCAAAGCAGGAGGATCGTCCTATCACTCTGTTTAAAAAACACAACCTTCTCCAGGGCCCTGCACAAGGTCCCGCAGCAGGGGAGGAGGAAGAAGCAGGTCGGAAGAGCCTCTGCTCCCCAATTGCAGTTCGAACACCTTATTTATCTGTAAATAATCTCAGCCTGGAGTGTCTGACCTTACCAGGAACTAGATCCTCCCTGAATAGTCTTTAGGAGGAAAGCACGAGCACCTCTCATAGAAGTCTTGCACAGCTGGCACTGGTTGAGCCTTGTTTCACTGCTGTTTAATGTCTCCTCTATATTCATAGAATCACAGAATCACCAGGTTGGAAGAGACCCTCCGGATCATCGAGTCCAACCATTCACAGAATATTATATTCACAGAATAATAGAATGATGGAATGGTTTGGGGTCAGAAGGGACCTCAAAGCCCATCCAGTGCCACCCCTGCCATGGGCAGGGACACCTCCCACTGGATCAGGGGCTCCAAGCCCCATCCAACCTGCCCTTGAACCCCTCCAGGGATGGGGCAGCCACCACTGCTCTGGGCAACCTGGGCCAGGGCCTCCCCACCCTCACACCAAAACATTTCTGCTTAAGATCTCACCTCCATCTCTCCTCTTGCAGCTCAAAACCATTCCCCCTCATCCTGTCCCTGCTCTCCCTGATCCAGAGTCCCTCCCCAGCTTTCCTGGAGCCCCTTTCAGCACTGGAAGAATTCGTTCTTCTATTCTTAGTGCACTGCAAAGCAAATAGTTTTGGGATCAGCGAAACATGAGGATTACATCACACCAGGAAGCTGCAGCCACAGAAACCACTCGTGAGCTGGAGTGAATGCCCAAAAACAACAACAGATTTAAAGGACTCTGACCATTTAGTCAAAAAAAAAACCCAACTAAAAATAATTTTAAAACATCAATAATTTGACCACAATGTAAGAGACTTATCCAGCAGAAAATAGAATCATAGAACAACCAGGTTGGAAGAGACCCATCGGATCATCGAGTCCAAATGTGACAAATATGAAGGGCACTTGCATCCAAGAAATAAATCAAGAAAAATGATGCCTGAGCTACACACTGGACACTTGCTAAGGACAGTTTCATGTTGGGGGTGGGCTGGTTGGGGGCATTCTTGGAAGAGTAATGGGCGTTAAAGCCTGCCAGTGTTCTGAAACATCACCAGACAAGCTGCCCTTCTCGTGGAACGTCATCAGACAAGTTCTCCATCACGTGAAGTCCAGAAGAATGGTTGGACTCGATGATCCGGTGGGTCTCTTCCAGCCTGGTGGTTCTATGATTCACCAAAGCCCAGTGGGTGAGCCAGGTAGAGGGAAGGGCAGGAATGCTGACGGCTGGAAGGCAGAAGGTCCAGCGGGCAGGTTTGGCTGCCTGCAAGCTGCAGTTGTACTTACCCTGCAGTCACTTCTTAGAATCATAGAACAACCAGGTTGGAAGGGACCCATCGGATCTTCTAGTCCAACCATTCCTATCAAACACTAAACCAAGTCCCTCAAGACCTCGTCCACCCGTCCCTTAAACACCTCCAGGGAAGGGGAATCAACCACCTCCCTGGGCAGCTTATTCCAATGCCCAATGACCCTCTGTGTGAAAAACTTCCTCCTAATCTCCAGCCTAAATCTCCCCTGGCGGAGCTTGAGGCCATTCCCTCTCGTCCTGTCCCCTGTCACTTGGGAGAAGAGCCCAGATCCCTCCTCTCTACAACCTCCTTTCAGGTAGCTGCAGAGAGCAATGAGGTCTCCTCTCAGCCTCCTCTTCTCCAGGATAAACACCCCCAGATCTCTCAGCCGCTCCTCATAGGTTCTGTTCTCCAGCCCCTTCCCCAGCCTTGTTGCTCTTCTCTGGACTCACTCCAGAGCCTCAACATCCTTCTTGTGCTGAGGGGCCCACAACTGAACACAGGATTCAAGGAGCAGTCTCACCAGTGCTGAGTACAGAGGGAGAAGAACCTCCCTGGCCCTGCTGGTCACACCGTTTGTGATCCAAGCCAGGATGCCATTGGCCTTCTTGGCCACCTGGGCACACTGTTGGCTCATGGTCAGTCGTTGTCGACCAACACCCCCAGGTCCCTCTCCTCCTGGCAGTTTCCAGCCAGACTTCTCCCAGTCTGTAGCTCTGCATAGGGTTGTTGTGCCCCAAGTGCAGGACCCGGCATTTGGCTGTGTTAAACCTCATCCCACTGGTCATTGCCCAATGGTCCAGGCTGTTTAGGTCCCTTTGCAGAGCCTCCCTACCCTCCAGCAGATCCACACTTCCACCCAGCTTTGTGTCATCTGCAAACTTGCTAAGGGTACCCTCAATGCCTTCATCCAGGTCATTGATGAAGACATTGAACAGGACTGGACCTAGCACTGAGCCCTGGGGAACCCCACTTGTCACTGGCCTCCAGCTGGACTTAACACCATTTCCCACCACTCTCTGGGCCCTCCATCCAGCCAGTTTTCTACCCAGGAGAGTGTGCGTCTGTCCAGGCCAGAGGCTGACAGTTTCCGTAGCAGAATGCTGGAAGAAACTGTGTCAAAGGCTTTACTCAAGTCCAGAAAGATCACATCCATCTTGCTCGGGTAAATCAGCCCGAACCAAGCTCTCTTTGGCCACCAGCACACTGCTACCACCTCCAGAGGCTTTGAGTAACGTGATCGAGTGGGAGGTGTCCCTGCACATGGCAGGGCGGTTGGAGCTGGACGGTCTTTGAGGTCCTTTCAAACCCAAGCCATTCTATCATTCTGTGAACAGAAAGGAG
Source organism: Coccyzus lansbergi (assembly GCA_033558105.1). Lineage (NCBI taxonomy): Eukaryota > Metazoa > Chordata > Aves > Cuculiformes > Coccyzidae > Coccyzus > Coccyzus lansbergi. Next base: position 537,587 of record JAUMJK010000001.1, read on the forward strand.
GATTTCACAGTATAATCTATAGAAGATATTTAAAGCAGCCAAACAAGCACGTCTGTTAGCAGCAACTGCTCTTTCCCAGTAGCCCAAACCCAGGAATAGGAATGGAATAGGTTGGAAGAGATGCACCAGATCATCAAGTCCAACCATTCCTATCAAACACTAAACTATGCCCCTCAGCACCTCGTCCACCCGTCCCTTAAACACCTTCAGGGAAGGTGAATCAACCACCTCCCTGGGCAGCCTATTCCAATGCCCAATGACCCTTTCCGTGAAAAAGTTCCTCCTAATCTCTAGCCTAAATCTCCCCTGGTGGAGCTTGAGGCCATTCCCTCTTGTCCTGTCCCCTGTCACTTGGGAGAAGAGCCCAGCTCCCTCCCCTCTACAACCTCCTTTCAGGTAGTTGGAGAGAGTAATTAAGGGCTCCTCTCAGCCTCCTCTTCTCCAGGATAAACACCCCCAGCTCTCTCAGCCATTCCTCATAGGGCCTGTTCTCCAGCCCCTTCACCAGCTTCGTTGCTCTTCTCTGGACTCACTCCAGAGCCTCAACATCCTTTTTGTGCTGAGGGGCCCAGAACTCAACACAGGATTCGAGGAGCAGTCTCACCAGTGCTGAGTCCAGAGGGAGAAGAACCTCCCTGGCCCTGCTGGTCACACCGTTTGTGATCCAAGCCAAGATGCCATTGGCCTTCTTGGCCACCTGGGCCACTGCTGCCTCATGTTCAGTCGCTGTCGACCAACACCCCCAGGTCCCTCTCCTCCTGGCAGTTTTCCAGCCAGACTTCTCCTAGTCTGTAGCTCTGCATAGGGTTGTTGTGCCCCAAGTGCAGGACCCGGCATTTGGCCGTGTTAAACCTCATCCCATTGGACTCTGCCCAGTGGTCCAGCCTGTTTAAGTCCCTTTGCAGAGCGAATCCTTTGGCTTTCCACCAAGGGGACAGAAACCCAAAGCCTCAGTAGACACTGTCCAGAGCTGCGATGAGTAGAAGGGTGTAAAACCACTACACCCATTTGTTACGAGGGAATCCAACTGGTTTTTCACGAGGCGTCATTACGAAGCGCTGCCAACAACGCCAGACCTCACCTTCCTAATAGCAGGTAGCAGAAGAGAGCCGCACGGCCCTGCCGTGGTAGCGCTAAGACACACCGATCTCACCTGTGGTCAGGAAGACACACCTGCACGGGGGGTCAGGAGCGCTCGGCGCTCAGACAAAACAATCCTGTCAGCAAACGCAGGGTGAAAGAGCAACTGAGGCATCGTGCCAGCCGCTGGCACTGCTGAGGCAGTAAAACCCTGCGTGCAATCCTGCAACAGGAACACCTCAGACGCGCTCTGTTGCAAGGAGAGAGATGCCAATTTTTTTTTTTTTTTTTTTTTTTTTTCCCTCATCACCAGCTCAGCAAACTTCCTCTGGGCGCTGAGGCAAACAAGTTGTTTTCCTTCTCCCATACCAAGGACCGAGTTGCACCATCACTGGCATCTGTGCAGCTGGCCCTTTCCAGAGGCTTGCACAAGCGTCAGCGAAACTCGGTACACAATCCTCCCGGGAGGCCGGCCCACTCCTCTCAGGCTTGGTTCCGTGGGGCGAAAAGGGCTGGAAGCTCACGCTGCTGCTGCTTGGTGATCAGGAACATCAGCAGATTGGAATAATGTGCATCAGGTTCTCCGGAGTCAAAAGGAGTCCCTTTCACAGCTTCCCAAAGGGCTGTTTGGGCACCATAAGGCACTCAGAGCCCAGAAACCACCCATGTCCTGGGCTGCACCCCGAGCACTGGGAGCAGCAGGGACAGGGAAGGAATTCTGTCCCTCTGCTCCGCTCTGGGAAGACCAAACCTGGAGCCTTTTTGTCCAGTTCTGGAGTCCTCAGCACAGAAAGGACATGGAGCTGTTGGAGTGAGTCCCAAGGAGGACATGGAGATGATCCAAGGGCTGGAGAACCTCCTGTGTGAGGACAGGCTGAGAGAGTTGGAGGAGAGAAGGCTGTGGGGAGACCTTAGAGCAGCTTCCGGTGCTGAAAGGGGCTCCAGGAAAGCTGTGGAGGGCATCTAGATCAAGGAGGGCAGGGACAGGGTGAGGGAAATGGTTTTGATCTGCAAGAAGGAAGACTGAGATGAGATCTTGGGCAGAAATATTTTGGTGTGAGGCTGGGGAGGCCCTGGCCCAGGTTGCCCAGAGCAGTGGTGGCTGCCCCATCCCTGGAGGGCTTCAAGGGCAGGTTGGATGGGGCTTGGAGCCCCTGATGCAGTGAGAGGTGTCCCTGCCCATGGTAGAGGTGGAACTGGATGGGCTTTGAGGTCCCTTCCAACCCAAACCATTCCATGATTCTAAGATTCTACGCTTCTTCCCCCTCTCCTTTCTCCCGGGTGAGCACTAGATCGCTCCCCTATCTCTCCCACTACTTGTCAAACCAAAACCATGTCACGTCAGCAGGAGCGGCAGCAAGAACAAACCAGAAAAGGAAAGTGAGAGCGATGAGAAGTTTGACAAGTGCTACAGGAAGTCAGCGAAGTCCTCGGCAGCTGCCACGGAGCCTCGCTGAGACTGACAGCCTGCTACTGCCTCCCACCCTAGATGTTTGCAAGGAAATGTTGACAATGGCAGTTTTGCTTTGCGGCCTCCTTGCTGACACACGGAAAGACACAGGTGGCAAAGAGGTGGGACGAGAAATACATCACAGGCAGTAAACTACAGAAGGATCCCACTGCCTTGCCCAGAAAAAAAAAAAAATACCAAGATGGGATGCATGCAGGTGCTTATCAAGATGAGAAAGTGATTTGAGAGGAGGTAGTTAGTTAGATCAGGGATAGCAGAGGCTATGAATAACGCCAAGTTCCTCCTCTGTTGTGGCCAAGGGTACAGGCACAGCGATGTGAGGCTCTGCCAAAGCAACAAGGCCTCTTTACTTCTGTTTTCCAAAACAGAAGCCAGTCAGCCTGCCAGAAGAAACACTGGGAACTGACCTAATTATACAGGGAGTCCCAAGACAAGCCAGCTCCAGCGTGATGCAATGCTCCTCTCCGTGCCCAGCGCTGGGAAACTGCTCAGCCCCCGTTCAAGCAAAGCTCCAGTTTACCCTCCCGATTGATACAAGACACGTGGGGGGAAATCATATTCCCTGCTGGGTTTTATCCAGCAGAACCGAACTCCCAGCTCCTCTAGTTTCTGCTACACCTTCAGGTTGTTACCTACACCTCTGACCTGGACAGAATTCAAAGGCACAGGAGATGAGAAACCCTGCATGGGAACTGAGTCCAAGCACTGAATCATAGAACAATCAGGTTGGAAGAGACCCATCGGATCACTGAGTCCACTTTGTGGACGGAGGTGTTGAGGTACACGGTTTAGTGTTTGATAGGAATGATTGGACTCGATGATCCGGTGGGTCTCGTCCAACCTGGTTGTTCTATGATTCTATGATCTAGCTGGGAAATGCCATCTAGAGGCCAAAATGTGGTTTTGCCTAATTTTTATGCTCAACTTCCCAGTAATCATAGTGTTCCATTCACTTTCAGCGCAGTCTTGTTCTCTCTTGTATAAGAAACGGTGTGACCAGCAGGGCCAGGGAGGTTCTTCTCCCTCTGGACTCGGCACTGGTGAAGACCACTCCTCGAATCCTGTGTTCAGTTCTGGGCTCCTCACCACAAGAAGGATGTTGAGGCTCTGGAGCAAGTCCAGAGAAGAGCAACGAAGCTGGTGAAGGGGCTGGAGAACAGGCCTTATGAGGAGCAGCTGAGAGAGCAGGGGGTGTTTATCCTGGAGAAGAGGAGGCTGAGAGGAGACCTCATTGCTCTCTGCAACTCCCTGAAAGGAGGTTGTGGAGAGGAGGGAGCTGGGCTCTTCTCCCAAGGGACAGGGGACAGGATAAGAGGGAATGGCCTCAAGCTCCTCCAGGGGAGATTTAGGCTGGACATTAGGAGGAAGTTTTTCACACAGAGGGTCATTGGGCATTGGAATAGGCTGCCCAGGGAGGTGGTTGATTCCCCTTCCCTGGAGGGGTTTAAGGGACGGGTGGACTAGGTGCTGAGGGACATGGGTTAGTGTTTGATAGGAATGGTTGGACTCAATGATCCGGTGGGTCTCTTCCAACCTGGTGATTCTATGATTCTATGATCTCTGCTCTGTAGACAAGGAGATGAAGTTCTCTGCTGTGCTGCACCATGGGTCCCAAAAGCAGTTCCACCTTCCTTGTGCAGCACAGCATCCAAACTAGAACACACTGCACCCTAGGGCGGTCAGCTAGGGCTTAGCAGCTGCCTCTCCCACACACAGCAGAGGAGCATCCCAGCAGCTCACTTTTGCACAAGTTCATTCCTCCAAAACAGAAGTAAGAACTTAGTGCCATAACACAACAGTGTGAGTTGGAAGGAGCCTCAAAAGCCCATCCAGTCCCACCCCTGCCATGGGCAGGGACACCTCCCACTGCATCAGGGGCTCCAAGATCCATCCAACCTGCCCTTGAACCCCTCCAGGGATGGGGCAGCCACCCCTGCTCTGGGCAACCTAGGCCAGGGTCTCCCCACCCTCACACCAAAACATTTGTCCCTAAAAACTCATCTCCATCTCCCCTCCTGCAGCTCAAAACTGTTCCTCTCATTCTCTCCCTGCCCCTCCTGACCCAGAGCCCCTCCTCAGCTTTCCTGGAGCCCTTTTCAGCACTGGAAGCTGCTCTAAGGTCTCCCCACAGCCTTCTCCTCTCCAGGCCGAACAACCCCAACTCCCTCAGCCTGTCCTCATCCAGGAGGTGCTCCAGCCCTCGCATCATCTCCATGGCCTCCTCTGGACTCAGTCGATTCTGCTACAAAATCTAGAAGTGGGGTCAGGTTTACAGAAAGAAGCAGGGAACAATCACACTCCAGTCCTTCCTTAAAGCCCATGTGATGCGTTGCCTCTTACAAACAAAACCCCAGGAATAAAGCCACATCTCTCAGCCAGGGCTGGTTTCACCACAAGTGCTCTTCTTGCACATCACAATTTTTTTTTTTTTCTATATGTAGAAGAGGTGCTGCCACACGCTTACAGACACAGTGAGGGAAGAAAAGCCCTTTTCATTGAGACTAGATTTGTGCCACCACATCAGTGCATAGAATCAGGGAACAACCAGGTTGGAAGAGACCCACTGGATCATGGAGTCCAACTGTTCCTATCAAACACTAACCCATGTCCCTCAGCACCTCGTCCACCCGTCCCTTAAACACCTCCAGGGAAGGTGAATCAACCCCCTCCCTGGGCAGCCTGTTCAAGGGTCTCTAGGATCAAACAAATCAAAGGGTGGTTGGTAAAACCAGACAACTGCTAAAGCAGCAAATAAGCTTCTAGGGGGAAAAAAAAAAAAAAAAAAAAACACAACATCAAACTCTCCAGAAAACAACCAGAAGTTAAAATAGAACTAATTCCTATAGGATCCTAGCAGCATATCAAGCTCCAAGGCAAGGCGGCGCTTCCCGTGCTTCTGAAGTGCGAAACACCAAAACTCCCGGGAAGCCAGGAATGGGCCTAAGGGGGAAGTTCCAGCTCGGACCTAAACTCTTCACTTAAAAACAAACCAGAGCCGAAGCACTTCAAAAGACGATGAGGTCAAGTGAAAGATGCTAGCGTAAAGTACAGTTAGTCTAAATGTCGAATTGAATAGCTTGGTGATCATAATGCTATAATTTTCTCGCAGAAAAGAGTTCTTTTAATGTCCTAAGTCTTCAAAGCACCAAACCCACCATTACCAATGATAACACATCAGACTAGGAAAGCTCTGAGCCATAAGGCTATTCCAATCAACAAAGTTCTTGGGGGAACTGAGCTAACTGTGGTAAACCAGAGTGTGCTGACAGACAGCAGCCACATCAAAGGCTTCTCCTCCATAAAGGGAATGATTCGAACCCCATTTACGCCGAGACATGGAAGTGTCAAAGTGTGGATCTGCTGGAGGGTCAGGAGGATCTGCAAAGGGATCTGAACAGGCTGGATCCATGGGCTGAGACCAATGGGATGAGGTTCAACAAGGCCAAATGGCGGATCCTGCACTTGGGGCACAACAACCCTGAGCAGCTCCAGACTAGGAGAAGTCTGTCTAGAAAGTGCCTGGAGGAGAAGGACCTGGGGGTGTTGGTTGACAGCGACTGACCATGAGGCACCAGTGGCCCAGGTAGCCAAGAAGGCCAATGGCATCTTGGCTTGGATCAGACACAGTGTGACCAGCAGGTCCAGGGAGGTTCTTCTCCCTCTGGACTCAGCACTGGTGAGGCTGCTCCTCGAATCCTGTGTTGAGTTGTGGGCCCCTCACCACAAGAAGAATGTTGAGGCTCTGGAGCAGGTCCAGAGAAGAGCAACGAAGCTGGTGAAGGGGTTGGAGAAGAGGCCTTCTGAAGAGCGGCTGAGAGAGCTGGGGGTGTTTCTCCTGGAGAAGAGGAGGCTGAAGGGAGACCTCATTGCTCTCTGCAACTACCTGAAAGGAGGTTGTGGAGAGGAGGGAGCTGGGCTCTTCTCCCAAGGGACAGGACGAGAGGGAATGGCCTCAAGCTCCACCAGGGGAGATTTAGGCTGGATATCAAGAAAAAAATTTACAGAGAAAGGGTCATTGGGCACTGGTAGAGGCTGCCCAGGGATGGGGTTGATTCCCCTTCCCTGGAGGTGTTTAAGGGGCGGGTGGACGAGGTGCTGAGGGACATGGGTTAGTGTTTGACAGAAACCATTGGACTCGATGATCCAGTGTGTCTCTTGCAACCTGGTTGTTCCATGATTCTACGATTTAGAACGGGCTCTGCCCTTTCAAAGACGGAGCACAAAATTAGGAATTCATCTCTTCTTGATTTATTTGGTTTATTCTTTGACGAAAAGCAGATTCCTGCAGAGGCACAGGAGCCTCCTTCCTCAGAGAGAGAGAAGTGCCTCTCCCTCGGGTTTCCTTCTGCTGCCTCAGCAAGGAGCCAGATCACCCACCAACCACAGAATGAATAATGAAATCAGCTTCGACAATTTAAGAGATGGTAGAACCCTTGTCTGGCACAAGCCTCTCTCGTATATCAAAAAGCCAAACCACAAAGAGGAACCAGTCCTGAGTTTCATGAGCCAGTTGGCAGCTCTGGGAAGAGGCGGCTGCTATCACCGCAGCAGCAAAACAGAGGGCGAGGGTGGAGAGAGAAGGAGGAGGAATGCTGAAGTGCTGGATTGGGATTGAAGAGGGTGTTTATTCCCAGTCCATCGGGTTCAGCAGTTGTTTCGAAACAAGCAGTCACATCAAAGGAAGGAACTGTTAGCACAGCTCCTCCGAGAGTTTTCTTTTCAACCCAGAAAAAGCCACCTTGATAATGGTGAGGAGGAGAGTGGGGACTTGAGGAAAACTCCCTGTCCCAAAGAATTAGTGACATTCACAGAATCACAGAATCACAGAACAACCAGGTTGGAAGGGACCCATCGGATCTTCTAGTCCGACCATTCCTATCAAACACTAACCCATGTCCCTCAGCACCTCGTCCACCTCATCCATTCGCTTCAGTGTTGAGATGTCAAAGCGATTACGAAAATCAAGCATTAAAAAAAAAAAAGTCCATCTCGGGCTTCTCAGGCCTCAGCCCGGCGCAGGTGGGGGTAGCTCTGCACAGTCCTCTTGATGGCTTCATCCAGGCTCACCACCGGTTTGTAGCCCATGGCTCGTTTGGCCTGTTCGCAGCTGTAATAGTGAAACGTTCCAGCGAGCGCCACCCGCATGGGGGTGAAGGTGGCCTTGATGGTGACGAGCGGACTCAGCAGCCACAGCACCAGAGACAGGAGCAGGGCCAGGTAATAAGCCAGCCAGTAAGGAATGTGGTACCGGGGAGGGTCGTAGTTCAAGCCAGTCAAGATACGGGACATGAAAGCCCAGAAAGGAATGGGTTCATCGTTTGTGATATGAAAGGCCTGAAAGATAGGGAGACAAAAAGCCAGATGACGAAATCATTACGGTTTTCACACATTTGTCTCTGTGACGTCCTGTTCGTGCTGAGGACATCTCTGACTTGGCTGAGAACACATTTCCATGAGAAACAGCATCGCACCAGCCACTTCTGTCCGAAAAGCAATGAACTCCTCCTTTGCTAAGAAAGCCAGCATCTTAGAACCATAGAATCACCAGGTTGGAAGAGACCCATCGGATCATCGAATCCAACCATTTAACACTAAACCATGTCCCTCAGCACCTCGTCCACCTGTCCCTTAAACACCTCCAGGGAAGGGGAATCAACCACCTCCCTGGGCAGCCTCTGCCACTGACCAATGACCCTTTCGGTGAAATATTTTTTCCTGATGTCCAGCCTGAACCTCCCCTGGTGGAGCTTGAGGCCATTCCCCCTCATCCTGTCCCCTGTCTCTTGGGAGAAGAGCCCAGCTCCCTCCTCTCCACAACCTCCTTTCAGGGAGTTGTAGAGAGCAATGAGGTCTCCTCTCAGCCTCCTCTTCTCCAGGATAAACACCCACAGCTCTCTCAGCCATTCCTCATAGGGCCTGTTCTCCAGCCCCTTCACCAGCTTCATTGCTCTGCTCTGGACTTGCTCCAGAGCCTCAACATCCTCCTTGTGGTGAGAGGCCCACAACTGAACACAGGATTCAAGGAGCAGTCTCACCAGCTCTCTCAGCCGTTCCTCATAAGGCCTGTTCTCCAGCCCCTTCCCCAGCTAAACAGTGTTGGGATACTCCATTCCTAACCACTCTCAAATCGCTGACAACTCAGACATCGTGTTTGTGATGTTCCTGTGACACGTCCCACCCGGGCTCCAGTGTTAGAGAAGAAACAGTACCAGTGCGTGTACTGGGAGACCTGACTGTGTATAACCAGCTTCACTCTTTCCCATTTATTCATTTGAGATGAACGCACTTCGGACACTCCAGAAGTTCACAATGGTCAACGCTCACAAATGGTCAAACAAACCAAACGGCGCAAACACCTTAAAGCATCCTCACCGTAGGTGCCCAGAGCACAACGATGTCAGGAAGTTTATCCTGCTCTAAACTCTATGGTAACAGCTAAATAACTGTGTTTCTTACACAAGCAGCTTGGCTGCCCACAATTCTGCCTGGATTTGTTTTCACGGAGTTTTATAGCACGAAGTTCAAGCACATTGAGACATCTCAGTCCATTGTGGTTGCACACGAGGGTCACCGGATGGTCACTTTGTCCACCCGCAGACAAAGTGACTCATGTGTGTTCCAGCTCCGCTCTTCTCCAAGACAAAAACCAGCACAAACCGCAGAGCAGGCAAGTGAGGCTTGCACATGAGTCCCAGTCCCCTCCCTGGGTCCTTCCTTACCTTCCCACACAGGGGAGAATTTTCCTGGAGATTTTCTGCCGCCAGGATGTGTCCATGGACCACGTTTTCCACATAGGTGAAGTCTACCAAGTTCTTTCCATCCCTGCACAAACGAAGGGAAGAAGCAACAAAGGCAACTTAGGCTGAAAAAAAAAAAAAACAAAAGGAAAGACTTCCATACAAGATATATTTAGTCCAAGTCTCCTCTCCTCCTGCAATTTGGGGCTGCAAGTTCAGGTTATAACCTGTCGGAGAGATGAAATTGCTGCCTGTTATTTTAGAGATGGGAAAGGCTGTAATTGCCTCAACTACTTTCAAGGCCCTCGCAGTTTACATTCCTGTGACAGCACCACTCTTAAACCTCGACTTGCTGAGGTTTTGGGTGTTGCAGCTCCTACACATCTCAGAATCAGCAGAGTGATCCACACAGGCAGGAAAAATCCGAAGTGGTAACTAGCACAAAGGAAGCCACTTAAGGACAAGCTTTCACTGATGAATTTCTTGACTCATGGAATTCGAACTTACTCCCTTGACAACCCAACTTCAGCCCAGGCTGAAACAGTTTTAACTCACTGTGTAAATTCTATTTCTACACAGGTACAGAAAATGAAAACTAACATGTGTATCATACTCAAGACTCCAGTTAAATCATAGAATCGTAGAACAATCAGGTTGGAAGGGACCCATCGGATCATCGAGTCCAACCATAATCAAACAACTGGTTTGCTACAAAATCTTCAACGTTCTCATTTGGTCATAAAACCAGCATTGCTGGAATCCAGCATTCGCAGAAAGAATGATTTTCATTTCCTCCGTCCAAGGAGAAGTGACTGTCTTAATGCCTTTCTTGGAAGGGATACAGGGTCTGTAAGGTGGTGGGAAAACTCAAATGAGGAATGTGTGTTCAAGCTGGAAGAGAACGCAGACTTGCGCAAAGTAGAAACCTGGATTTTGCAGGGGTTTGCTGCTCACTGAGCAGATTGATATCAATTTCATAGAATCATAGAACAACCAGGTTGGAAGAGACCCATCGGATCATCGAGCCCAACCATTCCTATCAAACACTAAACCAAGTCCCTCAAGACCTCGTCCACCCGTCCCTTAAACCCCTCCAGGGAAGGGGAATCAACCACTTCCCTGGGTAGAAAGCATCAATGTCAACACAACCCATATAATGCCTTGAGCCTTGCTCACCCAATGATGAACTTCATTTTGCCGCTCTTAGCTGCCTGGATGAGGATGGGAACCAGCTGAGGGTCTCTAGGACCAAATATTCCATGGGGACGAATAGCAGTGGTGAAGAAATTGTTACTCGGGTCGTTTGCACTGAGCACTTCCTGTAGGGAAAAGAGAGATAAATCAGGAGAGAAAGACTGGGAAGAAAATAGGGCTTAGTAGTCACAGAATCACAGAACGACCAGGTTGGAAGAGACCCACTGGATCATCGAGTCCAACTATTCCTATCAAACACTAAACCATGTCCCTCAGCACCTCGTCCACCCGTCCCTTAAACACCTCCAGGAAAGGGGAATCAACCACCTCCCTGGGCAGCCTCTCCCAGTGACCAATAACCCTTTCTGTGAAAAATTTTTTCCTGATGTCCAGCCTGAACCTCTCCTGGTGGAGCTTGAGGCCATTCCCTTTCATCCTGTCCCCTGTCCCTTGGGAGAAGAGCCCAGCTCCCTCCTCTCCACAACCTCCTTTCAGGGAGTTGCAGAGAGCAACGAGGTCTCCCCTCAGCCTCCTCCATAGTAACTGACAGGAATGGTTGGACTCAATGATCCGGTGGGTCTCTTCCAACCTGCTTCTTCTATGATTCTGTGATTTCATCTCCCTCCAGTGACCTGTTCACAATTCCAACTGTAACCTCAGGCTGCAGACTGGGTAAACGTGGTTCTGAAACAGCCTTCCAGGAGGAAGAAAGAAGGCAAAAAACTCCCCTCAACTGCTCTTAAAACAAAACTGAATCAGTTTAGACACAGGATTATTACTTAGCTCTTGCAGCAAAGGCAACATCTGCCAGTTCTTTCTTTCCTCTCTACCTCTGTAGGGCAACACCTTCGACTTCAGAGGTAATTTACACCACAGCAGTATTTTATTCTCTTTTTATACAGTCAATATACTCTGCAGGATTTCCAGCAGCCCAGGAAGACATAGCTGACTACTTATAAACCTGGACTGCTGGGAAGCTGCTGGGACAGCAACCTCTCAGTAAACTCCTCAGCAGCCCTAGGGTGAAGAAATGGTGTGACCAGCAGGGCCAGGGAGGTTCTTCTCCCTCTGTACTCAGCACTGGTGAGGCCGCTCCTTGAATCCTGTGTTCAGTTCTGGGCCTCTCAGCACAAGAAGGATGTTGAGGCTCTGGAGTGAGTCCAGAGAAGAGCCACGAAGCTGGTGAAGGGGTTGGAGAACAGAACCTATGAGAAGCGGCTGAGAGAGCTGGGGGTGTTTATCCTGGAGAAGAGGAGGCTGAGAGGAGACCTCATTGCTCTCTGCAACTCCCTGAAAGGAGGTTGTGGAGAGGAGGGAGCTGGGCTCTTCTCCCAAGTGACAGGGGACAGGACAAGAGGGAATGGCCTCAAGCTCCACCAGGGGAGATTTAGGCTAGAGATTAGGAGGAAGTTTTTCATACAGAGGGTCATTGGGCATTGGAATAGGCTGCCCAGGGAGGTGGTTGATTCACCTTCCCTGGAGGTGTTTAAGGGACGGGTGGACAAGGTCTTGAGGGACTTGGTTTAGTGTCTGATAGGAATGGTTGGACTAGAAGATCCGATGGGTCCCTTCCATCCTGGTTGTTCTATGATTCTATGAAAGGTGCCCACGGCAGCCACCTGCCTCACTGCTCTGTAACAAAGCAAAGAAATCCACAGATCACCAGCCTCCATGCTGAGAATAAGATGGTTAGAATTAAACTAGGCTAAAAGAAGGGAACTGTGTATTTCATTTACGCCCTGGAGGCTCCAGCAGGTGCAATTCTATACAAGTTTTCTTTGCAACTGCAAGAACAAGATACCTCTTTTCAAGGCAGGACTGATTGTGGAGAACAACAGAGACCTGTTCAACCTCGAGGAGTCTGTCGCATTCCCTAGGACAGGCCTAGCTTCAAGAAGGGCAGGTTTTCCTGGAGGTGTTTAAGGCACGGGTGGGCGAGGTGCTGAGGGGCATGGTTTGGTGTTTGATAGGAATGGTTGGACTCGATGATCCAGTGGGTCTCTTCTAACCTGGTTGTTCTATGATTCTAGGATTCTATGAAATACCTTCTCCTGGAGGATCTTCGTCTCTGTGTAGTAGTCAATGGGTTTTTTTGCATAAGGGAGGTCTTCTGAGCCATTTTTTATGTCCGTGCCCTCGAAGACGACGCTGGCGCTGCTCGTCAACACCAGTTTCTGCAACAGATATGAAAGAAACCAATTGTTTAAAACCTAAGACAAAAAGGTCGTTATTTACAAAGAAAGACTACAAACAACGATATTTAATCAGCGGATTCTACAGATAATAAACCAAGTAAGAAGAACATGATGACCAGTAGATAATGACCTGAAACTGCAGTTATGAAAACTCCCACTTTTTTAATTGACTCCGTCACAGTGCTTGGTGCTACCTAAAGGAGGTTAAAACGTTTGATAGTGTTTGATAGGAATGGTTGGGCTTGATGGTCCAGTGGGTCTCTTCCAACCTGGGGATTCTATGATTCCATGATTTCAACAAAGGTTTAAGGCAAGGGGACAAGATCTTCAAGAAAATCTAAGCACCCACTTGGTTTGGCACATTTTAGCCCTTTACGGGCAAGGAGTGGTTTTAAGATATATTTGTTCATCCTCATTTTAACAATATCACAGTGGATAAAACTAAAAAAGAGTTCTTATCTTGGATGTTTTTGTTGGATAAAAACATATCCTAGTGGATTCAAAAGAAGGCAGAGCTGCCTTATGAGGCATAACAGGCCTTATGAGGAACAGCTGAGAGAGCTGGGGGTGTTTATCCTGGAGAAGAGGAGGCTGAGGGGAGACCTCATTACTCTCTGCAACTACCTGAAAGGAGGTTGTGGAGAGGAGGGAGCTGGACTCTTCTCCCAAGGGACAGGGGACAGGACAAGAGGGAATGGCCTCAAGCTCCACCAGGGGAGATTTAGGCTGGAGATTAGGAGGAAGTTTTTCACACAAAGGGTCATTGGGCATTGGAATAGGCTGCCCAGGGAGGGGGTTGATTCTCCTTCCCTGGAGGTGTTTAAGGGACGGGTGGACGAGGTGCTGAGCGACACGGGTTAGTGTTCGATAGGAATGGTTGGACTCGATGATCCGATTGGGTCTCTTCCAACCTGGTGGTTCTATGATTCTACGATTTGAGTAATCAGAAAGATGCGGTTTTAAATGCAATACACATTGTAACGGAGAGACGATCCAGCAAGTCCCAACAAGACTTAGCTCCACAGTGAGACAGAATCCAGGCTAAACCTGAAGGAAAACACCACGTGGAACAATCGCTTGTAACACGAAGGGATAAAAAAAAAAAAAAAAAAACCAACACAGAGCAGACTGTGGGGCTGGACTCCTGGGTGAGAGACATCATTTAATTCTAAACATTAGCACCTCCCTATTCGTTCGTGGGCACCGCGCAAAACTCATGCTGTGGAGGCAACAGCTCTGCCCAGAATAAGTAAAAGATCTTCGTGTGCATTGCACTTCAAAATGTGCTGAGAATTTAAATGAATATTCACGTAATTCACACAGAGGGTCATTGGGTATCGGAATAGGTTGCCCAGGGAGGTGGTTGATTCACCTTCCCTGGAGGTTTTTAAGGGTGGATGAGGTCTTGAGGGACTTGGTTTAGCGTTAGATAGGAATGGTTGGACTAGAAGATCCGACGGGTCCCTTCCAACCTGGTTGTTCTGTGATTCCGTAATATCAAAACAACGTAGGGAGAAGGGAAACAAACCCCACAGCCTCTCTGAACAGCAGCCTGGGTTTGTTTGGCTCCTTCTTTTGCAGACTTTCTAAACCAAATTATATGGAGATTATAGCATGAGTGTGTTTCTTCTCCTTCCACGTCAGAATTCACACAAATAAATGCCACGAATGCTTCCACTGTTGGAGAAGCAATCTTTAGAGCTACCCCCTTATTAAAGCATGAAAGAATCCACTTGGCAGTCGTGGTTCTCTTGTGGGTGATTCCCAGACATCTAGTAAGGCAAATGTTAATAAATGCTCGTCCTGCAGTCAGTAAGACTACAATGTGTAGGTGTCGTGCAGCAAACGGGGACTGAGCTTAAACCTAAGCAGGAAAATATTATTTCTCTTCTACTGATTTTACAGAATAATCACAGAACAACAGAACAGAACAACCAGGTTGGAAGGGACCCATCGGATCTTCTAGTCCAACCATTCCATACAATAAATATGTATTCATCATCTCCAAGACCCTTGCTCTTCTGCCAAACCAGTGAAAATGCTGTTATAAAGTCCCACCAGCACGTTCACAGCCTCTGTCTGCTTTTCCACCCATACCTGCACTCCAGCTTCTTTGCAGGCTTCGATGACTGCTTTGGTTCCCACGAAATTCACCTTATAAAACAGCTCCTTGTTGTCGCTTGAAGGTGCTGGCGACGCGCAATGGAACACGACTGACACACCTCGTAAAGCTGGGAGCACAGCCTAGAAGACACAGCACGTGAGACAGCAAGGAAACAACAGCATCGGAATGAAGGCAGCGAGTGCTCCCTTAGCAAGTTTGCAGGTGACACTGAGCTGGGTGGAAGTGTGGATCTGCTGGAGGGTCGGGAGGCTCCAAAGGGATCTGAACAGGCTGGATCCATGGGCTGAGACCAATGGGATAAAGTTCAACAAGGCCAAATGCTGAGTCCTGCACTTGGGGCACAACAACCCTGAGCAGCTACAGACTAGGAGAAGTCTGGCTGGAAAGTGCCTGGAGGAGAAGGACCTGGGGGTGTTGGTTGACAGCGACTGAACATGAGGCAGCAGTGGCCCAGGTGGCCAAGAAGGCCAATGGCATCTTGGTTTGGATCAGAAATGGTGTGACCAGCAGGGCCAGGGAGGTGATTCTCCCTCTGGACTCAGCACTGGTGAGGCCGCTCCTTGAATCCTGTGTTCAGTTCTAGACCCCTCAGCACAAGAAGGATGTTGAGGCTCTGGAGTGAGTCCAGAGAAGAGCAATGAAGCTGGGGAAGGGGCTGGAGAACAAGAGGAACGTCTGAGAGAGCTGGGGGTGTTTCTCCTGGAGAAGAGGAGGTTGACGGGAGACCTCATTGCTCTCTGCAACTCCCTGAAAGGAGGTTGTAGAGAGGAGGGAACTGGCCTCTTCTCCCACGGGACAGGGGACAGGACAAGAGGGAATGGCCTCAAGCTCCACCAGGGGAGGTTTAGGCTGGACACTAGGAAAAAGTTTTTAACGGAAAGGGTCATTGGGCATTGGAATAGGCTGCCCAGGGAGGTGGTTGATTCACCTTCCCTGGAGGGGTTTAAGGGATGGATGGATGAGGTGCTGAGGGACATGGGTTAGTGTTTGATAGGAATGGTTGGACTTGATAATCCAGTGGGTCTCTTCCAACCTGGTTGTTCTATGATTCTATCATTCTATGATTTACTTGTAGAAACAGGAAGGAAGACAAACACAGCGTTTTTTTTCTCACGGAAATAAACCTTCTAAGTTTCAAGTTGTGTTCCTTCCGTAAAGGTGAGCAGCTGGAACAGTGTTAGCATCCAGGAGCTTCACAATGTCCTCTCCTTCTTGCTAGGCAAGAACACACAATGTTGGAAGGAAAAGACAGAGAAGGACCTGGGAACCTCCCGAGACCTGGAGGCTACCCACACTTACCCGCTTGCAATTGTCTCAAGCGCAGGTATGAGACTCAAAATTACCTGGAGACAGGAGTTTAAAAACCCGGCGAGCAGCAGGTTTCACAGCCAGCAGCAACCCGCAGCCCTGCCTGCGTGTGCCTGACTGCCACTACGCCCCGAGACACGATACTGCTGGGGAGACGTCTCCTCAGAGCACACACAACTGGTTCTGCAAAGGCTCCCAGGCAGGACTGGGTTAGGGAAAGAGGCCTTAGTGTGCCCCAAGTGTCAGGGATGATGCATCTCACTGTTCTCACTGTGCAGCTGAGGGCCCACATGCAATTACTAATAGTGACCGTAATTAAACTGTATAACTGAGCTAACTGTAGTGCAAATATAGAAACAAGCTCTGTTCTTTTCACCTGCAAGCAGATATTAAGCATATTTCTTCAAACTGTTCCTATCAAACACTAAACCATGTCCCTCAGCACCTCATCCACCCGTCCCTTAAACACCTCCAGGGAAGGTGAAGCAACCCCCTCCCTGGGCAGTCTCTGACACAGCCCAATGACCCTTTCTGTGAAATATTTTTTCCTGATGTCCAGCCTGAACCTCCCCTGGTGGAGCTTGAGGCCATTCCCTCTCCTCCTGTTCCCTGTCACTTGGGAGAAGAGTCCAGCTCCCTCCTCTCCACAATCTCCTCTCAGGGAGTTGGAGAGAGTAATGAGGTCTCCCCTCAGCCTCCTCTTCTCTAGGAGAAACACCCCCAGCTCTCTCAGCCTCTCTTCATCAGGCCTGTTCTCCAGCCCCTTCACCAGCTTCGTTGCTCTCTCTGGACTCGCTCCAGAGCCTCAACATCCTTCTTGTGCTGAGGGGCCCACAACTGAACACAGGATTTGAGGAGCAGCCTCACCAGTGCCAAGTCCAGAGGGAGAAGAACCTCCCTGTACCTGCTGGTCACACCATTTCTGATCCAAGCCAAGATGCCATTGGCCTTCCTGGCCACTTGGGCCACTGGTGGCTCATGGTCAGTTGCTGTCAACCAACACCCCCAGGTCCTTCTCCTCCAGGCACTTTCCAGCCAGACTTCTCCTAGTCTGTAGCTGCTCAGGGTTGTTGTGCCCCAAGTGCAGGACCTGCCATTGGCCTCATTAAACTTCATGCTATTAGTCTCAGCCCATGGATCCAGCCTGTTCAGATCCCTTTGGTGCCTCCCGACCCTCCAGCAGATCCACACTTCCACCCAGTTTAGTGTCACCTGCAATCTTGCTAAGGTTGCACTCGATGCCTTCATGCAGGTCACTGATGAAGACACTGAACAGGGCTGGACCGCTGAGCTTCAGAGCTTCAGGCAGGGCTCAGTAGCTGTTTGAACAGATCTTTATTTAAATGGCAATCCTGGCTACCTCCCCCATTGTGTATTGTTGGTCTTTACCTCTTTGTCGCAGAGGTCTCCCAGGAAGAACTGCACTCTGTCATCATCGAATCGCTTCTGAATGTCGAACACGTTGACTGCATAACCCTTCTCCAGGAGCCGCTCCACCATGTGCTGCCCTAAGAATCCTGACCCACCGATCACTGTGCATTTCTTACCAGCCTGCAGAGTCAGGGAGAAAAGTGCTTGAGCAAGTAGACAAACACCAACAAACTGGGGGTGTTTCTCCTGGAGAAGAGGAGGCTGAGGGGAGACCTCATTGCTCTCTCCAACTCCCTGAAAGGAGGTTGTGGAGAGGAGGGAGCTGGGCTCTTCTCCCAAGGGACAGGACAAGAGGGAATGGCCTCAAGCTCCACCAGGGGAGGTTCAGGCTGGACATTAGGAAAAAAAATTTAACAGAAAGGGTCATTGGTCACTGTCAGAGGCTGCCCAGGGAGGGGGGTTGATTCACCTTCCCTAGAGGGGTTTAAGGGACGGGTGGACGAGCTGCTGAGGGACATGGTTTAGTGTTTGATAGGAATGGTTGGACTCGATGATCCGATGGGTCTCTTCCAACCTGGTTGTTCTACGATTCTATGAAACTGAAGAGTGAACTGACCTGAACTTCCCGAGATCTTAATGTGCTGGAATGCTGCACAACTTTCCCAGTAGCTAGTTTAATAGAAGGACTATAAAATCAGACATCAAAACTCTTCAATATGTACTGGATGCACTTCAACAAGGCCAAGTGTTGGGTCCTGCACTTGGGTCACAATAACCCTATGCAGCTCCAAGCTTGGGGAAGAGCGATCGGAAAGCCGGAAAGTCCCTGGAAGTGCTGGTCAACAGCAGCCAAACATGAGCCAGCAGTGGCCCAGGTGGCCAAGAAGGCGGCCACCACCTGGCTTGGATCAGCCATGGGGTGGCCAGGCTGATGACCCAGGAGCAGGGAAGGGATCAGTCCTCTGGACTCGGTACTGGTGAGGCTGCACCTCGAATCCTGGGTTCAGTTCTGGGTCCCTCGGTGCAGGAAAGACCTTGAGGAGCTGGAGCGCACCCAGAGAAGGGAATAGAGCAGGAATTTGAGCACCCGGATCCAGTGGGAGGAACTGGCTGGGCTTTAAGGTCTCTTCCAACCCAAAACGTTCTATGGTCCTATAACCAGTTACTTCGAAAGGTGCAGGCAAAGCAGAGTCTGATTAAGACTATTTTTAAAGCTCTAACGGTTTAGCCCAGGGCTCTATTTGTTTTTTTTCACCGTTGCAAGAGAACAGAGAAAGAACACACGCACCTAAGGACTGTGCAGCTCACTCTCCTTCTATTCCCCCACGACAACAGCTTTTGCATTTGATTTACTCTCCAGCTCACTGATTCTCTAAACTCTGTCACATCCTCATCGCTCTCTATAACTCCCTGAAAGGAGGTTGTGGAGAGGAGGGAGCTGGGCTCTTCTCCCAAGGGACAGGGGACAGGATGAGGGGGAATGGCCTCAAGCTCCACCAGGGGAGGCTCAGGCTGGACATTTGGAAAAAAATTTCACAGAAAGGGTCACTGGGCAGTGGCAGAGGCTGCCCAGGGAGGGGGTTGAGTCACCTTCCCTGGAGGGGTTTAAGGGACGGGTGGACAAGGTGCTGAGGGACATGGTTTAGCGATTGACGGGAATGGTTGGACTCGATGATCCGGTGAGTCTCTTCCAACCTGGTTGTTCTACGATTCTATGACGCCCTCTGCCTGGCTGGAAAGGTCAGGATCAGTTTTTACAGCACAGATTAGATAGCCCAGGTTTTCCAGCTTCCCAATCATGCAAGCATAAGGGCAGTAATTCTCACTGCTGATGAGAAGGAGACTCTTTAAACAGCCTTTGGTGTGTAGTTACAACATACAAAACAACCCAACGCGCACAGCTCTGGGGGAAGTGCTAAATGCAACAGCGCGAGGAGCAGGATCAGCACAGCAGCACCTCACAGCACTGCACCTGGACTAAGCAGCTGGTGTAAAATACACAGGCAGAAAGCCAGGCTGTGCACGACTACGACGACTTTAGGATATGAAACGCAGAACAATTAGGTTGGAAAAGACCTTAGAGATCATCAACTCTAACCATACCTGTCTAACTAACTCATGTCTCCAAGCACCTCATCTACCTGCATTTTAAACACCTCCAGGGAAGGTGAATCAACCACCTCCCTGGGCAGCCTCTGACACTGCCCAATCACCCTTTCTGTGAAAAACTTTTTCCTAGTGTCCAGCTTGAACTTCCCCTGGTGGAGCTTGAGGCCATTCCCTCTTGTCCTGTCCCCTGTCACTTGGGAGAAGAGCCCAGCTCCCTCCTCTCTACAACCTCCTTTCAGGGAGTTGTAGAGAGTAATGAGGTCTCCTCTCAGCCTCCTCTTCTCCAGGAGAAACACCCCCAGCTCTCTCAGATGTTCCTCAGAAGGCCTGTTCTCCAGCCCCTTCACCAGCTTCGTTGCTCTTCTCTGGACTCACTCCAGAGCCTCAACATCCTTCTTGTGCTGAGGGGAGAAGAACTGAACACAGGATTCAAGGAGTGGCCTCACCAGTGCTGAGTCCAGAGGGAGAAGAACCTCCCTGGACCTGCTGGTCACACCATTTCTGATCCAAGCCAAGATGCCATTGGCCTTCTTGGCCACTGCTGCCTCATGGTCAGTCGCTGTCGACCAACACCCCCAGGTCCTTCTCCTCCAGGCACTTTCCAGCCAGACTTCTCCTAGTCTGGAGCTCTGCATAGGGTTGTTGTGCCCCAAGTGCAGGACCCGACATTTGGCCGTGTTAAACCTCATCCCATTGGACTCAGCCCATGGATCCAGCCTGTTTAGGTCCCTTTGCCTCCCGACCCTCCAGCAGATCCACACTTCCACTCAGCTCAGTGTCATCTGCAAACTTGTTAAGGGAGCACTTGCTGTCTTCATCCAGGTCATTGATGAAGACATTGAACAGGGCTGGACCCAGCACTGAGCCCTGGGGACACCACTTGTCACTGGCCTCCAGATGGAGTTAACTCCGTTTCCCACCACTCTCTGGGCCCTCCATCCAGCCAGTTTTCTACCCAGGAGAGTGTGTGCCTGTCCAGCCCAGAGGTGCCAGTTTCCGTAGCAGAATGCTGGAGAAACTGCGTCAAAGGCTTTGCTGAAGTCCAGAAGATACATCCATAGCCTTTCCCTCATCCAGCAGTCACTTAGTCATAGAAGGTGATCAGGTTAGTTTGGCAAGACCTGCCTTTTGTGAACCCATGTTGACTGGGCCTGATCACCCGGTTCTCTTGCATGTGCTTCATGATACCTCTCAAGATCACCTGTTCCATGAGATGAAATGATCCTGGAGTAGCTAAATCACAGAATCATGGAATGGTTTGGGTTGGAAGAGACCTCAAAGCTCATCCGGTCCCACCCCTGCCATGGGCAGGGACACCTCCCACTGGATCAGGGGCTCCAAGCCCCATCCAACCTGCCCTTGGACCCCTCCAGGGATGGGGCAGTCACTACTGATCGAGGTACCACTCTCTTTTTTTTCAGGTGAAAACCACTACCTTCACCCTTCACCCTATGAAAATACATTTTCTGTGAGACAAAACTTCATAAAGCGTCACTGAAGTCACCAACTTACAGATCTGAGGTGTGCAGCCATTTCTGGGATGAATCACTCTCACCTCGATTTCCTTCAAGTGAGGAGAGTATTGTTTTATTCCCAAGACGACACTTTACTGACTCAAGCACCCCAGTAACACAACCCGTCCCATCAGCTTCCCACTCCCCAGCCCTCCCCACATCCCCTACCCCCGTTCTCCCCGTGTTCCCCCAACTTTCCCCACAGCCCAGTGCTCCACATCCCTGCAGCCTCAAACCCCACAACCTGCCTCATACCCTTACCCACTCCATGCCCCACAGCTCCCCACACACTCAACCTGCCCCACACCTCAACTCTTCCCATATCCCTGCAGCCTCCTCCTGTCTCCCCACACCCGAGCCTTCCCCACATCCCCCCATACCCTACACCCCATCCCTCCCCAGCTCTCCTCATGTCCCCCCAGCCTCCCCCTGCCTCATCCCACACCCCAATTCTCCTCACACCCCCACAGCCTCCTCCCATCTCCCCATAACTCATCCCTCCCCACATCCCCCAGCTCCCTACCCCCTCAACGACCTCCCCGACATCCCGGCTCTCCCCACATCCCCCCACACCACTCGACCTGCCCCACACCCCAGATCTCCCCATGTCCCCCCCAGCCTTGCCCTACACTCCAGTGCTCCACACATCCCCACAGCCCCCTCGCATCTCCCCATAACCCAGCCCTCCCCACTTCCCATCAACTCCCCACACCCCATCCCTCCCCACACATCCCCACACCCCTCACCCCAGCTCTCCCCACGTCCCCCCAGCCTCCCCCTACCTCACCCCACACCCCATCCTTCCCCACATCCCCCAGCTCTCCCCTGGCCCCCAACAACCTGTCCCACACTCCAGCTTTCCCCACATCCCCGCAGTCTCCTCCTGTCTCCCCACAACCCATCCCTCTCCTCTTCCCACCAACACCCCACAACCTCCACCCTGCCCCATACCCCACATCTCCCCACACCCCAGCCCTATGTCCCCCCATCCTCGCCCCACACCCCAGTGCTCCACACATCCCCTCATCTTCCCCCACACCCTCGCCCACCCCATACTCTGCCCCACACCCCAGCATTCCTCACATCCCCAGACACCCCCACCCCAGCTCTCCCATTGCCCCCCAGCTCCCCACACCCCCAACAGCCTACCCCACATCCCAACTTTCCCCACATCTCTGCAGCCTCCTCCTATCTCCCCACAACCCATCTCTCCCCACTTCCCACCAACACCACATAACCTCCACCCTGCCCCACACCCCCATGTCCACCCATCCTCACCCCACACCCCAGTGCTCCACACATCCCCTCATCTTCCCCCACACCCTCGCCCACCCCATACTCTGCCTCACACCCCAGCTCTCCCCACATCCACCCGCACTCACCACCCCTCATGCCCCTGGACCTGTCTCCGCCCCTCGAGCCCCGCCCACCAATCGGGGAGGACTCTCGGATCAGGCCCCGCCCCCCGGCCCCCTGCCCCGCCCCTTCTCGCTCTGGGCTGAGCATCGCGCCAGCCGGATGCCCCGCGCTGATTGGCCAGCCGGCTCGACTTGGCCACGCCCCCCTCCCCGTACCGGCCAATAGCACTCCTTGGCCCGCCTCTCCCCTGCCGGCACGTAGCGGCCTTTGGCCACGCCCCCAACCCCCTACCGACCAATAGCGGCCTGTAGACTCGCCCCTGCACCGCGTCGGCCAATGGCTGCCCCTGGCCACGCCCCCTTTCACTCAGCTGATGTCATTGGCTCCGCCCCCACTGACACCTCTGAAAAGAGTTCCTATTATAGGCTGCCCAGGGAGGTGGTTGATTCGCCTTCCCTGGAGGTGTTTAAGGGACGGGTGGACGAGGTCCTGAGGGAAATGTACATTAATCCATAACTGGCAGTGGCTTCCACAACTTAGAGTGCCGGGAACAGTAGTAGGAACAGCACTAGGATCAAACCAAACCAGACATAGCTCAGCCAAAGAGCATCAAAAGACACCATAATCTGTAAAACCCATTAGAAATTCCACTCACTGAATATTAACTTAAGGAAAATCGAAGTTTATAATCCTCAGGGTACACGCTTGCCTCTTACTACACCAGCAAATACATTTTGGGGTCAACGCAGTGTTTTCTGTCCATAAAATAAGCAGTTTGAGACCTGGGTTCAAACAAAACAAGCTGTGGCTCATTCCACGCGGGGCAGGCCAGGACGTCTTCGCAATGACGATGCTGTTGCCTTAGCTCCACGGCCATTCCCATAGCTCCCAGACAGGGACATCATGAAGCCACCCTGCAGTCCTTGCCACCCAGTGTGCTGCATGAAGGGTTAATAAGTAAGTTTGCAGACGACACAAAGCTGTGTGGAAGTGTTGATCTGCTGGAGGGTTGGGAGGCTCTGCAAAGGGATCTGAACAGGCTGGATCCATGGGCTGAGACCAGCGGGATGAGGTTTAACACGGCCAAATGCCGGGTCCTGCACTTGGGGCACAACAACCCTATGCAGAGCTACAGACTGGGAGAAGTCTGGCTGGAAAACTGCCAGGAGGAGAGGGACCTGGGGGTGTTGGTCGACAGTGACTGACCATGAGCCAGTAGTGTGCCCAGGTGGCCAAGAAGGCCAATGGCATCTTGGCTTGGATCAGAAACTGCATGACCAGCAGGTCCAGGGAGGTGATTCTCCCTCTGTACTCAGCACTGGTGAGACTGCTCCTCGAATCCTATGTTCAGTTGTGGGCCCCTCAGCACAAGAAGGATGTTGAGGCTCTGGAGCGAGTCCAGAGAAGAGCAATGAAGCTGGTGAAGGGGCTGGAGAACAGGCCTGATGAGGACTGGCTGAGAGAGCTGGGGGTGTTTAACCTGGAGAAGAGGAGGCTGAGGGGAGACCTCATTGGTCTCTGCAACTCCCTGAAAGGAGGCTGTGAAGAAGAGGGAGCTGGGCTCTTTTCCCAAGGGACAGGGAACAGGATGAGAGGGAATGGCCTCAAGCTCTGCCAGGAGAGGTTCAGGCTGGACATTAGGAGGAAGGTTTTCATGGAAAGGGTCACTGGGCATTGGAATAGGCTGCCCAGGGAGGTGGTTGATTCACCTTCCCTGGAGGTGTTTAAGGCACAGGTAGATGAGCTGCTGAGGGACATGGTTTAGTGTTAGATAGGAATGGTTGGACTAGAAGATCCGATGGGTCTCTTCCAACCTGGTTGTTCTATGATTCTATGATTCTATGACAGGAAAGTGTTGTGGAGCTGTTGACGCTCCTGAGGGCAGAGAGGACCTGCAGAGGGATCTGGAGAGGTTGGAGAGCTGGACAATCACCAGCCGCATGGAGCTGAACAAGGGCAAGTGCCGGGTTCTGCACCCGGGACACGGCAGCCCTGGCTGGATGGACAGACAGGGATGAGAGGCTGGAGAGCAGCCCTGCGGGAAGGGACATGGGGGTCCTGGTCGAGGGCACGTTGGACACGAGCCAGCAGTGCCCTGGAAACCAAGGGGGCAACCGTGTCCTGGGGTGCATCCAGTACGGTGTGAGCAGTGGGGGCAGTTCTGGGCACCACAGGGTGAAAAGGATCTAAAGCTGCTGGAGAGCATCCAGAGCAGGACACAGAGTTGGGGAAGAGTGAGGGGAAGAGTGTGAGGAGCGGCTGAAGGCACTTGGTCTGTTCAGCCTGGAGAAGAGGAGACTGAGGGGAGATCTTACTGTGCTCTGCAGCTTCCTCACCAGGGGAGGAGGAGCAGGCGCTGAGCTCTTCTCTCTGGCCACCAGTGAGAGGACCCAAGGGAACAGCAGGAAGATGGATCAGAGGAGGCTTAGGTTGGACATGAGGACGAGGTTCTTCCCCAGAGGGCGGTGGAGCCCTGGAACAGCTCCCAGGGAAGCAGTCACAGCACTGAGCCTGACAATATCACAGCAGCATTTGGCCAAGGCCCTCAGCCCCATGGAGTCAACGTTGGGGTGTCCTGTGCAGGGACAGGAGCTGGATTTGATGGTCCTTGTGGGTCCCTTCTAACTCAGGACATTCTATCATACTAACCACGAGCCAGGAGCTCACACGCACAGCTCCAAGGGCAGGAACTTCAAGCCTCAAAGCCCCATGAAGCAGACGAGCACAAGGTGATGCTGAGCTGCCGTCACTGCAGACCTTCAGCCCTACAAGCAGGCCGCAGCACACTGCGGTGGCTTTCTGGCTCAGTGGCCTTCGCACAGCACTGCTGGCACCACCAGGAGCACAAACACAGGAGTTTGTTGGTTGCCGTCTCCCATCACACACGTACTCACACCCAGAAAGCCTTTCATCTGGCCACCTGGCGATGCCTCTCCCGCTGTTGCTGTGCCCACACCAGAAGATGGTGTGTTTGCTGCTTGCAAGGATGCTCCCGCAGGCACCTTCGCTTCTCCAAGTGGGACAGAAGACTTCGGGTTTTTTTTGCTGGAGAAAAGTTGCCCAGTTTTGTCCACATCAGACGGTGCAGAGGGCATGGATCAGGCTTGCTAGATGCCAACGTCCAGGTTTAGGAATGAGACGTTGCTGTACAACTCTGAGGAGACCGAGCTGCTCTGCAGGGTACAGGTGGGGCCAGGCAGCAGGGGGGGAGCATGACCTTCTGCTGAATCCTCACTCGCCAAGCTCCTAAGAAAGAAGAAAAAGAGAAAGATGCTCCTTGCAAATAGCTTCTGCTGCCAACTCCACACCCAAACGGCCTCTAGCTGTGAACCTGAAGATCCTGAGAAGAGGAGGCTGAGAGGAGATCTCATTGCTCTCT
Source organism: Coccyzus lansbergi (assembly GCA_033558105.1). Classification (NCBI taxonomy): domain Eukaryota; kingdom Metazoa; phylum Chordata; class Aves; order Cuculiformes; family Coccyzidae; genus Coccyzus; species Coccyzus lansbergi. The sequence goes on from JAUMJK010000001.1 coordinate 563,429, forward strand.
CCCACTCCCTGAAAGGAAGTTGTGGAGAAGAGGGAGCTGGGCTCTTCTCCCAAGGGACAGGAGACAGGACGAGAGGGAATGGCCTCAAGCTCCACCAGGGGAGGTTCAGGCTGAACATTAGTTAAAAATATTTCACAGAAAAGGTCATTGGGCACTGTCAGAGGCTACCCAGGGAGGTGGTTGATTCACCTTCCCTGGAGGTGTTTAAGGGACAGGTGGACGAGGCTCTGAAGGACATGGTTTAGTGTTTGATGGGAATGGTTGGACTCGATGATCCGATGGGTCTTTTCCAACCTGGTGGTGATTCTATGGTTCATCTAAGTGGGTCCTTGCCCCGTGCAGTGTGGTGGCCTCCAGCTGCGCTGCCACTTACCCCACGGGGTGGAACTTCCTGCGCAGAAGGTAGTCGATGACATCGGGGTCTGTCTGAAACAGCCTCCTCAGGATGTGACACTGCATTTCTGTTGAGACCTGGGAGGGAAACGCAGACGCACTGGTTCACAGCATCTCCTCCACCAGGGAGAAAGACCAGCAGAGGGGGTTGATTCACCTTCCCTGGAGGTGTTTAAGGGACGAGTGGACGAGGTCCTGAGGGACATAGTTTAGTGTTTGATAGGAATGGTTGGACTCAATGATCTGGTGGGTCTCTTCCAACCTGGTGATTCTATGATCCTATGAAAGCCTCACCTACCATGAGGCAGCCAAGGGCAGCAGAAGGACTCTGGGTCCTTGGTCTCATGTCCCACAAAGGTCCTGTGGGTCTGAGCAGGATCCTGGTCTGATCAGCCCCTGTTTTTCCCACACTAACCCTGCTCCTTTGGCTCCCTGTAGACCTGACAATTGCTACAAGGCTGTTGGGGGACCTGAAATGCCACATTTCTCTGCAGGGACCAGAGTTGGAATTGATCCTTGTGTGTCCCTTCCAACCTAGGACATCCTAGGATTCTATGAAATGGACTTTTCTGGGATTTCTCTAGAATTTCTCAGGTCCTCTCCAAAACCAGGGCCAGGAATCATAGAATCACAGAACAACCAGGTTGGAAGGGACCCATTGGATCTTCTAGTCCAACCATTCCTATCAAACACTAAACCAAGTCCCAATACTGCTCAGGGTAAGCTCCTGCTGCTCTAGATGGATTCTGACGGGGTTTCAAACCAGCTGCACAGCCTCCACTGGGTTATTTCGAGGGAAAGGCTCTGTGTGCCTCGGGGGCTGCTTCAGAGAGCAGGAGCCCACACAAAGCATCCGTGGTGCTTGAGCCAGAACCTTGCTGCACATCTTCATCAATGACCTGCATGAAGGCAGAGATGCAGCCTTGGCAAGTGAACAGACTTGGAGACTAGGAGAAGTCTGGCTGGAAAGCTTGCTGGAGGAGAAGGACCGGGGGGGGGTTGGTGACAGCGACTGACCATGAGGCAGCAGTGGCCCAGGTGGCCAAGAAGGCCAATGGCATCTTGGCTTGGAGCAGAAATGGTGTGACCAGCAGGGCCAGGGAGGTGATTCTCCCTCTGGACTCAGCACTGGTGAGACTGCTCCTTGAATCCTGTGTTCAGTTGTGGGCCCCTCAGCACAAGAAGGATGTTGAGGCTCTGGAGAGAGTCCAGAGAAGAGCAACAAAGCTGGTGAAGGGGCAGGAGAACAGGCCTTGTGAGGAAGGGCTGAGAGAGCTGGAGGTGTTTATCCTGGAGAAGAGGAGGCTGAGGGGAGACCTCATTGCTCTCTGCAACTACCTGAAAGGAGGTTGTGGAGAGGAGGGAGCTGGGCTCTTCTCCCAAGGGACAGGGGACAGGACAAGAGGGAATGGCCTCAAGCTCCAACAGGGGAGGGTCAGGCTGCACATTAGGAAAACATTTTTCATGGAAAGGGTCATTGGGCCCTGGCAGAGGCTGCCCAGGTAGGTGGTTGATTCACCTTCCCTGGAGGTGTTTAAGGGACGGGTGGACGAGGTGCTGAGGGACATGGGTTAGTGTTTGATAGGAATGGTTGGCCTCGATGATCTGGTGGGTCTCTTCCAACCTGGTGATTCTATGATCCTATGAAAGCCTCACCTACCATGAACAAGGTCTGGTGGTGTTCAATCAGTCTCTGGAGCACCAGGATGATGGCAGCACTGTCTTCAAAGTTCATGGCACCAGCATCTTTCTCTCCAGGCTTCTCTTTCTGCAGGATGTTGGGACCAAAGATTGTGGCCAAGTTTGCAACTGTCATTTTATTCCCAGGAATCTAGCGAGCAAGTACAAAAGGAAACTGCAGATTATGGATGCGTCAGCGGGAGAAGTCTATAACACCTTACAATAAGGAATCACAGAATCACAGAACGGTTTGGGTTGGAAGGGAACTCAAAGCCCATCCAGTGCCACCTCTGCCAGGGACAGGGACACCTCCCACTGCATCAGGGGCTCCAAGCCCCATCCAACCTGCCCTTGAACCCCTCCAGGGATGGGGCAGCCACCACTGCTCTGGGCAACCTGGGCCAGGGCCTCCCCACCCTCACTCCAAAACATTTCTTCCTGAAATTTCATCTCAATCTCCCCTCCTGCAGCTCAAAACCATCCCCCCTCACCTTCTCCCTGCCCTCGCTGATCAGGAGAACCCTCCCAACTTTCCTGGAGCCCCTTTCAGCACCAGAAGCTGCTCTAAGATCTCTCAGCCTCAAGCTCCACCAGGGGAGTTTCAGACTGGACATTAGGAAAATATTTCCACAGAAAGGGTGATTGGGCAGCGGCAGATGCTGCCCAGGGAGGTGGTTGATTCACCTTCCCTGGAGGTGTTTAAGGGACGGGTGGATGAGGTGCTGAGGGACATGGGTTAGTGTCTGATAGGAATGGTTGGACTTGATGATCCGGTGGGTCTCTTCCAACCTGACGATTCTGTGATTTTTAGGCAACAAAGCTCGAGCAGCCCCTTCTTTGTGCAGTTCACCTCTTCTGTCTGGCCTTACCTCCTGGCCGTCGGGGCCCCAGGAGCTCTTGGCATGCTGGGCCACCTTGCTGAGGAAGCGCAGGAGCCGGTGCAGCGTGTCGCTGTGGCAGGGAGGTAGCAGGAAGAGCAGCAGCTGGAGAGCGGTGAGCTGCGCCGGACGCTCCATACCTAGGCATAGAGCAGCCCGTTAATTAGTGATGTTCCCAGCCCTCGTTTACATCCACAGTAACGAGCTCTGGAGGAAACCAGACCAGCATCCTACCCTTCATCCCATCCAGGATGGATGGCCTGAAGCTCCGCCAGGGGAGATTTAGGCTAGAGATTAGGAGGAAGTTTTTCACACAGAGGGTGATTGGGCATTGGAATAGGCTGCCCAGGGAGGTGGTTGATTCCCCTTCCCTGGAGGTGTTTAAGGGACGGGTGGATGAGGTGCTGAGGGACATGGGTTAGTGATTGATGGGGATGGTTGGACTCGATGATCCGATGGGTCTCTTCCAACCTGGTTGTCCTATGATTCTATGGTTCTATAAGCACCCTGAGAGATCCCTTGAAGAGCTGCAACAGCACAGCATTTGGTATGGAATAGCCCCAGAGTCAAAGCCTGTCCTCAGCCGGACTGATTCTGATCCAGCAAGAAAGACGGAAAGAAAGAGAAACAGGAGATTAAAACAGTCAGAAAGAAAGAACGAGCACACAGATTGCAGCAAACACACCTGGTAGCACACACCCAGTGCCAGGGCTCATGGGCAGTTTTGGCAAGAAAGGGTCTGGGAGCCAAGTATTTGAAAAATTGCACAAGATCTCATCTCAATCTCCCCTCTTGCAACTGAAAACCCTTCCCCTCATCCTCTCCCTGCCCTCCCTGACCAAAAGCCCCTCTCCAGCTTTCCTGGAGCCCCTCTCAGTGCTGGAAGGCAAGGACAGGTTGGTTGCCCCTCCTGCTTTGCAGTTGAAGTGTGCGGAATCATAGAATCAGAGAACAACCAGGTTGGAAGAGATCCACTGGATCATCGCGTCCAACTGTTCCTATCAAACACTAAACCATGTCCCTCAGCACCTCGTCCACCCGTCCCTTAAACACCTCCAGGGAAGGGGAATCAACCCCCTCCCTGGGCAGCCTCTGCCAGTGCCCAATCACCCTTTCTGTGAAAAATTTTTTCCTAATGTACAGCTTAAACCTCTCCTGGTGGAGCTGGAGGCCATTCCCTCTCGTCCTGTCCCCTGTCCCTTGGGAGAAGAGCCCAGCTCCCTCCTCTCCACAACCTCCTTTCAGGGAGTTGGAGAGAGCAATGAGGTCTCCCCTCAGCCTCCTCTTCTCCAGGATAAACACCCCCAGCTCTCTCAGCCCTTCCTCACAAGGCCTGTTCTCCAGCCCATTCACCACCCTCATTGCCCTAATGTCTGAATGCTCTAAGACCTGAGCTTCGGGGCAGAAGCTTTCCCTGTATGTTCCCTGTGCATCTGTGTCCCCCTCCTGACCTGTCCCATCAGGCTCCCTGAGGCGGCACAGCCCATCACAGAATCACAGAATCACAGAACAACCAGGTTGGAAGGGACCCATCGGACCTTCTAGTCCAACCCATCATTCTTCTAGTCCAACCACCCCATCGGGGTGGACCTGCTCGTTTTTGACGTGGAATCAGGCATTTAGGGGTTCGGAGAACCAGTTCTGACAACAGAAGGCTGGTAAAAGGGAAGCAAAGATGTGGTAAAGGAGACAAAGAAAAAGCGATGCTGGGAGCCACGGAAACTGCCCAAAATTATATATATATATATATATATATATCATAGAATCACCAGGTTGGAAGAGACCCACTGGATCATCAAGTCCAACCATTCCCACCAATCTCTAAACCATGTCCCTCAGCACCTCATCCACCCGCACCTTAAACACTTCCAGGGAAGGCGAGTCAACCCCCTCCTTGGGCAGCCTGTTCCAATGAAGAATTTTTTCCTTATGTCAAGCCTGAACCTCCTCTGGTGGAGCTTGAGGCCATTCCCTCTTGTCCTGTCCCCTGTCCCTTGGGAGAAGAGCCCAACTCCCTCCTCTCCACAACCTCCTCTCAGGTAGTTGTAGAGAGCAATGAGGTCTCCCCTCAGCCTCCTCTTCTCCAGGCTAAACACCCCCAGCTCTCTCAGCTGCTCCCGGAGGGCAGGGGAACCTGGTCAGAGCATTAGGAAAGACTCAACTAAAGGCACTACAAGGTGCTGGGCTGAACTGAGTGGTGCTGAGACCTGGTACTGAGCCAGGTCATCGCACGAGAAGAAAATCCCCTTTTTCATCCTGCAAAAGCAAATGGGGTGGGTGGATGTACAGGGCGAGTCTCTGCGCTCCAGGTACTCACTGGCTGTGCTGAGGAAGGCTCCGTAGAGCTCTCCGGGAATCAGGGAATCTGGCATGTCCCGAAGAAATTCTTTGAGCAGAGCAGCCACATCGTGAACACTTTGATGCTCGTCCAGGAAAACATCCAGCCCTTGGTCAAACTCTTCCCGCAGCTTAAAGGTGGGAAAAAAAATATTAGAAGAATAAAAGCGACAGTCAGATCCAACTCTTCATACAAGCCAAGCTGTCATGAGCTGATTCACAGAAGGGTAGAATGTCCTGAGTTGGAAGGGACCTACAAGGACCATCGAATCCAGCTCCTGTCCCTGCACAGGACACCCCAACATTCACACCGTGAGGCTGAGGAACGTGGCTAAATGCTGCTGGAATATTGTCAGGCTCAGTGCTGTGACTGCTTCCCTGGGAGCTGTTCCAGGGCTCCACCACCCTCTGGGGGAAGAACCTCATCCTCATGTCCAACCTAACCCTCACCTGGCACATCTTCCTGCCATTCCCTCCAGTCCTTCCACTGGTGGCCAGAGAGAAGAGCTCAGCGCCTGCTCCTCCTCCTCCCCTGGAGAGGAAGCTGCAGAGCGTGATGAGTTCCTCCCTCAGTCTCCTCTTCTCCAGGCTGAACAGATTTAGTGACTTCAGCCGCTCCTCACACAGCTTCCCCTCTAAACCCTTCATCATCTGCCCCTGTGCAGAGCTTCTGCAGGAGCAGAACAGGAGGATTGTCTACCTGATCATAGAATCATAGAACAACCAGGTTGGAAGAGACCCACAGGATCATCGAGTCCAACCATTCCTATCAAACACTAAACCATGTCCCTCAGCACCTCATCCACCCGTCCCCTAAACACCTCCAGGGAAGGGGAATCAACCACCTCCCTGGGCAGCCTATTCCAATGCCCAATGACCCTCTGTGTGAAAAACTTCCTCCTAATCTCCAGCCTAAATCTCCCCTGGTGAAGCTTGAGGCCATACCCTCTTGTCCTGTCCCCTGTCCCTTGGGAGAAGAGCCCAGCTCCCTCCTCTCCACAACCTCCTTTCAGGTAGTTGGAGAGAGCAATGAGGTCTCCCCTCAGCTTCCTCTTCTCCAGGATAAACACCCCCAGCTCTCTCAAGCTTGGACAATAAGGACAGCTTGGAGAGGTGATGCCCCCTCTCCATGGCTGGGAGAAGGTTCCAGCAGCAGCTAACTGGTCATACAGCGTGTCTGTGACATTCTAGGCCTCTCCACGTCAACGTCTACTTCATTCATTCCCCACCCACACAAACACTGCTCCTTTGGATGGAGAACTGCTGCAGAGCCTGCGCTCCACGTCTCACTTTACCTGCTGAACTCTTTTCTTGGAGCTCCCAACCCGGAAGATTCCCACCGTTTGGAGACCTGGGAGATAGACAGGTTAGTGGTCTGCGTTCCCACAGCCTCCTGCCACCCCGGCTGGTCCATGGAGCACCTCAAAACCATGGAAAGGACACACGGTGAAGCAATGTGTCCTTCCCCGCTCCTGGCAGAGAGGTTAAAAGAAAGGGTCTGGAGCCTCAAGATCTCCTGGACTTGTCTGTGGGTCAGGGTGAGCCCAACAGTGGTTGCTCTGAGCTAGACAATGAGTTTGCAGGGGATGTTGTGGCCAAAGAGCATCAGGAGATCATAGAATCGATCAGGTAGTTGTAGAGAGCAATGAGGTCTCCCCTCAGCCTCCTCTTCTCCAGGAGAAACACCCCCAGCTCTCTCAGCCGCTCCTCTTGTTCTCCAGCCCCTTCACCAGCTTCGTGGCTCTTCTCTGGACTTGCTCCACAGCCTCAACATCCTTCTTGTGCTGAGGGGCCCACAACTGAACACAGGATTCGAGAAGCAGTCTCACCAGTGCTGAGTGCAGAGGTGACATTCACCTCTCAGCCCAACCCAGAGAACTCTCCTCAGGTGGCTTTTTGGGAACACAGAATCATAGAAAATCCTGAGTCAGAAGGAACCCATAAGGAACATCAAGTCCAACTACTGTCCCTGCACGGGACACCCCCAAACCTCTCACCACGTGTCTGAGGGTGTTGTCCAAATGTACTTTGCCCCGGGAACCAGCTGCCTCCTACCACCTCGATGATCCGGTGGGTCTCTTCCAACCTGGTTGTTCTATGATTCTATGATCTCAGGGACCAGCCAGGCCAGAACGCCCCAGCCCACCAGCTCCGATGGGTTTTACCACCCTGCCGTGAGATGGGCCATATTTACCGTGCGTTTCGATGTGTTTGCAGCATCTCTCCACAATCCGAGGGACCTGCCAGGAGATGGGGTTGAGGCTCAGCGTCTTTGTCTTGCCCAGGCTTCTCCGTGGATCCAGCTCGTGGGGGTGCGACAGCTGCAGTGCCTCCAGCAGCTTGGAAGCGTTGTCACTCAGGTCGGTGATGGAATCCACGGACATTGCCCCCTGCGATGGAGCAGAGGTGATTCACAGGGTGCTAGCAACCTCCCCACAAGATCCCAATCACTGCTGTGATCTCAGAAGTTGGTGAGAAAATAGAAGCATCACCTCCAAATGAACACAGAGGTCTACATTATCATAGAACAACCAACAACCAGGTTGGAAAAGACCCACCGGATCATCGAGTCCAACCATCCCTATCAAACACTAAACCATGTTCCTCAGCACCTTGTCCACCCGTCCCTTAAACACCTCCAGGGAAGGTGAATCAACCACCTCCCTGGGCAGCCTCTGACACTGCCCAATGACCCCTTCTGGGAAAAACTTTTTCCTAAGGTTCAGCCTAAATCTCCCCTGGTAGAGCTTGAGGTCATTCCCTCTCGTCCTGTCCCCTGTCCTTTGGGAGAAGAGCCCAGCTCCCTCCTCTCCACAATCTCCTCTCAGGGAGTTGCAGAGAGCAATGAGGTCTCCCCTCAGCCTCCTCTTCTCCAGGAGAAACACCCCCAGCTCTCTCAGACGTTCCTCATAAGGCCTGTTCTCCAGCCCCTTCCCCAGCTTTGTTGCTCTTCTCTGGACTCGCTCCAGAGCCTCAACATCCTTCTTGTGGTGAGGGGCCCAATGACACTATCCAGGAAATATTTTTTCCTGATGTCCAGCCTAAACGTCCCCTGGCAGAGCTTGAGGCCATTCCCTCTCGTCCTGTCCCCTGTCCCTTGGGAGAAGAGCCCAGCTCCCTCCTCTCCACAACCTCCTTTCAGGGAGTTGGAGAGAGCAGAGAGTTGTAGAGAACATCATCTTCCTTGTCCTTTGACACAAGGACATGCGACACACAAACAGAAAAATCCACGCTACCGACGACAAATCTCTTCCTATCCCCACCAACCTTTGGCTGCCTGGCCATGAACTTCTGGTAACCCTCGTCCCATAAGAGCTGAGCTGGTAAAGCGTGTCCCACCACTCCCAGTCCATCTCTTAGGGGAAGCAGGGGCAGAGAAACATGACAGACCCAAGCAGGAGGATCACACAGAGGGTCACTGGGCATTGGAATAGGCTGCCCAAGGAGGTGGTTGAGTCACCTTCCCTGGAGGTGTTTAAGGGACGGGTGGATGAGGTCTTGAGGGACTTGGGTTAGTGTTTGATAGGAATGGTTGGACTCGATGATCCGATGGGTCTCTTCCAACCTGGTTGTTCTATGATTCTATGATTCTATGAATAACTCACACTTATTAAGAAAAGACCCTGGGAAAACACATTTATTGCTGAAGCCAGAGCCTCCCCCACCCTACACAGCCCATTCTTGCGATCGTACCCTTCGCTGGCTCCAGAAGCTCTGGTTCGGCAAAGCTGGGGAAAGCGGCTCCTCCGGGAAGACCCCGCAGGGTACCAGGCCACAGCTCCTGCCCATCAGGGTCCTCTTCTGCCTCTGAGCCCGAAATCTCGTCACTGTCGCTTCCACTTCCAGGCAGAGCCGGCGACTCTTCTTCACCGCTTCCTGCAGTTGCTTGTAGGCGCGGTCGTTGGCAATGACTTGGAAGAGCGGGAGCCCAAACGTCTGAGGAGAGCAGTCTGAGGGAAAGCATGGGAGATGTGGAAAAGCACCACTAGGAGAAAAACTAGGAGGGAGCTGCAGCAGCACAAGCAGCACAGCTCACGGGGGGGGAAGCACATGCCTGGATGAAGCAATTAACCAACAGACGGGAATACCAGGATATTGTGAGGGTAACCCCAGCACGAAAAGGACAACACGTAAAATCGATTCACTACAGGACGAGGTGACCTGTAGCTTGAATCCTGGACAACAGTCTCCTGCCCAGAGCACTGGTGGTTGCCCTATCCCTGGAGGGGTTCAAGGGCAGGTTGGATGGGGCTGGGAGCCCCTGATGCAGTGGGAGGTGTCCCTGCCCATGGCAGGGGTGGCACTGGATGGGCTTTGAGGTCCCTTCTGACCCAAATCATTCCATGATTCAATGAATCTATGATTCTATCAGTGCCATGCATGCCCTGTCCCCTCTTGCTCCCTGCTCCTCCTCCATCTCCCCTGGGCCCTGCAATGCCTGTGGTGGGTGGGAAGAGCATCCCAAGGACCCTGGGAAACCCCAAGGGGAACTGCATGGTGAAACTCAGGTGGGGAGCAGGTTTACCCTCAATTGAGATGTTGCCTGGAGGAGAAGGACCTGGGGGTGTTGGTTGACAGTGACTGACCATGAGGCAGCAGTGGCCCAGGTGGCCAAGAAGGCCAATGGCATCTTGGCTTGGATCAGAAACAGTGTGACCAGCAGGGCCAGGGAGGTGATTCTCCCTCTGGACTCAGCACTGGTGAGACTGCTCCTCGAATCCTGTGTTCAGTTGTGGGCCCCTCAGCACAAGAAGGATGTTGAGGCTCTGGAGCAGGTCCAGAGAAGAGCAACGAAGCTGGGGAAGGGGCTAGAGAAGAGGCCTTCTGAGGAACGGCTGAGAGAGCTGGGGGTGTTTCTCCTGGAGAAGAGGAGGCTGAGGGGAGACATCATTGCTCTCTCCAACTCCCTGAGAGGAGGTTGTGGAGAGGAGGGAGCTGGGCTCTTCTCCCAAGGGACAGGGGAGAGGACGAGAGGGAATGTCCTCAAGCTCCTCCAGGGGAGATTTAGGCTGGACATTAGGAAAAAGTTTTTCACAGAAAGGGTGATTGGGCAGTGTCAGAGGCTGCCCAGGGAGGGGTTTGATTCACCTTCCCTGGAGGTGTTTAAGGGACAGGTGGACGAGGTGCTGAGGGACATGGGTTAGTGTTTGATAGGAATGGTTGGACTCGATGATCCAGTGGGTCTTTTCCAAGCTGGTGATTCTATGATTCAGGGTGCAGGGCAGTCAAGGAGCCATGTGGGGAGTGCATAGCATGGGAGAAAGTGCTGGAAGAGGAGGAGGGAGACGCAGCAGAGCTAGGAAAGTGGCACGAAACCTGGTCTCCATCATTGTGCTTCTGGTAGCCTGTCCCAGTTATTCCTGAACATTCCTTTCTTTGATTCGTTACATTATGAAGATGCCAGAGCATCTCTGAAGATTTCATAAATCAACAGAAGTACTCGATACAAAAGACTCTGCCCAAATGCTGACTTCCAGTTTTCTACAGGGTTTGCACCAGCTCTGTCTGTTCCAAGAGTAACAGTCTTGGTATTAAAGGTATTTGTCCCAAATGACTTCTCCCCACCCCCACGCCCCCTTGGAGATGTAAGAATAATTCCAGGCTCCACATCACCCTGGGCCAAAGGGTTTTGCAGCTGGAGTACAAGCCACGAACCCATTTGATAAAATATCGCACTGCGGCTCAATAATTTCCTTGTAGGAATGTGAAGAAAATTAGGAAGTGCTCATTCCCAGCTGGCAGTGCTCCACTCTACTGGATTCCCCAGGTCTCTAAGCTGGGCTTTATCCTTTTGAATCGTAGAATCACCAGGTTGGAAGAGACTCATCAGATCATCAAGTCCAACCATTCCCATCAAACACTAAACCATGTCCCTCAAGACCTCGTCCACCCATCCCTTAAACACCTCCAGGGGAGGTGAATCAACCACCTCCCTGTGCAGCCTATTTCAATGCCCAATGACCCTTCCCGTGAAAAACTTCCTCCTAATCTCTAGCCTAAATGATTTGGATCGGAATGATGTGGATCAGAAGGGACCTCAAGCCCATCCAGTTCCATCCACTGGATCAGGGGCTCCAAGCCCCATCCAACCTGGCCATGAACCCCTCCAGGGATGGGGCAGCCACCCCTGCTCTGGGAAACCAACCGTTCAAAGTTTCTACATCTTCACAAATGCCCGTAAACACACGCAGACATTTCACCTTCACGCACACACATCCCTTCAAAACTCCCTCAAGCCTGGATACCATCATCACACTCTGCTCAAACAATGGGGAACAAAGCCTCTTGCTGACCCCAGGCACATCCCGGCTCAGCCCCATCAAAAGTGACCGATTCCCTCTGAGAGCAGGGACCCAACCCTGGGGGAAGGGGAGGTTGCTCACCTTTCTTCTCCTTTGAGAAGCTTTCCAGTTTCTGGCGGATGGATTTACTGTTTTTAGGTCCAACTATGAGGAGAAAAGAAAGCAAAGGCTGGTTTAGCACGGGCTGCCCTGAATGGCATTTGGCTTTCTGCACCCTCGCAGGCCGAGCTCGGACACAGGCAGTTCCCATGGGCAAGAGGGACATTGTGGGCCTGATGTGACCTCAATGCCCATCCAGTCCCATCTCCTGCCCTGGGCAGGGACACCTCGCACTGGATCAGGGGCTCCAAGCCCCGTCCAACCTGCCCTGGAACCCCTCCAGGGATGGGGCAGCCACCATTGCTCTGGGCAACCTGGGCCACGGCCTCCCCAGCAGCTGTAGCTTAAAACTGTTGTGGCCACCTCTAAACTCGCTGTCTCTGTTATACATGACTCTGTGTTAATGTCAGTGTCCTAGCAATTACTTAATGAATCGGAAAGTGACCTTAATTCATCCTGAGGGGTATGGAAAAAAGAAAACAGCCCCAGAAAAGCTTTGGGGGAACATAGAACAACCAGGTTGGAAGGGACCCATCGGATCATCGAGTCCTACCATTCCTATCAAACACTAAACCATGTCCCTCAGCAACTCATCTACCCGTCCCTTAAACACCTCCAGGGAAGGGGAATCAACCACCTCCCTGGGCAGCCTATTCCAATGCCCAACAACACTCTCTGTGAAAAACTTCCTCCTAATCTCTAGCCTAAATCTCCCCTGGCGGAGCTTGAGGCCATTCCCTCTTGTCCTGTCCCCTGTCACTTGGGAGAAGAGCCCAGCTCCCTCCTCTCCACAACCTCCTTTCAGGGAGTTGTAGAGAGTAATGAGGTCTCAGAGTAATGAATGTTTTGCAGAGCACAGATGAATAAAAGTTAGACAGAACACACACCACCAGGAATCCTGTACTGGTCCCTCTCCTAAGCATTCCCTATATTTCACATCTAGGGACACTGTATTTTGTCAGCACAATGAACTAAGAAGCCATTCACTGACCACCCTAAAGGCGAAACAGATCATCCCATTCTTCCTTTTGCTCCTCATTCCTGAGGAATTATCTTCCTAGACACAGCTCTGAGGATTGTTTGGGTTATTCTTCAAGAATTTAGAAGAAAGCGATGAAAGCTGGTTATGACCAACACCTGCCTAAAAGTGCAGCCCACGTTCCTCAGTGTGCAGAATCGTAGAATCATAGAATTGCTAGGTTGGAAAAGACTTCTGAGAACATTAAGTCCAATCAGACCTGTCCACTACTACTCATATCCCTGAGCACCTCATCTACCTGTCCTTCAAACACCTCCAGGGATGGGGACTCCCCCATCTCCCTGGGCAGCTCTTCCAGTGCTTGAGAAACCCTTTCAGTGAAGTTTTTTTCCTAATGTCCAGCCTGAACCTCCCCTGGTGGAGCTTGAGGCCATTCCCTCTCGTCCTGTCCCCTGTCACTTGGGAGAAGAGCCCAGCTCCCTCCTCTCCACAACCTCCTTTCTGGGAGTTGCAGAGAGCAATGAGGTCTCCCCTCAGCCTCCTCTTCTCCAGGATAAACAACCCCAGCTCTCTCAGCCATTCCTCATAAGGCCTCTTCTCCAGTCCCTTCACCAGCTTCGTTACTCTTCTCTGGACTCACTCCAGGACCTCAATGTCTTTCTTGCAGGGAAAATAAGGTGTGGCAAACGCTTTTTGTTGTTTCATTCAAATAGCCAAAGACAAGGAAGATGAAACAACCTGGAGACAGAACCAGCCAGCTAAGGAAGCCACAGGCCAGCAAAATGCCCCTATTTCAACTTGGAGGTAGGAGAGGTGACAGAACACACTAAGCCTAAGCATCAGCAAAACACTCCACTCCTAAAGCCACCCAGGTGTGCCCAAGGAAAACAAACCATGGACCCATCGAACCACGGAGCCAGCCACGTGCGCTCCCAGCCCAGACATGAACTGGGTCTGGGCTGCACCCCGAGCACAGGGAGCAGCAGGGAGGGAGGGGATTCTGCCCCTCTGCTCCGCTCTGGGAGACCAAACCTGGAGCCCTGAGTCCACTTCTGGAGTCCTCAGCACAGGGAGGACATGGAGCTGTTGGAGCGAGGCCAGAGGAGGCCATGGAGATGATCTGAGGGCTGGAGAACCTCCTGGATGAGGACAGGCTGAGAGAGTTGGGGTTGTTCAGCCTGGAGGAGAGAAGACTGAGGGGAGACCTTAGAGCAGCTTCCAGTGCTGAAAGGGGCTCCAGGAAAGCTGGGGAGGAGGTCTTGACAGGGAACAGCAGGAATAGGATGAGGAGGAATGGTTTTGAGTTGCAAGAGGGGAGATTGAGATAAGATCTTGGGGAGAAATGTTTTGCTGTGAGGGTGGGGAGGCCCTGGCCCAGGTTGCCCAGAGCAGGGGTGGCTGCCCCATCCCTGGAGGGGTTCAAGGGCAGGTTGGATGGGGCTTGGAGCCCCTGATCCAGTGGGAGGTGTCCCTGCCCAGGGCAGGGGTGGGACTGGATAGGCTTTGAGGTCTCTTCCTACCCAAACCATTCCATGATTCTGTGATTCTCTGAAAAATAAAAACAAAAGGAAAAGGAATGTGGGTGTCTCCCATCAGCGCTGCTCAGGGACTTCAAAGCAGTTTGTGGTAAGGGCAACTAGGAGCTCTGAGAAGGAGGGGGGAGCTTCCTCTCATGAACTTTTCTTTAAGTCTTTTCATTACATGAAATATTCCAAATTTTCATCATGACAGGAAACTAAACTTGGATCTCGCCCCGAGTAAGCGCTTGCTGTGCCGTACAAGGCTGAGGTCAGGATCCTTCCCTGGGACAGGTCCCCAGAGGCGTCGGGGCATCCAGCCTGGGGGGTCCCAGCCCCAGCAGCACTGGGTTGGTGCTGGTGGCTCTGCTGCGAGCAGACCCTGGGGCTGAAGCCCCTCCTGCTCCGCACCCACACTGCTGGGGCCACACGGCCCCAGGGCTGGTGAGCTGGAAGCATCTCCTGCCCTACTAGGACGCCGAGATACAGGCAAGGGGTATTTCAAGCTCCTCTGTCCACTCTTAGAATCATAGAACAATCAGGTTGGAAGAGACCCATCAGATCATTGAGTCCAACCATGCCTATCAAACACTAAACCATGTCCCTCAGCAACTCATCTACCCGTCCCTTAAACACCTCCAGGGAAGGTGAATCAACCACTTCCCTGGGCAGACTATTCCAATGCCCAACAACACTCTCTGTGAAAAACTTCCTCCTAATCTCTAGCCTAAATCTCCCCTGGTGGAGCTTGAGGCCATTCCCTCTCATCCTGTCTCCTGTCCCTTGGGAGAAGAGCCCAGCTCCCTCCTCTCCACAACCTCCTTTCAGGGAGTTGCAGAGAGCAATGAGGTCTCCCTTCAGCCTCCTCTTCTCCAGGAGAAACACCCCTAGGTCTCTCAGCCGTTCCTCATCAGGCCTGTTCTCCAGCCCCTTCACCAGCCTCACTGCTCTTCTCTGGACCTGCTCCAGAGCCTCAACATCCTTCTTGTGCTGAGGGGCCCACAACTGAACACAGGATTCAAGGAGAGGCCTCACTCTTGAGTAACCAGAAAATTTGGGAAGGTGTCAGCTGATCCTTAGGTCCATGTACTTGCTTGGTTAGAGGTGTTGGGGGACACAGGCTATGGGAACCCAGGCAAACGCCGCTATGTCCAGGACCAAGGAGCTGCACCCCCTGTGCAGCTTTTCTATATTTATCTGCTCATTAATTTCAGTAGCACGTCTTCTAGCCTTGCACAGGCTCCATCCCAGCATCAGGATGTTGTGCTGGATGTTAATCCAAAGCAAAGCTTGTCCCATCCCAGCGGCATTAAGCTAGTCCCGCAGGAAGGCCCTGCCAGCTCCTTCTTCATCTGGTTTGGATTAGGGGGATCAGAGGCAGGCAACAGGCAAGGTCACATTCTCACACTCCGACGGACACACAAACCCTCCTCAAAGGGCTGATGAGGCCTTTGAGGCACAGAGCAAAGCAGGGAACAAGAAACAAAATGGGCCAAAATGGGTCACAAAAGTCTTTCCATAAACACGATCCCACATTATCACAGAATCGTGGAATGGTTTGGGTTGGAAGGGACCTCAAGCCCAAACAGTCCCACCCCTGCCATGGGCAGGGACACCTCCCACTGGATCAGGGGCTCCAAGCCCCATCCAACCTGCCCTTGAACCCCTCCAGGGATGGGGCAGCCACCCCTGCTCTGGGCAACCTGGGCCAGGGCCTCCCCAGCCTCACAGCAAAACATTTCTCCATAAGATTTCATCTCAATCTCCCCTCTTGCAGATCAAAACTATTCCTCTCATCCTCTCGCTGCACCCCCTGCTCAGGAGCCCCTCCCCAGCTTTCCTGGAGCCCCTTTCAGCACTCGAAGTTGCTCTAAGGTCTCCCCACAGCCTTCTCCAGGCTAAACAACCCCAACTCTCTCAGCCTGTCCTCATCCAGGAGGTTCTCCAGCCCTCAGATCATCTCCATGGCCTCCTCTGGCCTCACTCCAACAGGTGCTGAGGACTCCAGAAGTGGACTCAGGGCTCCAGGTTTGTTCTCACCGAGTGGAGTAAAGGGGGAGAATCCCCTCCCTCCCTGCTGGCTCTGAAGCGCAGACGAGGGGATGAGCAGCAACCATGGCTCAGACTCAGCCCTCCCACCCTCTACCTTTGGTCAGGCTGAGATCTCTGACAAGCAGCTTCTCCTGCAGCTGGTAGAGCGCAATCTCTTGCAGGCTGGCTCTTTCCAACTCCGACAGGCTGTGCAGGGGCACCGGCTGCATCCTGCTGCTTCGTCCTGGCGGAAGAGCTGAGATAAGTACCCTCTGAAAAACATGTGTATAAAAATAAGAGTTGGGACCACATCACAGAGACGCCAGATCCTTCCAGTACCAAAAGAGGCCCCTGTGAAACTATGCAGAGCTACAGACTGGGAGAAGCCTGGCTGGAAAGCTGCCAGGAGGAGAGGGACCTGGGGGTGTTGGTCGACAGCCGACTGAACATGAGGCAGCAGTGTGCCCAGGTGGCCAAGAAGGCCAATGGCATCCTGGCTTGGATCATGGTGTGACCAGCAAGTCCAGAGAGGTTCTTCTCCCTCTGGACTCGGCACTGGTGAGGCCACTCCTTGGAGATGGATCTCTTCCAACCTGGTTGTTCTATGATTCTCTGATTCTATGAAACCCTCGGGACAGAGTTTTTAGCAAGGCTTGTTGTGACAGGAGAAGGAGTGACAGTTATAAACTAAACGAGGAGTAATTTAGACTGGATGTAAGTAGAAATTTTTTACACTGAGGGTGGTGAGGCCTTGGCCCAGGTTGCCCAGAGAGGCTGTTTCTTCTCTGACATCCTCCCCTACAATCATAGAATCATAGAATCAACAGGTTGGAAGAGACCCATCGGATCATCGAGTCCAACCATTCCTATCAAACACTAACCATGTCCCTCAGCACCTCATTCACCCGTCCCTTAAACCCCTCCAGGGAAGGTGAATCAACCACCTCCCTGGGCAGCCTCTGCCACTGCCCAGTGACCCTTTCTGTGAAAAATTTTTTTCTAATGTCTAGCCCACACCTCCCCTGGTGGAGCTTGAGGTCATTCCCTCTCGTCCTGTCCCCTGTCCCTTGAGAGAAGAGCCCAGCTCCCTCCTCTCTACAACCTCCTCTCAGGGAGTTGCAGAGAGCAATGAGGTCTCCCCTCAGCCTCCTCTTCTCCAGGTTAAACAACCCCAGTTCTCTCAGCCATTCCTCTGTTTTGCAGTGATTTATTTCTTAGTTTAATCCTTAACTCTGAGCTTTGTGGCTTGTGAACTGGACACTTCCAGCAGTGATGAGAGCTACCGAAGCCACATCAACATCTGTACCCCCAGCACGGGCTGGATTGCAGCCCCAGCCCAGCACCCATCTCCTCTCTCGCATCACTGTGCAGCTCTCCCTGCTCTTTCCAGCCTCCCAGAGAGGCCGCACAGGGACTCGGGTTGCCTCCTCGCCCCACACCAAGCTGGGTGCTCCCAGCCCGTGCCCCGCGATGCCTCCCGGGCACCCGGCACACCCTACTTGGGGTTCAGAGTCACCTTCCCTGGAGGGGTTTAAGGCACGGGTGGATGAGGTCTTGAGGGACTTGGTTTAGTGTTTGATAGGAATGGTTGGACTAGAAGATCCGATGGGTCTCTTCCAACCTGGTTGTTCTATGATTCTATGATTCTATGAACGGCAGCACAAAGAGAGGAAAAGGGCCAAGGTTATCAGCCTGCGCACAGCAAAGCTGCGCTCAGAGCACGGGCGCCAAAGGGAGTCTTCCCAAAGAGGGCTGAAAAATAAACACCTGGAAATCTCCTAGAGCCAGGGATAATCATGGAATGATGGAACGGTTTGGGTTGGAAGGGACCTCAAAGCCCATCCCGTTCCAACCCCCACCGCGGGCTGGGACACCTCCCTCTGGATCAGGGGGGTCAAAGCCCCATCCAACCTGCCCTTGGATACCTCATAGCAGGTTTCAAAACCGTTTGGTGATTGTATATTCCTGAACCTTTTGAGATGTGCCTCAGCGTGGACACAGTGACAAATGTGAGAATCATAGGATCATAGAACAACCAGGTTGGAAGAGACCCATCGGACCATCGAGTCCAACCATTCCTATCAAACACTAAACCATGTCCCTCAGCACCTCATCCACCCGTCCCTTAAACACCTTCAGGGAAGGTGAATCAACCACCTCCCTGGGCAGCCTATTCCAATGCCCAATGACCTTCTGTGTGAAAAACTTCCTCCTGCTGTCCAGCCTAAATCTCCCCTGGTGGAGCTTGAGGCCATTCCCTCTCGTCCTGTCCCCTGTCACTTGGGAGAAGAGCCCAGCTCCCTCCTCTCTACAACCTTCTTTCAGGGAGTTGTAGAATGTAATGAGGTCTCCCCTCAGCCTCCTCTTCTCCAGGATAAACCCCCCCAGCTCTCTCAGCCGCTCCTCATAGGGCCTGTTCTCCAGCCCCTTCAGCACCACAGAAGGACTAAAACCAGGGTTCCCGGCTGCCTCACAGACTCTGCCTGCAGGGGTTAATCACCCAGAAGAAGCTGGCGCGACCCTGTTGACAAGGCAGCTGATCCAGCCCCAAGCAGCCCTGATCCCCCAACCTGGGATTTGGAGCTCATGGGATGCCTTTAGCAAAGGTGCTGGAGAACCACAGAAAGATGGAATCAACAGAATTGTTACAGGTGGAAAAGACCTGCTAAACCCTGTCCCTAAGTGCCACAGCCACAGGGTTTCTGAACACCTCAAGGGATGGAGACCCTACCACTGCTCTGGGCAGCCCCTGCCAGGGCTTCACCATAATATCAGTGAAGAAATTGTTCCTAATATCCAATCTAAACCTGCCCTGGCACAACCTGAGGCCATTCCCTCTTGTCCTGGCACTTGGGAGAAGAGCCCAGCACTCACCTCACCAACAACCTCCTTTCCAGGAGCTGCAGAGAGCAATGAGGTCTCCCCTCAGCCTCCTCTTCTCCAGGATAAACACCCTCAGGTCCTTCAGCCACTCCAAGACCTGTTCTCCAGCCCCTTCCCCAGCTCCGTTCCCTTCTCCAGACACACTCCAGCCCCTCAAGGTCTTTCCTGCACTAAGGGACCCAAAAGTGAACCCAGGATTCACCAGCACCGAAAACAGGAGCACAATCCTTCCCCTGCTCCAGCTGCTCACTCCATTTTTGGTACCCGTTAAAGCTCAGGTGAAGCACAGACCACAGAAACATTCCTGTCTTGCTCGAAAAGTGACTTTTGCTTTCTGAACTGATTAACCACCACCAGGAGCTGCAACTTAGGCTCTCAGACGGCCTTGACTGCCCCTCAGCTTTCTGCCCCTCTATGCACTCCCTCCCCAGGCACTGGGCAACCAGCCCCAGAGGAACACCAGCTTTCTGGAGCTCATCCTGCAGAAAAACCCATCTGTGGAAGGGAGAAGCAGCCCTTTAGGATGTATTTTATCCATTGAGGCTGCAGGTAAGAGGTCAGTCAGAAACAACCGGTCCTACCAAGCTTTGCAAACAGAGGATCCTAGACGTGGGCTGCCCTGGGTGGAAGGAGGGAGCTTTCGACAGGTAAGAACGTCTCCCTGCGTCAGTTCTGTTGCGCCAGGAAAGAGGGATGAGCAGAAATGATGCCTGAGCAGGAGCCTCATAGAATCATAGAACAACCAGGTTGGAAGGGACCCATCGGATCTTCTAGTCCAACCATTCCTATCAAACACTAAACCAAGTCCCTCAAGACCTCACCCACCCGTCTCTTAAACACCTCCAGGGAAGGTGACTCAACCCCCTCCCTGGGCAGCCTATTCCAATGCCCAATGACCCTCTGTGTGAAAAACTTCCTCCTAATCTCCAGCCTAAATCTCCCCTGGTGGAGCTTGAGGCCATTCCCTCTCGTCCTGTCCCTTGTCCCTTGGGAGAAGAGCCCAGCTCCCTCCTCTCTACAACCTCCTTTCAGGGAGTTGTAGAGAGTAATGAGGTCTCCTCTCAGCCTCCTCTTCTCCAGGATAAACAACCCAGCAGGATGGGAGCAGATAGACAGACAGACAGCCCCCAAGGACAGAAACTCGAAGGGAATTACCTTTCTCCGCTGAGAGGGACAAGGAGGGATGGTTGGAGCAGAGTCACCGAGGATGCGGCTGCCTTGGGCCAAGGAGGAGGAAACCTGATAAGGAGCAGGAGCAGAGGGAAGGGAAAACAGGAAGGAGAAGCTGAGACAAGCTGTGCCTTATCTGGTCTGACCGTAAGGACTGTGAGGATAACCCTGTAATAATATGCCGCATCGTGAGCTCTCTGATAAAGTTGGGCTTCCACTGTGAACCCCCAAAAAAACCAGCCTTGCTTCTCGCACGGAGAGTGCGTTTATGGTGGTGGGAGGCAGCCAGATGGGGGTCACCAACAGCCTCCCTGACACCCACTCATAGAACAACCATAGAATCATAGAACAACCAGGTTGGAAGGGACCCATCGGATCTTCCAGCTGCACAGTGGGGCAGCTGTGGGGCAGCTGTGGGGCAGGCAGAGCTCACAGCAGCCTGGGCAGGTGCTGGGGAGAAAATGCCAACGTGCAGCGAGGGCAAGAGCCCTCTCCGCGAGGGAGAAAATGCCAGCGTGCAGTGAGGGCAAGAGCCAGAGGGCTGCAAATCCTCCTCTGGAAGGAGACGCCGTCGAAGGAACGTTCCTAACTCAAAACCAGAAATAAAACTGCCCTTCGCTGGCAGCGTTAACGTGGCTCTTCCTCTCTGCTGTGACTTTCCCTGTTTGTTTTTAGGGTTAGGGCTTATTTAAGGAAATCTCAAGGGAGAAGCTGAGCGCGGCCACCCCTTCTGTTCCCAAGGAGCTGCAGTCACTCCCTCAGTATTAGCAGCAAAGTTACTGTCTCCCCAGCTAGAACAAAGGGCTGACATTTACCTTGCTGGTTTCCTTCACGCAGCACGACCGGTGGCAGCCTGGGCTCCCTTCCCTCCAGACGATGGTTTTCACCGGAGAAGCAGAGCAGTGACAGAGAGGAGACGCTCCAGCTGAATGCGGCCGAGAGGAGGAGAGGGGCTGATGAGAATGTGGATTTTCTGCCAAAAGAAATGAGAGCCAGAAACATCATCGTGTGGAGAGAGAGGGCAGGGTTAGATGGAAAGGACCGGCACTTCCCACGCCGGATCGTGTTTGTGCCTTGGCAGGGGATCCAGAATTGCACAATCATAGAATCACAGAACAACCAGGTTGGAAGAGACCCATCGGATCATCAAGTCCAACCATTCCTATCAAACACTAAACCATGTCCCTCAGGACCTCGTCCACCCGTCCCTTAAACCCCTCCAGGGAAGGGGAATCAACCACCTCCCTGGGCAGTCTGTTCCAACGCCCAATGACCCTCTGTGTAAAAAACTTCCTCCTAATCTCCAGCCTAAATCTCCCCTGGCGGAGCTTGAGGCCATTCCCTCTTGTCCTGTCCCCTGTCACTTGGGAGAAGAGCCCAGCTCCCTCCTCTCCACAACCTCCCTTCAGGTAGTTGGAGAGAGTAATGAGGTCTCCTCTCAGCCTCCTCTTCTCCAGGAGAAACACCCCCAGCTCTCTCAGCCGCTCCTCATAGGTTCTGTTCTCCAGCCCCTTCCCCAGCTTTGTTGCTCTTCTCTGGACTCGCTCCATCACCTCCAGCCCCCTGCTCGCCCCACACTTACCTATCAGCAACCAGGACACCTCCCTGAGCATCAGCCGCTCCGGCAAACAGAACCTGAAAGGGAAACTTGCTGCTGGTTGGTGACGGCCAGTGGATTGTTTCCACTTTGCTCTCCACGCACACCTCTCAACAGCTCCATCCCAGCATCTCACGCATAACCAGGCCCCAGTGCTGAGCTCCAGGCAGCCATGGAGTGACTGTCCCACCCAAGGACAGGCTGAGAGAGTTGGGGTTGTTCATCCTGGAGAAGAGAAGGCTGCAGGGAGACCTTAGAGCAGCTTCAGCGCTGAAAGAGGCTCCAGGAAAGCTGGGGAGGGGCTCTGGATCAGGGAGGGCAGGGATAGAATGAGGGAAACAGTTTTCAGCTGCAAGAGGGGAGATTGAGACGAGATAGAGCACCTCCTTTCCTAGACCAAGCAGCAAAAGCTACGCGAGAAAAATAAAAGAAGCAGCGCCAAGATTTACCCATTAAAAAAAAAAAGTTTATTCTTTAAAAACACAATGTTCACACCTGCAGTGACATGACTATTCAGAACTTTTCTTTAGAAGAGTTTTCATCTGCTTCCAGCGAAGCGAGAACCAGGGCTCCATCCCAACAGAAACGTTCCTTTCACCCATTCCCACTGCTGGTACAGAGTGAGCTGTGCCCAGGGCCCTCAACAGTTTCTCCAGCTCCAGGAGCATCCACTCCCAGAGCTGCCTGGAGACAGAGGGGGCACCTGCAGGGGTATCCTGCTCCCCTCCTCACTGTCCAGCGAGCACATCTGCAGAACGGATTTTTCCTGGTGGCAAAGAGCACACAAGGTTTGAGGGAAACGTCAGTCCCTCCGGAACAGCCTTGGTAAAGAAAGCCTGAAGAGGAGGAGAAGCAGCAGCATCCAGGACTCATCTTGGCCCTCACTTGCTTTTACAGCCGTGCTTTAGGGCCTGTTCTGTTTAATATCTTTATCCACGATCTGGATGAGGATATCGAATGCTCTCACTGTTAGTTTGCAGGTGACACTGAGCTGGATGAGGAGATCAAGTGCTCTCACTGTCAGTTTGCAGGTGACATTGAGCTGGGATGGAGTGTCAATCTGCTCAAGGGAGGATCTGCAGAGGAACCTGGACAGGCTGGATCCACGGACGAGGTATTTTACCCTAGATCTTGCCAACCTTCTGTAGAGGGAACAGAGAAGCCTGTCCTTTACTGAGAAAACAAGGACGAGCCTTGAGGAAGATTCAGAAGAGTCTGTCCTTCTAGTCGCACTTCCAAAAGCTCAGTCTCCCAAAGCAAAAGCGAAGAAATTTGGTGGCAACTCACTCCGACAACAGAGATCAGAACCAGGATCCTCTGCGCCACCCAGAACAACAGAAAATTAAAAAACCTTCCCACACAAAAAGTTATTTCCAGAGTGACTCTGCAAGGCTCAGACCACCAGTGGCACTGCCAGAGTCACACTTGGCTCCTGGAGACGCTGCCTTCATCTTAGCTGAAACCATTAGTAGAGAAAATAGTGTGAAAAAGAAGCAACCGTTGGGCTCAGAGGACTCCGAGCCAGCTAGATCATCTTCTGTTTAATCACATCTCATTTTTTAATGATGGAAAATCAGCCCCGAAGTCCTGGGCTGCATCAAGAGAAGTGTGTCCAGCAGAGCAAGGAAGGGGATTCTGCCCCTCTAGTCTACTCCTGTGAGAGACCACGTGGAGCAGTGTGTCCAGCTCTGGAATTCCCAACATAAGAAGGATATGGAACTGTTGGAACTGTTGGTCAAGAGGAGGCCATGGAGATGGGGAGAGGCTCTGGATCAGGGAGGGCAGGGAGAGGATGCAGGGGAATGGTTTTCAGCTGCAAGAGGGGAGAGTGAGATGAGATCTTGGGGTGAAATGTTTTGGTGTGAGGGTGAGGAGGCCCTGGCCCAGGCTGCCCAGAGCAGGGGTGGCTGCCCCATCCCTGGAGGGGTTCAAGGGCAGGTTGGATGGGGCTTGGAGCCCCTGATCCAGTGGGAGGTGTCCCTGCCCATGACAGGTGGTGCGACTGTTTGGGCTTGAAGTCCCTTCCAACCCAAACCATTCCACAATTCTATGAAATGCCTGAAAAAACACCATTTGTTTCCTCCTTTTGGTGGTTGTAGAAACCAGCAAACCCTTCTCTGTTGCTGCTTCAGAGCCAACCCGTGGCTGTTCCTACCAGTAAAAAGAGGTAAAGGGATGAGAGGTTTGTGCCCACAAAAGACATGACATGACATCGGCAAAATGTGGAGTCGGCACCTTGTGCTTAAAAATATCAGACAGGAGCTTTTTTCACAAAATATATTGAACAGCACTTGATCAAAGAAGCAACAGAACTTGAAGTTTCTTCCAGCACCGCTCTGGACTTACACTGTCACTTACACATGATGCCACCCGAGTCCGTGCTGCGTGCAAGAGTATCGTCATCAACAGAGGTAAGAGGCATCCCAGGTTTTCTTGGTGTGTACATAACTTGGGGTTTGTTTTCCCAGCGTTAAAAGTCAAAGCTCAAGTCATTTTCAAGCCATCAAAACCACAAAACTTCCACCTTTTCTCTAGGCTGGCCCCGACACCGCTAAGCTCCTGCCTGAATGTGTTCTGGAGTCGAGTCATGAGAACCTCAACTTCGGCAGTGCAGATCTGTGAAAACAGGAGGAAAACATCGTTAAAATGAAACCGCTTTAGGTTATGGAAGCCCTGTAATGGTTGGTGATATTTAAACTCAAACATGTGGAATACCTAAAGAATCATAGAATCACTAGGCTGGAAGAGACCCACTGGATCAGAGTCCAACCATTCCTATCAAACACTAAACAAGGTCTCCTCAGGACCTTGTCCACTCGTCCCTTAAACACCTCCAGGGAAGGGGAATCAACCACCCCCCTGGGCAGCCTACTCCAATGCCCAATGACCCTCTGTGTGAAAAACCTTCTCCTAATGTTCAGCCTAAATCTCCCCTGGTGGAGCTTGAGGCCATTCCCTCTCGTCCTGTCCCCTGTCACTTGGGAGAAGAGCCCAGCTCCCTCCTCTCCACAACCTCCTTTCAGGGAGTTGTAGAGAGCAATGAGGTCTCCCCTCAGCCTCCTCTTCTCCAGGATAAACACCCCCGGTCTCTCAGAACCTCAGCTTTCCCCAAGTCCTGACCCAACAGGCATGGCAAGAATCTCGGGACAGCAGGAGTCTCACACTTCGGGGTGACACGGCTGCAGAAATAAACACTAAAAGCAAGGGTAAAAGGGCTGTCCTCGTTTTTTCCACTGTGAAATGAAAGATAATGGATCAAAACCCTACAACTCTCTGAAAGGAGGTTGTGGAGAGGAGGGAGCTGGGCTCTTCTCCCAAGGGACAGGGGACAGGACAAGAGGGAATGGCCTCAAGCTCCACCAGGGGAGATTTAGGCTGGACATTAGGAAAATATTTTTCCCAGAAAGGGCCATTGGGCACTGTCAGAGGCTGCCCAGGGAGGTGGTTGAGTCACCTTCACCTCATCCACATCACCAGGTGGATGAGGTGCTGAGGGACATGGTTTAGTGCTTGATAGGAATGGTTGGACTTGATGATCCGATGGGTCTCTTCCAACCTGGTGATTCTATGATTCTATGAAAACCTCATTGAAGGAACTGAGTAGGGAATAGTTTTACTGCTGCTGAAAGAACAGAGGTCTCGGTTATAGAAATCAGGGACACAGGGAATTGATATTTGTGTTCTGAACAGTAACATGTGTTCATCTGCAGTGCAGCTGCCACGTCCCTACCAGCAAGGGAGAGGTTCAAACAGAACTAAGACACAAGGACATCAAGATGCTGAGTTGCATCCAGAGAAGTGCAACAAAGTTGGGGAAGGGTATATAGCACAAGACTTAGGAGGAGCAGCTGAGGGTCCTGGGGGTGTTTATCCTGGAGAAGAGGAGGCTGAGGGGAGACCTCATTATTCTCTACAACTACCTTAAAGAAGGTTGTGGAGAGGAGGGAGCTGGGCTCTTCTCCCAAGGGACAGGGGACAGGACAAGAGGGAATGGCCTCAAGCTCCACCAAGGGAGGTTCAGGCTGGACATCAGGAAAAATTTTTCACAGAAAGCGTCATCGGGCACTGGCAGAGGCTGCCCAGGGAGGGGGTTGAGTCACCTTCCCTGGAGGTGTTTAAGCGACGGGTGGACGAGGTGCTGAGGGACATGGTTAGTGTTTGATGGGGATGGTTGGACTCAATGATCTGGTGTGTCTCTTCCAACCTTTTTGTTCTATGTTTCTATGAAGTCAGATGAATGACGTGAGGACATTTCCTCGGAAGCCCCAAATTAAAATAAAGTCAGCTGTTCACCTCAGACAAACTCCGAGCAAGAAGAAATTAAATCTGTCTTTGAAGGGCTGAAGCAAGCCTGGAAAAGAGAGGCCAGCGAGCTGCGCTTTCTTAGAATGGGGAAAATGAAACAGTAGGTTATAAACAAAGCAGCTGGCAAAGTCCCAGTCAGTGGAGATGATTCCCACATTGGCGAGTCTCCTGTTGCTGGGACACTGGGAGGCAGAAAACCCAAGAAGGATCAGGAGAGGAGTGAGACGCCATCACCTCCAACCTGCAAACGCCTTGGCACAGTCCCTCCCTGTCTGATAAGGAGTCTGAAGCCAGAAATGCACAGAAATCATAGAATCATAGAACAACCAGGTTGGAAGAGACCCACCGGATCATCAAGTCCAACCATTCCTATCAAACACTAACCCATGTCCCTCAGCACCTCATCCACCCGTCCCTTAAACACCTCCAGGGAAGGTGAATCAACCACCTCCCTAGGCAGCCTATTCCAATGCCCAATGACCCTTTCCATGCTGATGGGAAACAGCAGCTTCATGCTGGAAAATACACAAATGCTGCTCTTGTTCTTGCCCTTCTTGACCCCTGCAGCCAGGTCTGATCCCTCCTCTTAGCACAGATCCTTGGAAGCAGGCACCGGGATTCACTGCTTACACTTTTGAAGCATAAGGCCCTTGAATCACAGAATCACAGAACAACCAGGCTGGAAGGGACCCACAGGATCATCTAGTCCAACCATTCCTATCAAACACTAAACCAAGTCCCTCAGCACCTCATCCACCCGTCCCTTAAACACCTCCAGGGAAGGTGAATCAACCACCTCCCTGGGCAGCCTATTCCAATGCCCAATGACCCTCTGTGTGAAAAACTTGCTCCTAATCTCCAGCCTAAATCTCCCCTGGTGGAGCTTGAGGCCATTCCCTCTAGTCCTGTCCCCTGTCCCTTGGGAGAAGAGCCCAGCTCCCTCCTCTCTACAACCTCCTTTCAGGGAGTTGCAGAGAGCAATGAGGTCTCCCCTCAGCCTCCTCTTCTCCAGGAGAAACACCCCCAGCTCTCTCAGCCAGTCCTCATCAGGCCTGTTCTCCAGCCCCTTCCCCAGCTTCGTTGCTCTTCTCTGGACTCGCTCCAGAGCCTCAACATCCTTCTTGTGCTGAGGGGCCCACAACTGAACACAGGATTCAAGGAGCGACCTCACCAGTGCTGAGTACAGAGGGAGAAGAACCTCCCTGGACCTCCTCAAAGGTCTGGCGCCCTCCTCAAAATGACTCCGCTGGTAGTACCCAAACAGAGATAGAAAAAGCTCAGCAAAAGGGCTACAAGATCAGAAATAAAGAAAACCTCTGCTCAGAGACACAAGATCAACACAACTGCTGGGTTTAGGGAGAATATATACAAACAGTGGCATGGCAGATGTTATGAGATAATAAATAGTTGTGGGTTGTTTGCTTTTTTCCTTAGAGGTCAGGAGGGTAAAGGAAACAACAGCAGAAAACTTAAAACAGCATAAACAAAAGTACATTTGAGATGGAGATTTGAGAGATGGAAATTCACTGCTGTAAAATACCACCACTGGCCAAGGGTTGTCTTGACTCACGAGTAGGGTTAGACGTGAACATCTGCAGTAGGAAGATTGTCTTCAACCTCATACTTAGGTTGACATGAACTGTGTGAGGGCTCAGCCAGAAGCTGCTCTGTACAGCCTGACCCAGCAAAAGACACTCCTGCTCATAGAATCATAGAACAACCAGGTTGGAAGAGACCCATCGGATCATCAAGTCCAACCATTCCTATCAAACACTAAACCATGTCCCTCGGTACCTCATCCACCCGTCCCTTAAACACCTCCAGGGAAGGGGAATCAATCCCCTCCCTGAGTAGCCTGTTCCAGTGCCCAATGACCCTCTCTGTGAAAAATTTTTTCCTAATGTCCTCTTGTCCTGTCCCCTGTCCCTTGGGAGAAGAGCCCAGCTCCCTCCTCTCCACAACCTCCTTTCAGGGAGTCGTAGAGAGCAATGAGGTCTCCCCTCAGCCTCCTCTTCTCCAGGATAAACGCCCCCAGCTCTCTCAGCCGTTCCCCATAAGGCCTGAGCCAGATGGGCTTTAAAGATCCCTCCTAACGCAAACCCTTCTGGGGTTCTACAGAAGTTTATCTCATCCTCTTCCAGTTTAGACACCAGTTCTGTGTCCAACCCCACGTTATTCCTAGGGAGGCAGTGAAGCTTTCTCCAGCCACACAGATCCTAGAATCATAGAATCACCAGGTTGGAAGAGACCCACCGGATCATCGAGTCCAACCATTCCTATCAAACACTAACCATGTCCCTCAGCATCTTGTCCACCCGTCCCTTAAACCCCTCCAGGGAAGGTGACTCAACCCCCTCCCTGGGTAGCCTGTTCCAGTGCCCAGTGACCCTTTCCATGAAAGATCGAGCCCACCCAGGACACACACACTCCCCCCAGGACCTACTTTGCTGTCCAGACGCTGCAGGTAGGAACAGATGTACTCTATGCTTGCTCCAAACGGGTGCACGTGGAGAAACGTTGAAATTATCCCTGCGGAAAAGAACATAGACACATCAATCTCAGGAGTACCAGCTCTGCTACGGCTGCCGCAGCACAAAGGGAGCTCGTCGAGCAGTTTTGGGGTTCAGTACAGTGAGGTTTGGCTCCTAGATTGCAAAGAAAACAGCGATGAACTCATGTAGCACTCAAACCAGACCTCACCAGCCTCGCTCCCTGTCACATCCATGTCATGTGCCCAGTGAAGAGCCTCACTGAGCTGATCAGGCGTGTGGGGATGGCAAAGTGCAGGGAGAGAAGCGGAGCTCTTGTCCAGTTGCACTAAAGGCCAAAGAGCAGGAAAAGACAGAGGGCAAATGGGGCAGCAGTGGCACGTCTGCCCCATCCCAGCGTCGTCGCAGCACTCAATTCAACAGAGCAGCACAAGCTGACCCTGTCATGAAAAGACTCCTCTCTAGCTCACGGCCAGAACCGTGTATCGGAAAGACTGACTTGCATTTCATAGAATCATAGAATCATAGAACAACCAGGTTGGAAGGGACCCATCGGGTCTTCTGGTCCAACCATTCCTATCAAACACTAAACCAAGTCCCTCAAGACCTCATCTACCTGTGCCTTAAACACCTCCAGGGAAGGGGAATCAACCACCTCCCTGGGCAGACTATTCCAATGCCCAATGACCCTCTGTGTGAAAAACCTCCTCCTAATCTCTAGCCTAAATCTCCCCTGGCGGAGCTTGAGGCCATTCCCTCTTGTCCTGTCTCCTGTCACTTGGGAGAAGAGCCCAGCTCCCTCCTCTCTACAACCTCCCTTCAGGTAGTTGTAGAGAGCAATGAGGTCTCCTCTCAGCCTCCTCTTCTCCAGGATAAATGATCGGTTGTTATTCTCAAACCAGATGTAGAAGGCGAAAGAGAACTTGGTTGAGTGAAAATGAACTAAAGAAAATGCATGTCCCATAAATTCCTTCTTATTACTTCCTCTCAACCTCCCCTCTTTCAGTTGAGAACCATTCCACTCGCCCTCTCCCTGCACTCCCTGATCCAGAGCCCCTCCCCAGCTTTCCTGGAGCCCCTTTCAGCACTGGAAGCTGCTTTAAGGTCTCCCTGGAGCCTTCTCTTCTCCAGGCTGAACAACCCCAACTCTCAGCCTGACTGGGCTCTCAGTGAACGATGTCAGACCCTCCTCTAACTCATAGAATCATAGAACAACCAGGTTGGAAGGGACCCACCGCATCATCGAGTCCAAACGTTGCTATCAAACACTAACCCATGTCCCTCAGCACCTCGTCCCTTAAACCCCTCCAGGGAAGGGGACTCAACCCTCTCCCTGGGCAGGGCAACCTGCACCCAGTATGTCCTGTCCTGGACCGGAGCTGCACACAAGCCCAGTCCACACGTGTGTGGTTTTGCCTGAAAGGTGCACAGCACAAGATTTCCATGTGAGCAATGCACAGGGTGAAACCCCGACCCCACCAAAGCTCCAGGCTTTCCCTGGCTTCAGGCCTCCCACCTCCACTGGCACAACCAAAGGACCAAGAGGCAGCCAGAGGGAGCTGCGGGGCCACTGCTGCAGGAAGGCCCATTCAGCCTGGGCCCCCAGCGTCATCAACAAACCCCTTGAAATAACTTACCGACTAACAGAACTTCTCGTTCGGACTTCACAGGACTGTTGCTCAATGTCTTCTCAGCTGGACACTCCTTCTCCTGGCTGCACGCACAAACTCTGGATGTACCACTCTCCTGCAAAAGAACCACAGGCCTCATTCCACGCACCAGCAGGGGCTCGTACACATCAAGCAGCACCTTGGGCAGACTCCACAGAGGCTGAGTTTTTGTTTCCCTGTTCCTGTGAGTCACTGTACTCATGGCATTGCTGCATCGACTGTTTATTATTCCAACAAAGGACAGTAACGTCCACGCTGCTCCCTCTGAATTACTGAGCTAGATTAAAAGCCCACGATGTTAAGCAAGATGCCACAACACTCGCTTTATCGTCCATTTAGTCACTGCTATGGCGTCTGCTGCAGAAGAGCCTTATTTTCAATAATAAAACAAAACCCATATTAAAAGGCCTTGCAGCGACTACTTCAGACGCAGATGTTTATTTTCCAGATGCCTTAACTGAGGCAACATGATTTATCAAGTGCCCGACTGCTGTGAAAGGTTTAGGATCAGACTGTCCTCGCCTTGAGTTTGTGGTACTGAATTAAAACGGTTTTGCTTGTTTTCTTATCCCCCAAACAAACACAAGGCTGCCAGTGATGCAAAGACCTGGTGAGTGCACTAAAAGCAGGACGTTCTTTCTTTCATTCCTCAGTTTTATGTGGAATTCCAGTGGTCTGAGAGCTACAGACAGCTATAATTGGAAACAGCCTCCAGCCACTAGTGAAATGGGCTGGACCTGGGCCAGTAACAAAGAGAGAATTCAATGGTCCCTTGGGTTTGTTCAGCTTCTTACTCAGTGCAATTCTCAACTACACAGCACTGCAACCGTGTGAGCCCTGCCCTAGGCAGGCTAGAATGTGTTTGTGCTGGAGAACAAAAAGGTCTGCGCAGGGAAAGGGCTCCAGGCCGACACAGACGCTGCGGTTCAGCCAGGAGTGTTACACTGGGAATGACCTCACTGCTCTCACTCAGAGAACCAGTAGATTTGACCAGCAGGTCCAGGGAGGTTCTTCTCCCTCTGGATTCGGCACTGGTGAGGCCGCTCCTTGAATCCTGTGTTCAGTTGTGGGCCCCTCAGCACAAGAAGGATGTTGAGGCTCTGGAGTGAGTCCAGAGAAGAGTAACAAAGCTGGTGAAGGGGCTGGAGAACAGGCCCTATGAGGAGCGGCTGAGAGAGCTGGGGGTGTTTAGCCTGGAGAAGAGGAGGCTGAGGGAAGACCTCATTGCTCTCTGCAACTCCCTGAAAGGAGGTTGTGGAGAGGAGGGAGCTGGGCTCTTCTCCCAAGTGACAGGGGACAGGACAAGAGGGAATGGCCTCAAGCTCTGCCAAGGGAGATTTAGGCTGGAGATTAGGAAAAAATTTTTCACAGAAAGGGTGATTGGGCAGTGTCAGAGGCTGCCCAGGGAGGTGGTTGCTTCACCTTCCCTGGAGGTGTTTAAGGGACGGGTGGACAAGGTGCTAAGGGACATGGTTTAGTGTTTGATGGGAATGGTTGGACTTGAGGATCCGGTGGGTCTCTTCCAACCTGGTGATTCTACGATTCTATGATTTGTGGCAGTGCAACAAATTATCAATCAATTATCAATACTTAAAAGGGTCTGATAAGAAAGATGGGGGAAAAAAATAGTAGGGCCTGTAGCAATAGGACAAGAGGACATGGTTTTAAACTAAAAGAGGAGAGGCTTAAACTAGACATTAAGGAGAAAGCATTTACACCGAGGGTGGGGAGACCCTGGCCCAGGTTGCCCAGAGAGGTGGTAGATGCCCCATCTCTGGAGGTGTTCGAGGCCAGGCAGGATGAGGCATTCTCATCTACTTGAAGATGTCCCTGCTCACTGCAGGAGGGTTGGAATGCATGACCTCCATGTTCTCTTCCAACCCAAACCATTCTATGCTTCTATAATCTCGCACACCAGAACCCATTTCTACACACACCACAGCGCTGCAAACCCCTCCTGTTCTTCCAGCCAGAAGCTGCTAGTGAGGCATAACCTGATGACTTTAATTTGTACACACAGACAGTCTGCACGGACCACACTAAAACGCTCCACGACAAGCTTTAAAACACTGCTCACCATTTCATAGAATAGAATCATAGAATCATAGAATCATAGAACAACCAGGTTGGAAGAGACCCATCGGATCTCTCTGTAGCTCTGCATAGGGTTGTTGTGCCCCAAGTGCAGGACCCGCCATTTGGCCTTGTTAAACCTCATCCCACTGGACTCTGCCCATAGATCCAGCCTGTTTAGGTCCCTTTGAAGAGCCTCCCTACCCTCCAGCAGATCGACACTTGCACACAGCTTTGTGTCATCTGCAAACTTGCTAAGGGTACCCTCAATGCCCTCATCCAGGTCGTTGATGAAGACACTGAATAGGGCTGGACCCAGCACTGAGCCCTGGGGAACACTACTTGTCACTGACCTCCAGCTGGACTTAACACCATTTCCCACCACTCTCTGGGCCCTCCAACCAACCAGTTTTCTACCCAAGAGAGTGTGCGCCTGTCCAGGCCTGAGGTGACAGTTTCTGTAGTAGAATGCTGGGAGAAACTGTGTCAAAGGCTTTACTGAAGTCCAGAAAGACCACATCCACAGCCTTTCCCTCATCCAGCAGCCGAGTCACTTTGTCATAGAAGGCGATCAGGTTGGTTTGGCAGGACCTGCCTTTGGTAAACCCATGTTGACTGGGCCTGATCACCCAGTTCTCTTGCATGTGCTTCATGATAGCACTCAAGATCCCCTGTTCCATGACTTTCCCTGGCACTGAGGTCAGACTGACAGGCCTGGAGTTCCCCGGATCCTCCCTGCGACCCTTCTTGTAGATGGGAACTACAACAGCCAGTCTCCAGTCCAGAGGTACCTCCCCCAGCCTTCCAGGACTGCTGGAAGATGATGGAAAGGGGTTTGGCCAATACATCTGCCAGCTCCCTCAAAACCCTAGGGTGAATTACAATCACCACCTCCCTGAGTAAGATATTCTGAGTAAAATAGCAGAGAAGAAACTTAGACTTACATTCCCTTGGCAATCAGTCCCATCTCTCTCCTTGTCCTCCTCCTCAGGCATATTTTGCTACATATAGATAAGGAAAAGGAAAGATTACTGATGCCAGTCTCTTATTTCCATTCTCCGGTATCAGGCACTGACAGTTATTGGGATAGAAAACCATTTTTAGTTACTAGAAAGACATTTATTATCGC
Source organism: Coccyzus lansbergi (assembly GCA_033558105.1). Lineage (NCBI taxonomy): Eukaryota > Metazoa > Chordata > Aves > Cuculiformes > Coccyzidae > Coccyzus > Coccyzus lansbergi. Next base: position 596,961 of record JAUMJK010000001.1, read on the forward strand.
CCCTAGCTCATGGCACAAAGAGGTGGGGATGAAAATATAGGACAAGCCCCTGCATTTGGCTTTCTGGTCCTCAGTGAGAAGGGCTGTGTGATGTTGTTGTCTACCCTGTATAATTAATTATGTCTGTGTCACAGAGGAGAGGACCGAGTTTAGATTCACCCATGGGTCCACAAGCGAAAGACAGGGGGATCACACCTGAGAAGGACGTATTTATGCTTGGAATAAAGCCAGCGAGTGTAGGAATAGTGTAACACTGACAAAACCATAGTGCTCTATGGAAGGTAGATCAAAACGTGTCCCTAAAATGAAAACCTACAACTCAGTTGAGACCCTTTTTTTATCACTTAAAGCTCAGGCTGCAGAAAAACACACTTCATTTCTTTAGCGACACCACAGTACGTGATAAATGAAAGCTGATCTTTCCTTTATACAGTTGCTTATGTCGACGGTCTCACTGGCCCATGAAGCAATCAGCAAGTTCATCACAGATACACATCCAAATTGGCAGGTAATTCATTCCAGCTTTCCAAAGACAACCGTTCCTAAGCCAGGGCCGGGCGCTCTCTCCCTCACTGCATGCGTGAGGGACCATGAAATCCAAGGGTTGCTTTTACTCCTGGGAGTAAGGAAGAAAAGGGACGTCCACGTACCTGTTCCTTCAGGTTTGCTAACAACACTTCTGCTTTCAGTTTTTCTTCTTTCACTTTCTCGAGCTCAGCTTCTCTCTTTTTGTATTCATCTTGTACTTTCAAAAGATGCTGGAAAAGAAAAGACACGCTCAAGATCTTAACTTGCATTTTACCTCCCTCTATTTAAAGGATGTAAAATGAACAAGGGCTTTGCCTAGAGGACCAGACAGATCATATTCAGAAGGTTGAGTTTACAACCCGACGAAATTCTGGAGGTGTTCAAGGCCAAGCTGGATGGGGCTTGGAGCCCCTGATCCAGTGGCAGGTGGAACTGGAAGGGCTTTGAGGTCCCTTCCAACCCAAACCATTCCATGAGTCAATGAATCCATCAGGAGAAAAAAAGCTTAAACATTAGCGTGCGAAGGCAGTAGCCTTATTCCCGGCTTAAAATACCCCAAGCCAGTTGTTTACTTTAATATTTTTCTTTCTCAACTAGAACTAAAAAGAAAAGATTCACAATCCTATTCATTAATAGTTAAAAACAAACAGCATCTTCTTTCATCAAAGCAGTTCCTCCCGACTATTCTCACCATTCCTCCTGGTAGCAATGTGAGGAGAACCTTGACCTGCTCGGCATCTGTGGGAAGGGAAATCTTATGTCCTGCAATTCCTGCCATTTGCTCCTGTACTGCAGGCTGACAGGGCCTACAGGAGGCTTTTCCTGCCACCTCCAACGTCACAAACCCCAGTGCTGTCCCTGTGTCAGGTTCGTACAGGGAATGACCACAGTCTGCACAGCACTGCTGCACGTCCTGACTTTAACAAAGTGCTTTATGTGCTTTCTTATCCATAGAATCATAGAACAACCAGGTTGGAAGAGACCCATTGGATCACAGAGTCCAACCATTCCCATCAATCACTAACCCATGTCCCTCAGCACCTCATCCACCCGTCCCTTAAACCCCTTCAGGGAAGGTGAATCAACCCCCTCCCTGGGCAGCCTATTCCAATGCCCAATCAGCCTTTCTGTCAAAAACTTTCTCCTAATCTCCAGCCTAAATCTGCCCTGGTTGAGGCCAATCCCTCTCATCCTGTCCCTTGTCCCTTGGGAGAAGAGCCCAGCTCCCTCCTCTCCACAACCTCCTTTCAGGGAGTTGTAGAGAGCAATGAGGTCTCCTCTCAGCCTCCTCTTCTCCAGGATAAACACCCCCAGCTCTCTCAGCCCTTCCTCATAAGGCCTGTTCTCCAGCCCCTTCACCTGCTTCGTTGCTCTTCTCTGGACTCGCTCCCGAGGCTCAACATCCTTCTTGTGCTGAGGGGCCCACAACTGAACACAGGATTTGAGGAGCAGTCTCACCAGTGCCAAGTCCAGAGGGAGAAGAACCTCCCTGGACTTGCTGGTCACACCGTTTCTGATCCAAGCCAGGATGCCATTGGCCTTCTTGGCCACCTGGGCACACTGCTGCCTCGTGGTCAGTCGGCTGTCGACCAACACCCCCAGGTCCCTCTCCTCCTGGCAGCTTTCCAGCCAGACTTCTCCCAGTCTGTAGCTCTGCATAGAGTTGTTGTGCCCCAAGTGCCGGATCCACCATTTGGCCGTGTTAAACCTCATCCCATTAGACTCTGCCCAGTGGTCCACCCTGTTTAGGTCCCTTTGCAGAGCCTCCCTACCCTCCAGCAGATCAACACTTCCACTCAGCTTAGTGTCATCTGCAAACTTGCTAAGGGAGCACTCGATGCCTTCATCCAGGTCGTTGATGAAGACATTGAACAGGGCTGGACCCAGTACTGAGCCCTGAGGAACCCCACTCGTAACTTTGCTTGTGTTTCTGGTCCCCATCACAGCCCCTCTGCCTCTGCAGCAAAGCCACAGATAGAGCGACGTCCAGGCCCACCTTCTGCATCCCCTGCAGAGCCTGCTGGAGAAGCTTCATCTGCTGCTCCTTGGTGGTGTCTTCGTCCCTGCTGGCCTTGCCCTGCTCCTGCTTTAGCAGCTCCACCTCGTTGCGGTAGGCGTCCAGCTGCCAGCGCAGACTGTCGTTTTCTTCTTTGAGGGCTTCCACCTGAGACACCAGCGCTGGAGAACACGGCAGGCAAGAAGCAAAAGCCAAACAACTCTGAGCAAAAAGTCTTTGGGAGTTCTCCCCCAGCACACGGTGGCTCTGTAGCTCCCACCACCCAGTCCCAAATCCAGAATATCAAAATCATAGAACAACCAGGTTGGAAGGGACCCATCGGATCTTCTAGTCCAACCATTCCTATCTAACACTAAACCAAGTCCCTCAAGACCTCATCCACCCGTCCCTTAAACACCTCCAGGGAAGGTGAACCAACCACCTCCCTGGGCAGCCTATTCCAATGCCCAATGACCCCGACCACTCCTTTAGAAAACAAGCCCATCTGGACAAGGAGCACCTCACAGTGGTGAATGCAGTATTTGAGCTGGAAGAAGGAAACAAAAAAGAAGCAAAAGAAGATACTGGGTTTCCAAACTGGAAGCAGGTTTCCTAACAAGCAAAGCTGAAAGATTCTGGGCCAGGGCCCACTGGCACCTTCTGCCAGAAGAATGTTTACATCAGCCTTTCAGCCCCAAGAAAGCTGAGGAGGGACTCTGGATCAGGGAGGGCAGGGATAGGATGAGTGGGAATAGTTTTAAACTGAAAGAGGGGAGATTGAGATGAGATCTGAGGAAGAAATGTTTTGGTGTGAGGGTGGGGAAGCCCTGGCCCAGGTTGCCCAGAGCAGCGGTGGCTGCCCCATCCCTGGAGGGCTTCAAGGCCACTCTAGATGGCACTTGGAGACACTGGATCCAGTGGAAGAAATTACTGGAGACAAGTACTTTGTTGAAGAGCTGTAAAAAGACATTTTACCTGATTCTTCTGTTTCTTTCATCTCTGGTGGATCTTCTATTTCTTCATCAGACATTTCCATTTCCTCCTCTCTTCGAATACCCATAAGTTCATCATTATGAATGTTACGAATCTCCTAAGGTTCAGAAAGCAGAGCGGGTTTTAAATACAGATTACAACGAACGGATTGGTTGGATAAAAAAGATGCTGAAATCTGTCTGCAAAATGCAACTCCACGATACAAAGTGGAATGATGAACAAAAAAATTGGCACAGACTTTTAGATCGAGGACAACATCTGGCATGAATCAATCCGTCAGCGCTGCTGGTATCGCTGACTCTTCCTTGTAACAGTGCAGGCCTGAGCTGGGACTAAACCCACTGCAGCTGCACCTATGTCAAAGGGACTGACTACAAGTCCATCATTTGACACTACAGAATTCTGTAGCCTCTCGATCCCACTGAGCTCTCCTGCACAGCAGTTATCTGAGCAGGGATGCTTCTCAAGGCTGAGACACCCTTACCTGGCATCTGATACCTGCAACGATATTTCACATGGAGTCTAAAAGTACATTGTATGCTAGCGATGATTTTAACATCTCTATTGAGCTACAGTTTATAATTATTAGAAGCACAGTCAGTAGTCGAGTGTTTGACCACTGCCCAGTCAACACTAGTGTCGTCTCACCTTGGCCAAGTCACCACTTAGTTACCTTTCAATTATTGCTTAATCACCATTTGATTACCAGGCAAGTGACAAGTGGTGTTCCCCAGGGCTCAGTGCTGGGTCCAGCCCTGTTTAGTGTCTTTATCAATGACCTGGATGAAGGCAGCGAGTGCTCCCTTAGCAAGTTTGCAGATGACACTAAACTGGGTGGAAGTGTGGATCTGCTGGAGGATCAGGAGGGTCTGCAAAGGGACCTAAACAGGCTGCATTCATGGGCTGAGGCCAATGGGATGAGGTTTAACAAGGCCAAATGCCGGGTCCTGCACTTGGGGCACAACAACCCTGAGCAGCTCCAGATTAGGAGAAGTCTGGCTCGAAAGTGCCTGGAGGAGAAGGACCTGGGGCTCTTGGTTGACAGTGACTGACCATGAGCCAGCAGTGGCCCAGGTGGCCAAGAAGGCCAATGGCATCCTGGCTTATATCAGAAACAGTGTGACCAGCAGGGCCAGGGAGGTTCTTCTCCCTCTGGACTCAGCACTGGGGAGACTGCTCCTTGAATCCTGTGTCCAGTTGTGGGCCCCTCAGCACAAGAAGGATGTCGAGGCTCTGGAGCGAGTCCAGAGAAGAGCGACAAAGCTGGGGAAGGGGCTGGAGAACAGACCTTATGAGGAGCGGCTGAGAGAGCTGAGGGTGTTTCTCCTGGAGAAGAGGAGGCTGAGGGGAGACCTCATTGCTCTCTACAACTCCCTGAAAGGAGGTTGTGGAGAGGAGCGAGCTAGGCTCTTCTCCCAAGGGACAGGGGACAGGACGAGAGGGAATGGCCTCAAGCTCCAGCAGGGGAGGTTTAGGCTGGACATTAGGAAAAAAAAATTTGACAGAAAGGGTCATTGGGCCCTGGTAGAGGCTGCCCAGGGAGGTGGTTGATTCACCTTCCCTGGAGGTGTTTAAGGGACGGGTGGACGAGGTGCTGAGGGACATGGTTTAGTGTTTGATTGGACTCGATGATCGGGTGGGTCTCTTCCAACCTGGTTGTTCTATGATTCAATGATCTAATTATCAATTAATTATAACTTTACCGTTTAATCACCGATAAAACCCTTTCAGTTAACCCCACAACGATGGCTTCTCTTAATACACCTGTCAAACCCTGTACCTTCCCAGCCCCAGCCTAGAGGGCACCTTGTACCACCTCACCACCATCTGTGGGCAGCAGGTCACGGGCGTATGGTTGTGCTGCAGCATCCGCTGCAGCACAACCATACGCCCGTGACCTGCTGCCCACTCCGCTCCTCCCTGCTCTGTCCCTTCTCCACGTAGCTGCACGGCTATAGCAACAAAACCTACCTGAAACGGAGGTCACGCCAGGCAGAAGCAAGACAGAGGCCAGAGACCAGTCACCTCCTGACTTTTACCAGTCCTTTGGTTCTTTGAAGCTTCTCTCCCCCACGCCAAGCGCTGGCGCTCAGCCTCCACCACAGGGATTCTCCCTCCAGCTGCTGAGATCCTCTCCTCTCTCTCTGCCACAGCCTTGGTCCACACCAAGGATGAGAGAGGAACAGAGATGCTACCTCGTCGCTGGTCCCTGAGCCACCCCAGCTCCTGCCTGTGCGTGTCCTTTCTGCTCCATTCGCCTTGTCCAGGCTAATCCCACCTACTCCTCCAGGTGAGACACCTCTCGCTACGTCCTCTCGTCACACTGGGCAGGCACAGAACATCGGCCCCTGCTTGCAAGGCAAGGAAACACCTCACTAAGCCTCTCCATCCCCATCACCAAGCAGGACAAGCAGTTATCCAAGGAGGAATTTCCTCACGACGAGAGTGGTGAGGCACCAGCCCAGATTGTCCAAGGAAGCTGCGGCTGCTCCATCCCTGGAGGTGTTGAAGGCCACGCTGGATGGGGCCTTGGGTAGCCTGATCTAGTTGAGATGTCCCTGCCGGGCTGGAATCAGATGATCTTTAAGGTAATGTGCACATTAGCAACTTTTTCATTTGATTCAATTGTGTAGCCTCATCTGAACCTGCACATTTTCTCCCTCTGTACTCAGCACTGGTGAGACCACTCCTTGAATCCTGGGGTCAGTTGTGGGCCCCTCACCACAAGAAGGATGTTGAGGCTCTGGAGTGAGTCCAGAGAAGAGCAACGAAGCTGGGGAAGGGGCTGGAGAACAAGGGGAGTGGTTGAGAGAGCTGGGGGTGTTTATCCTGGAGAAGAGGAGCCTGAGGGGAGACCTCATTGCTCTCTCCAACTCCCTGAAAGGAGGTTGTGGAGAGGAGGGAGCTGGACTCTTCTCCCAAGGGACAGGACGAGAGGGAATGGTCTCAAGCTCCTCCAGGGCACATTTAGGCTGGACATTAGGAAAACATTTTTCACAGAAAGGGTCATTGGGCAGTGTCAGAGGCTGCCCAAGGAGGTCATTGAGTCACCTTCCCTGGAGGTGTTTAAGGGAGGGGTGGATGAGGTGCTGAGGGACATGGTTTAGTGTTTGATGGGAACGGTTGGACTCAATGATCCAGTGGGTCTCTTCCAACCTGGTGATTCTATGATTCTACGATCTACCAAGAGCAGACAACAGGGCAAACGACCAGGCCTTCAGCTCAGATGGAAGGCCACCCTGGGAAAGAGCACAAAGAAGGCAGACCCAAGCACGACGGGCAGCGCTGGCCACACACCCAAAGCCACTGCTGCCTGCCCGAGAGATCACCCATAAAACAGCATTGGGGTTGAAGACCAGAGGAAAATTTTCTCAGCGTTTTTAAGTGACTGGTCAACAGCTGAAAGCCTAAGGCAGTCGCAAAGGTGGTGAAGAGCCCAGCAGGCAGCAGGGCCAGGCCTGGCTGCACAGTGCACTTTGTCATGGTGCACTTGGGTCCAAAGGGAGCCCTGGATGGGAGAAGAGAAAGCTCCAGAGAAGCTAAATACTTGAGCGAGGCCTTTCCTAAGCAAAGGAATACGCTGGCTGGAAGGTACCATGATGGTTCGTCAGGTCCCAAGTTTCCATGGCTTCTTCATGAGCCACCTGCAGCTATAGAATCTGTCAGCACTGCCTGGGAAAAACCATCTTAAGTCCCCATGGATAGAAATCAATCCCTGGCCTAGCCTAACAACTCCCCAACACAAACCCATTCCCTGAGCTGCCTCTATCAGGTTTGCAACCGATGCAGTGAGCCACAGGATTCATTTCTGCTAAGAGCTGTCCCGAGAAGATGCACCTTGTGGATCCACCTTCCTCAAAGAGACCCTAAGCTGGGAGAGAAGGAGAGCAGCAGGCTGAGCCCACCAACAACTACTCCTGGAAGAGGCCTCAGCAGTGGTCTCACAGCCTCTTCCCAACTGGAGAACTTACCTTGGAACAAAAGACAGCTCCAAATGGAGAGAGTGCTCCCACCCCAGTCATTGTTAGAAACCGCAGTAAGCAGGAAAAAGCAAGAGCACTAGGGCTTAAAGTAGAGGCAGAATTTTAATCACTCTCTGCTTGGCTTATCAGGTATAAAAAGAAACTCCAGCTCCTCCTTTAGCTACAGCAAAAGCTTTGACTCAGTGGGATTTGGAAAGTAAGTCCCAGAAATGCAGTCTAAAGGGAAGATCACAGCTGGAAACTGCCTAGGAAATCACAGTCATTGAGTTTTCCAGTTGTGTGGAAGAACAATCATCTGCTTTTTCACCAGTTGGCCACTGCCTGGGTGTGATCCAACTCATCCACTCAGTGTTTTCCAACTGATTTTTCCCTCAGGTCACAGCTATATGGGCACAGCCTGTGCCCACCCCCAGCCTAGTGGCGATGGCCATCATCAGCCTGTCAGCTTTGCCCAGATTTACCTTCAATGTTAAATAACCATAAGGGTGAAAGATGACTTCTGGCTTCACCGGGATAGACTTGTTTTGCAAGTCTGTAATAACAAACACGATATCTGAGGAAAACACAGATCCACAGGGAGATTTACACTAAATGGAAGGGATGCCACCCAGAGGGACCCGGACAGGCTGGAGGAGCAGGCCCATGGGAATCTCATGAGGTTCAACAAGGCCAGGGGAGATTTAGGCTGGAGATTAGGAGGAAGTTTTTCACACAGAGGGTTATTGGGCATTGGAATAGGCTGCCCAGGGAGGTGGTTGATTCACCTCCCCTGGAGGTGTTTAAGGGATGGGTGGATGAGGTCTTGAGGGACATGGTTTAGTGTTTGATGGGAATGGTTGGACTAGATGATCCGATGGGTCCCTTCCAACCTGGTTATTCTATGATTCTATGATTCTAAGGCCAAGTGCAAGGTCCTGTGCCTGGGTCAGGGCAACCTCAAGCACAAATACAGGCTGAGTGGAGAATGGACTGAAAGCAGCCCTGGAGAGAAGGACTTTGGGTGCTGGAGGATGAGAAGCTCAACATGAGCCGGCAACATGCGCTCACAGCCCAGAAACCAACCGTGTCCTGGGCTGCATCCTGAGCAGTGGGACCAGCAGGGACAGGGAGGGGATTCTGCCCCTCTGCTCCACTCTGGCAAGACTAAACCTGGAGCACAAGAAGAACATGGAGCTGTTGGAGCGAGCCCAGAGGAGGCCACAGAGATGATCTGAGGGCTGGAGCACCTCTGCTAGGGAGAAAGGCTGAGTTGAGGTTGTTCAGCCTGGAGAAGTGAAGGCTGCATGGAGACATTACAATGAACTTCCAGTTTGTAACATGCAGAGAAGACAGTGTCACTGCATGTGTACTCCCCACAATGGCCTTTCGATACAGAAAGGAGACTCAGAAAAAACACACGGAGAGACTTTTCACCAGGGCCGGTAGTGACAGGACAAGGGCAACACTTCTAAGCTGAAAGAGGGGAGATTTAGGTTATATATTAGGAGAATTTTTTCCCTGTGAGGGTGATGAGGCACTGGAACGGGTTATCCACTGGGTCCTTGAAGAAGTCTTTATTGCCAGTGGTAAAAACTGATGCAAGCTCCACCCCACTTGAAATGCTTAACGGGGAAGAAAAATGCAACTCCTTGCTCTTTCCTTCACAGCCCAGAGTGCCAATACTTCTGTTCCTACTTTGAGCATTAACCTGCCTAGAGAAGGAATCCAGACGAGAGGCTCCAGGGCCACAAGCTCTGCGCAGGAGAGGCACCACAGGGCTCCTACGCCACTCCTGGTAAGCATCCACATTCCCAGGAGCAAAGCCACCTCCCTCCTGCTTCCTCAGGCCAGACAAACATCACTCCCCTACTACACGTGCAACAGAAGGCAGCACGTATCAGTATTTCACCAGAGACTCCAGGACAAACACTCCCAAAAACATCACATTCCAAGTGACAGCCTTTAGTTTCACCTTTAAATTGATTTTTTAACCTTAGCTTGATTTTTCTGACATTGTGCCTGAACCAAATAAGATTAATCCTTCAGGACAAGCAGTTTGAGTTACTTGCCTTCTTCTATCAAGCCCAGCCTTGTCACCACCTTTAAATCCTGTATTTCACTAGCAACTTCATGGGATAAACACACAAATACGAGAACGTTCTCACTCAAGTTTTCCAGCTACAATCATCTATTGACAGACTCAAGAGTGGAAAAGTGTGCTAGAACACACTTCTGATGATGCTTAAGGTTTGTGGTTTGTATTTTTTTTAATCATCTCCACAAATTCTTCTTGCTTTAACATTAAAACCAGCAGAAAACAGATCAATTATTATTGCGCACAACTTCAACAAGCAAGATCTCAATATATTGCTACGAGTAACACAGATACCAAGAGAAAGTTTATTACCTGTAACACAAGAGACTGAGTAATTCCCATCTCACACTGTGAACGAAGGTGTTGTTATCCACGCAAGCATCGTGCAAACTTAAAATCAATATCCTGACAAGAACGAGACTGTGCTGGAGGATCTAACACAAGAAAAAGATTACCAACCTCTGCTTGTTTGCACCACACGCTGATGTTCTTACGCTGAGCTTTCGTGAAATGGTCCCAAGCCTTTTGTTTGGAGGCAGAATGGTACACGGCAACTATCTGCTCGACTGTAGTAGCAAATCAGCAGGCAAATCAGGCCAGAATATCATCCAGAGAGGGCGAACAAGAGGAGTAAAGGAGTAAAAAAGTGGAATCAGGCAGGTGGTTTGGCTAACCTTTTCTTATAACACTGTACTGCGCTGAGGCTACGCTCAGGAGAGGGACTCTGAGCCTGGAAAGGAAAGCGCGGGCTTCACCGGGCCAGTGTCAAACCCTCACAGAGTAGCAAGTGATCATGGAAATGGCACCTGCTCTCAACTGCAAAAAAGGCAGGTACACCTTGCACCAAAAATACTCCAATATGCTGAACAACGCAGCCTGTGAGCAGACCAAGCAGGCCTAGGCAGCACTCACTCTCTAGAGCAGGATGATGAAGTACGAGAGCGAAAGCCGGCCCCTTGTTCCTGAGATTTATTCCTTCTATCTCTCTAGAAAACTTGTAGAGGATTTGGAATCACAAAGTGTCTCTCCTGGGATAAGAACTCACCCGATATCTACCTGACGTGGGGTTTTGTTCACACCTGCACTGTTGCAGTAGCCATAAATCTTAGGAAATCGAATCAGTTCTCTGCTTGGATTACCCTAAGAGCAGCTGAGAGATCAGCTTTATAGAGCGGAGCCGCATGCTGCTGGCTACAGCTACTTATTCGGCAGGGCTCACTTTTTCCTTCTGGACCAGATCCCAATAGTTTTTACCATGAATAGAATTTAAGCGTTACGAGAAAATGTTCAAAAAATCAAGTATCAAGCAAGTAACAGCTAAAATTATTGGTTATAAACCCAAAATTAGCATGTTCACAGCCTAATGCGGAGGTTCAAGGAGACCAAGTATCACTGCGGAGAGGGCAGTCTTAAAACATTCAGACTAACTAAACAAAGGACATGTAAGAGGCAATGAATGGTCTGAGGGGCTGTTATCTCAGATAAAAGAGCCCACGTGTCATCCTTGATTTCACGAATTAGTAAAGCACTGGGATTCGAAAGAGCCAGCTTCAAAACGCTGTTCTGCAACAAGTTTTCAGCTGAGACTGAGGGCAGAGTGTGGGGAACCCTCTGCTTCATCCTACCTTTGGCAGACTTCGCTGAGGCACCAGATCACCAGGGACTTACCTTGTCTGTGCACACAAGTGAAGCTGAAAAGATGACAGAACTACTAACAGACTATAATTGAAAGAGGAAAACAATTAAGAATTCATTCTTTCCTTCCTCCCCAGATGTGGACTCTTACTCCAATAAGAAGTACGACAAGGAACTCTTGCCACGTTAATGATCTACACTTGTAAGTTAACGGTAGCTGCACAGAAGCAATTTGCTGCTTCTTTTCCTGGAGCCTGTTCAGTGCAGCCTCTCCCGACGCTAGAAATTAAGCGGCTTCCCTACGACAACAGACAACGAACATTCCATATGGACACACTACTCACACTGAACTAGAATCCCTGAGAGAGCGAGTTTGAATTTCTCTTTAGCTTCTTCCATCTCTTTTTCATGAGCCGCTTTCTCATTCACCAGTCGGCGAATGTGGCTGTTGGCCGACTGGATCATGGAGTAGAAGTTGTTGGCAGTCCTCCTGTTCACTTCTCCACGCTCTATCCATGTCAGCAAGGTCTGGATGGCTTCCGAGAACTTGGTGTCATCTGCAGCAAGGAAGGATACCTTTACACAACAGAAGCACAGGGTCTCCTACGCAGCTTTCAGATCCTTTCCCTGGCCCTGCTGACCTGCTCTCTTATCAGGTCATACCTGGGGAGCCTTAGGCTTCAAAGAAGGTCTTAGGACTTAGAATCATAGAACAACCAGGTTGGAAGAGACCCACCGGATCATCGAGTCCAACCATTCCTATCAAACACTAAACCATGTCCCTCAGCACCTCATCTACCCACACCTTAAACACCTCCAGGGAAGGGGAATCAAGCCCCTCCCTGGGCAGCCTCTGACACTGCCCAATCACCCTCTCTGGGGAAAACTTCCTCCTAATCTCCAGCCTAAACCTCCCCTGGTGGAGCTTGAGGTCATTCTCTCTTGTTCTGTCCCTTGTCCCTTGAGAGAAGAGTCCAGCTCCCTCCTCTCCACAACCTCCTCTCAGGTAGTTGTAGAGAGCAATGAGGTCTCCCCTCAGCCTCCTCTTCTCCAGGATAAACACCCCCAGCTCTCTCAGTCGCTCCTCATAAGGCCTGTTCTCCAGCCCCTTCCAGGAGAGCTGCTGCAGTCATGCCAAGGGCTTGGCCTGAGCAGGCTCTGCAAGGCCTGGATGGTTCCACCACTCCAGTTCAGCAAGAGGTACCACTGGAGACTACAGATATCTCTCCCAGTACCCACACAGCAGGGCGGCTGTGGCCACAGGACCGTTACCTTTCAGTTTCTCAGCGACGATGCTGCACTCGTGGTCAGAGTAATGGACAACAGGAGGTGGAGAGGGCGGGCGGAAGCGCTCCTCTTCCAGCCTGCGGCGATGGCGTTCCTCCCTCGCCAGCATCCGCTGCTTACATTCCCACTCGTAGAGATCATCCCGAGCCTGAGCAAAATCCACATGTAGGCGCCCAGTATCCTTCTTGTCCGTGCTGGAACCCAGCCTGATGCGATAGCCTGGCAGTGACAACAGTGGGCAGACAGGACAGGTGAATTCCCTTCAGTTCCACCCACCCACCACCACCCACCTTGCGCTCCAACAGAGCCAGAAAGCCCCTGAACAGAAGAGTTTACTGAAAGGTGCAGAGTACAGACAGCAATTCTGGAGACGGAGACATTGAAAGGAGGTTGTAGAGAGGAGGGAGCTGGCCTCTTCTCCCAAGGGACAGGGGACAGGATGAGAGGGAATGGCCTCAAGCTCCGCCAGGGGAGATTTAGGCTAGAGATTAGGAGGTTTTTCACGGAAAGGGTCATTGGGCATTGGAATAGGCTGCCCAGGGAGGTGGTTGATTCACCTTCCCTGGAGGTGTTCAAGGGATGGGTGGATGAGGTCTTGAGGGACTTGGTTTAGTGTTTGATAGGAATGGTTGGACTTGATGATCCAATGGGTCTCTTCCAACCTGGTTGTTCTATGATTCTATGATTGTAGAGACAGGACTAGAGGCAACTGCTATAAACCAGAGAGCGGAAATTTCAAACTAGACATAAGGAGGAATTTCTTGACTATGAGGGTGGGGAGGCCCTTGCCCAGGTTGCCCAGAGCAGTGGTGGCTGCCCCATCCCTGGGGGTGTTCAAGGCCAGGTTGGATGGGGCTTGGGCAGCTGAATCTAGTGAGATGTGTCCCTTCCCACTGCCTGGGGGCTGGACAGGCTTTAAGGTCCCTTCCAACCCAAAGCATTCTATAATTCTATGATTGTTTGGGGATTTGCTGCTCTCTGCCTGTGTTTTGCACATGCCAGGCAGGATCCTTCATGGGCCGTTCCTCCCGTAAACGCTAGCAGGTAGCGGGTGTCCAACAGCAACTGCAATTGTACACAGACTGTGGGACCAAGCCCCACTGTTCACATGGGGAAGAGAGAATTTACTTCGATCCACACTTCTACAGACTTCAGAAGTTTGTAGAATCACAGACTAGTTTGTGTGATAAGGGACATTAAACCCCATCCAGTCCCACCCCTGCCATGGGCAGGGACACCTCCCACTGCATCAGGGGCTCCAAGCCCCATCCAACCTGCCCTTGAGCCTCTCCAGGGATGGGGCAGCCCCCCCTGCTCTGGGCAACCTGGGCCAGGGCCTCCTCACCTTCGCACCAAAACATTTCTCCCTAAGATTTCACCTCAGCCTCCCCTCTTGCAGCTCAAAACCATTCCTCTCATCCTATCCCTGAACCCCCTGATCAGCAGCCCCTCCCCAGCTTTCCTGGAGCCCCTTTCAGCACTGGAAGCCGCTCTAAGGTCTCCTCACAGCCTTCTCTTCTCCAGGCTGAACAACCCCAACTCTCTCAGCCTGTCCTCATCCAGCCCTCGGATCATCTCTGTGGCCTCCTCTGGACTCATTCCAATAGCCCACATCCGACAACTTGCCAGCCATCGAGTCCAAGACCACCAACCAAGCTGTGAAACCAAAGGTTGTGAAACAAACCTTTGAAAACCCCAGTGGCTGCAGAACAGGGGCTCCCTAGGCAAGATCAGCCCAGGTGCTTCCGCTCCGATGACTAAGAGGGAAAATAATCCTGATAAATTCAAGCTCACCATTCAATCCAGAAACAAGTGAGAGCAACTGCAATTTTTTATAGGACTCTTAAGCATTACCTACAGCATCTGCTGGACATTTATCCAGGTAAGATAGTGATGGAACCTACTCCATCCAAATATTTTGCAGATGTTTGTAGTACCCAATGTAACAAAGAACTGCCGTCTCCCCTGTTAGGAGCTGCTCTCATGTAGTTAAGCAGAAATGCAACAGCAGCAGAACAAGAGGCAGACACAACATGAGACAAATCCTCCCGTTGGCAACAAGGCCTCTCATCATGGTTATAAAGAACTCATTCCACCCCTGTCCCAGAAGACAGAAATACACCTACCAGAAAGATAAAGTGCCTTGTCCACCATGAACTCCTCAGCGAAGCGGATGTGACAGAAATTCTTCTTACTCTTTCGAATAGCTATGACTTCCCCGCACTGTTCAAACACTTCCATGATGATCTGCTCGGTGGCGTTTTCCGGCAGCCCTCCCACAAACACTGTCTTGCAGCCTGGGGGTCTCTCTCTTGTTGCTGGAGGGGGAAGATCTGAAGAGAGTAAGAGAGAGAGAACGCAGAGCAGGTTAGTTCTTGGTTTGCCGGCACATTCCTTTCACCTGTCTGCTTCTCCTGAGAGACGACCCACTCCTTCCCGGTTTCCTCCGACGTACATCTAGCTGCACCCAACTTTATCAAGCAGCAGATCTAAAGCAGAGTAAGAGAATAAGCAACAAGGAACCATAGAATCATTGAGGTTGGAAAAGGCCTCCAAGCTCATCCAGCCCCAACCATCAGCTGAACTCCACCGTGCCTGTTAATCTGTATCCCAAAGAGCCACAGCCACATGGTTTTTTAACTTCTCCAGCAGATGGAGACTCTGCCAGGGCTTCACCACTCTCTCAGGAAAGAAATTTTTGCTAATATCCAATCTAAACCTCCTCTGGTGCAACTTGAGGCCGTTTCATCTTGTCCCATCACTAGTTACTTGGGAGAAGAGACCAGCATCCATCTCACCACAACCTCTTTTTAGGGAGCTGCAGAGAGCGATGAGCTCAATATCAGCCTGTTTCCAAATAAAAGCTCTCCAGAGCCTGAAGTCATCCAAGCAGTCTCCCTAGTACAAGCAAAAGCTCACTGAGCTCCTGTTACGGGACATCAGCAGCACTAGGACCTCAAAACTTTATCCTGGGAGATAATACACAAACACAGCCTACGGATTTCTTTTTTCCCCCCTAATAGCCAAGAGCTCCTCCCCAACTTTCCTGGAGCCCCTTTCAGCACTGGAAGTTGCTCTAAGGTCTCCCCACAGCCTTCTCTTCTCCAGGTTGAACAACCCCAAATCTCTCAGCCTGTCCTCAGAGGAGAGTTGCTCCAGCCCTCAGATCATCTCCGTGGCCTCCTCTGGTCTCACTCCGACAGCTCCACATCCTCCCTGTGCTGAGGACTCTAGAACTGGATGCAGGGCTCTGGTCTCACCAGAGCAGAGCAGAGCAGCAGAATCTCCTCCCTGACGTGTGCAGGAATCACGCCATGAAGAATCGAGTTCATATATCCAGGGACTGGAATGCTTTCTTCTCCAGGCCTTATCGCTCTGACCATCAAGGCTCTTGACTGAAATGGCAAACAGTGTCAAGAGGAGGCTTTTCCTATCACTCTGTCACCTTGCTTGCCAGCATCTACCCCCAGGGACACCTCAGAGAAACTCAAAGGTTCTTCTCTGACGGAGACACCTTTATACACACACACACACACACACACACACACAAACTCTTGCACGTTCCTACGTGGACAGAAACAGGAGAAGAAACTTACGGGGGTTTGGTGGGAAGAGAGTGCAGCTTTTACAGTGAATGATCTCCTTCACAGCAGGCATGTCCGGAGGGATAGGAGGTGGGACTATTCCCAAGCCTGGCATCATGGGGTTGAGCGGAGGGATTCCAGTCATCATCCCAAGAGCAGGATCAAAATCTAAAGGAGGGAGAGACTTAAGGGAGTCAGGGGCTGGTTTGGACTCAAATGGTGTACTCCAGCAGCAAAAGAAGTGCTGTCCCCATGAGTGCAAATGAAAATCAGCCGAATTAAAGCACCAGAGGGAATACAGCTCAACAGAACTTTAGATTTGCGTCCTCAGAACAACGATACAAATGGTTGGACTAGAAGATCCGATGGGTCTCTTCCAACCAGGTTGTTCTATGATTCTTAAAACTGTTTCATTGTTAAACAATCACAGAATGGTTTGGGTTGGAAGAGAGCTCAAAGCCCACCCAGTTCCACCACCTGCCATGGGCAGGGACTCCTCCCACTGCATCGGGGGGCTCAAAGCCCCATCCAACTTGGCTTTGAACACCCCCATTTCTTCCTAAGATCTCTTCTCAATCTCCCCTCTTTCAGCTGAAAACCGTTCCCAAATAGATGGTCCTCTCTGTTCAAATAAACCACTTCCTTTTCCACTCTGTAGATACCATTGAATGTCAAAACCTTTCCCAGAGAGTACTACATTGCCCATACAAAATGCCACATGTCAGCTGTGTAAAACCTAACCCAGGGCAGTTTCATCACATAGTTTCACAGCTTCTGACAGAGGGTTAAAGGCATCACCCTGCAAACTCCACACAGGAACCAACTTCAACAGCTAAGAACAGGCCAGAATGACTCGGAGAAAACCAACAAGAAGTGTTTAAGGGAAGACTTTATTGCACACCTTACCCTGCTTAACTCCTTCCTAGCCTTTAGCTAGTGCTCTGACTCCTACCCAGTAGCATTTTACTTGGATTTTGCTCTTAGATTTACCTCCAGTGCCAAATAAAACTAAACCGAGCTGTCAAAGGAGGGGTTTTTTAGAATCATAGAATCATGGAACAACCAGGTTGGAAGAGACCCACCAGATCATCGAGTCCAACCATTCCCATCAAACACTAAACCATGTCTCTCACCACCTCGTCCACCTGTACCTTAAACACCTCCAGGGAAGGGGAATCAACCACCTCCCTGGGAAGCCTGTCCCAGTGCCCAATGACACTTTCTGTGAAATATTTTTTTCCTAATGTCCAGCCTAAATCTCCCCTGGTGGAGTTTGAGGCCATTACTTCTTGTCCTGTCCCTTGGGAGAAGAGCCCAGCTCCCTCCTCTCCACAACCTCCTTTCGGGGAGTTGCAGAGAGCAATGAGGTCTCCCCTCAGCCTCCTCTTCTCCAGGAGAAACACCCCCAGCTCTCTCAGCCCTTCCTCATCAGGCCTGTTCTCCAGCCCCTTCACCAGCTTCGTTGCTCTTCTCTGGACTCGCTCCAGAGCCTCAACATCCTTCTTGTGCTGAGGGGTCCACAACTGAACACAGGATTCGAGGAGCAGTCTCACCAGCGCTGAGTCCAGAAGGAGAATCACCTCCCTGGCCCTGCTGGTCACACTGTTTCTGATCCAGGCAAGATGCCATTGGCCTTCTTGGCCACCTGGGCCACTGCTGCCTCATGTTCAGTCACTGTCAACCAACACCCCCAGGTCCTTCTCTCCAGGCACTTTCCAGCCAGATTTCTCCTAGTCTGGAGCTGCTCAGGGTTGTTGTGCCCCAAGTGCAGGATCTGCCATTTGGCCTTGTTAAACCTCATCTCATTGGACTCAGCCCAGCGGTCCAGCCTGTTGAGATTTTAATCTGTTCAGAAGCTGCAAAGCAATGACTGTGGCAACCAAAATGGAATCAGCACACTGAGATACTTCACAGAGAGGCTCCTGAGTTTGAGAAAGCAAAGCTACAAGGACACCCAGTGGCAGCAGGGCCAGCTGGCACAGTGGGGCAAGAGCTCAGGGAGAGCATCTTCTCTACCCTGCCACCACTGCTCTCTGCAGCAGCAGCTTTTCTTCCCAGAAAGGGTCATTGGGCATTGTCAGAGGCTGCGCAGGGAGGAGGTTGATTCACCTTCCCTGGAGGTGTTTAAGGGACGGGTGGACGAGGTGCTGAGGGACATGGGTTAGTGTTTGATAGGAATGGTTGGACTCGATGATCCGGTGGGTCTCTTCCAACCTGGTGATTCTATGATTCTGTGATTCTATGAAAGACCTGACCAACCTCAAAATATCAAGGAATGCGCAAGCCCAAGCACTATGGAGTCTTCGAATCCAGCTGCCTTGTTCCAGGTGTAGATAAAAAATGTTAATCTTGCACGGCACTGACTGAAGTTACAAATAGTCAGAACTGAGTGGTGCAGCAGCAATGTTTCCTTTTGATTCCCTCATTTCAGATGCTGCCAATATCCCTAAGGCAGGCAAACACTTTTGTATTCCTCTCTTCCCAACCACTACTTACAGCAACTGGGACGCAAGCCAGTTCTTAGTGCCTGGATTGGATGTTTGAGTTTGGTAGTTGAGCTTTATTTTCCTTTGTATTTTATATTTTACCTGGGGCCACATCTCTACACAGTTTACGTATGGTGTTCAGCTCGCTTAATTCAGATTTCCTTGCACTCAAGTTGCACTCATTGCTGTTCATTTTACATCCCACACAAAGTCACAACAGAAACACTGATCTGAGGCAAAAAATCCTACCATGAAACAGGCATTTCAGAGGAAGAAATGGCTTGGGTTAGAAGGGACCCTGAAGCCCATCCAGTTCCACCCCGTTTGCCACAGGCAGGGACACCTCCTGCAGCATCAAGTTGCTCGAAGCCCCATCCAACCTGGCCTTATCCACCTCTGCGCCCTTACAGCCAGATCACAACAAAATATTTTGCTCCTTCTAAACAATTCTGCATTGTTTGTGCTGGGTGCAGACCTCTGGGTCCCGAAAAGGATAAATGAAACAACACTCCGAAGTCGTCTCCAGCATTGCAAGATGGGTTCCAACCTTGTGTGCTCTCCTAGGACAGGCTTCTGTTGTTTTTTTTCTTGACAGAGGCATGTGAGCACAAGAAGGACATAACATCATAGAATCATAGAACAACCAAGTTGGAAGAGACCCATCGGATCATCGAGTCCAACCACTCCTATCAAACACCCCTACAGCAGAGACAAACATGAAACAGGCCTAGGGGACAGGACAGCACAGGCTGCAGGCAAAACTTACGTCAAGTTAAGTGATGCTGTTAGTCAAATATAGCATCAAGACGCCCAGCAAGAGCAGAAATAGGACTGCAGAGCGCTGCCAGCACAGACACACCCTCCCTGGGTGAGCAGGCAACGCTTTCAGGCAAGAGACAACATCCCCTTCTCAAGCGCTTAGTGCAGTGAAGTGCTGAAGCAGTGATTTCGTTTCAGGCACTCAGCAGCGCTGAGGAACCAGGCACCACACAGCCCTCTTCCTACAGGAGCTCTGAACAGGACAGCTCACCCGGGCACACATACTCAGGTGGACAAGGTGGGAAGTCCTGGAGCAGAATCTTCCACTATTTTCTGACATATCTATTATGCTGTCCTATTGCTTTCCTCTTCATTTCCCTCCCATCCTTCTTTTCAGCAGCTCCAGTTCAGCTTGAATGACTGGACCCAGAGAGTGGTGGGAAACGGAGTCAACCCCAGCTGGAGGCCAGTGACAAGCGGTGTCCCCAGGGCTCAGTGCTGGGTCCAGCCCTGTTCAGTGTCTTTATCAATGACCTGGATGAAGGCATCAAGTGCTCCCTTAGCAAGTTTGCAGACGACACTGAGCTGGATGGGAGGGTGGATCTGATGGAGGGTCGGGAGGCTCCAAAGGGATGTGAACAGGCTGGATCCATGGGCTGAGACCAATGGGATGAGGTTTAACAAGGCCAAATGGCAGATCCTGCACTTGGGGCACAACAACCCTGAGCAGCTACAGACTAGGAGAAGTCTGGCTGGAAAGTGCCTGGAGGAGAAGGACCTGGGGGTGTTGGTTGACAGCGACTGACCATGAGGCAGCAGTGGCCCAGGTGGCCAAGAAGGCCAAAGGCAGCTTGGCTTGGATCAGAAACGGTGTGACCAGCAGGGCCAGGGAGGTTCTTCTCCCTCTGGACTCAGCACTGGTGAGGCCACTCCTTGAATCCTGTGTTCAGTTGTGGGCCCCTCACCACAAGAAGGATGTTGAGGCTGTGGAGCGAGTCCAGAGAAGAGCAACGAAACTGGTGAAGGGGCTGGAGAACAGGCCTGATGAGGAACGGCTGAGAGAGCTGCGGGTGTTTATCCTGGAGAAGACGAGGCTGAGGGGAGACCTCATTGCTCTCTACAACTCCCTGAAAGGAGGTTGTGGAGAGGAGGGAGTTGGACTCTTCTCCCAAGGGACACGGGACAGGACGAGAGGGAATGGCCTCAAGTTCCACCAGGGGAGGAGGAGGCTGCCCAGGGAGGGAGTTGATTCACCTTCCCTGGAGGGGTTTAAGGGACGGGTGGACGAGGTGCTGAGGGACATGGGTTAGTGTTTGATAGGAATGGTTGGACTCGATGATCAGGTGGGTCTCTTCCAACCTGGTGATTCTATGATTCTATGAGCTTAGAATAATGTGTTACTTTATATTGCTGGTTTGCCAAGCTCTGTGTGGATCATCCTCCTCCTGATCCACTGCTGAGTACCTACAGGTACCCTACAATATCTCGAGGTACCCCACGATAACTATGGTTTGCATCAAAAAACACATATTCACACCTCTGTTTTAAACTACTCGCCTCTCAATAAATCCCTTGCAGGCATTAGTGCATTCAAGCACAGCTCTCTAATGTGTTCTGTACACTGTAGGCATTCATCCAACTCGGGGGAAATAGGTTCTTCAAAGTCACATTTGAAAGCAAACGCAGGCACAGGCTGGACACGTACCAGGCAGGAGGGGCTGTCCCGTCATCCCCATGGGAGCCATCCCCAGGTTGTTCATGGCATTGGCCCAGGCAGTCGGGTCGGACATTGGCAAGCCCATCGGAATAGAGTCGAGGCTTAGATTTCTGCCACCATCTGCCGAGGGGGAAAAAAAAAAAGTGATTCATAGCATAGCACCTATTCTAACTCTGCTGCAGGGCATGTGTCACCCAGCAAGGCTCTGCAGGAGCAGCATCCAAAAACAGACCTCAACCTAACGCACAGGGAAGAGCCAAATGAAGCTGAGAGAGCTGGGGGTGTTTATCCTGGAGAAGAGGAGGCTGAGGGAAGACCTCACTGCTCTCTCCAACTACCTGAAAGGAGGTTGTAGAGAGGAGGGAGCTGGGCTCTACTCCCTAGTGACAGGGGACAGGACAAGAGGGAATGGCCTCAAGCTCCACCAGGGGAGATTTAGGCTGGAGATTAGGAGGAAGTTTTTCACAGAAAGGGTCATTGGGCATTGGAATAGGCTGCCCAGAGAGGTGGTTGATTTACCTTCCCTGGAGGTGTTTAAGGGACGGGTGGATGAGGTCTTGAGGGACTTGGTTTAGTGTTCGATAGGAATGGTTGGACTAGAAGATCCGATGGGTCTCTTCCAACCTGGTTGTTCTATGATTCTATGAAACCAGTTCTGTCCCCCTCAGGCAGATGATATCCTAAAAAACCAAGATCTATGAAAATACTGCCTTTCAAGAGCATCTAAATTATGTTTTATCTACTACCATCAACAGCTCTAAGGGGCCTTAAAGGAACACGATTAAAGGTAAAGGGTTGTGCTTTGATTCCTCCCAAGGTATTTATGGACAAAGGACAAACACTCAGCAGGGATGAACTGTCACAGCCGTAGTGGGTCAGTCTATTCCAGCAGTGAGCACCTTCCACTGCCACTGGAAGACATCTCTCATCTCTCTTCCATGGTAAAAGGGGAAATAAAGCAAAGAACAACACCGTGTTGCTGGCAGCAGCAGTACCAGCATGAGTTACCCAAGCTCTGGCACAGTCACCTGGCGATCCAGGTGGAACCATTAACATTATAGAAACAGGCAGCTTAATTAAGCATTCAAATCTTACAGAATATAGAATGGTTTGGGTTGGAAGGGACCTTAAAGACCCTCCAGTTCCACCCCTGCCTTGGATCCCACTGGATCAGGGGGAGCAAAGCCCCATCCCACCCGGCCTTGAACACCTCCACCTTCCAACCCAAACCATTCAATGATTCTGCTTTTCGTTATGGTCTTGATTTTAATATTGCTTCTGCATGAACACCCTTGCCTGGCAGTTGGGTTTTTTCAGCCTACGTTTCCATGGTGCCTTCTCTAGTTCTCAGCTCACCTGGAGGGATGTTTGTTCTCTTCCTCTTCTTGCCTGGATCGCTTCCATTCTCAGCTGGGCTCTCCGACACCTGCGGGCCAGCAGCGCTGCTGAACTGCAGAGATTTGTTGCTGCTGGCAGGATCAAAGGACAGAGGGTTTAAGCCTGAAAGAGCAAAAACACAGTCATAGACTTCCTTTAGCGTGGTTTGTGACGCTTTGGGATCACGGTAATTAGGGAAATGCCCAGTCACAGGTCCGAGCAGCCCTTCAGGCCCCTGATCCTCTTCACTGTCCCCAGCTACACCTGAGCTTAATGTTACACTGACACCATCCTAAAACTTCCCTCAGAAACATTAATCCCAACACCCACACATAGAATCATAGAACAACCAGGCTGGAAGAGACCCATCGGATCATCGAGTCCAACCATTCCTATCAAACACTAAACCATGTCCCTCAGGACCTCATCTACCCTTCCCTTAAACACCTCCAGGGAAGGTGAATCAACCACCTCCCTGGGCAGCCTATTCCAATGCCCACAATTGCACACAAACCAAAACTGTCTGTTACTGTAAGGAAGGGGTGTATCTCCCCTCTGCTGAACAGTATTTCATGGACAGTTGTGCCAACCCCAAAGCACTGATGGGCTCTCAACACACTGCAACATCACAGTTCCTGTTTCAGAGGATTCCACTTCCAAGAACTCATTAATTAATAAGCATGGTTGCTGCACAGAATCATAGAATCACCAGGTTGGAAGAGACCCACCGGATCATGGAGTCATAGGTCTGTAAATAAAAAAGGTCTGTAAATCATAGGTCTGGAAATAAAAAAAGAGAGTGGACACAGAGAGCCTGAAGGAGTTCTCTCCTCTGAGCTACTGAAAGGTGAGAACGCAAGGAGCCGCCAAAACCACAAGGACTATTCAGCTGGCAACAACAATAGTCACGCCTGACGACGTGAGATGCCTACGAGGCTGATTCTTAAATACCTCAAAACCAAAATATCACCGAGAGGTCACGAGGACGCGGGAAAACAAACCTCAAACGCAGCAGGTTAAAAATAGAGAGGTTGTGCACAGCAAAGAAACGAGGAGAAAAGGAGCAACTGTAAGAGTTCTCGCTGTTATCATCCAGCTACAGGAAAGGCAATGTTAAACTTCAAAGCGTGTTTTCCCATGCTGGGAAACACGGAAGGATGTGGAGACGCCGCAATCCAGCCAGGCACCTGTCACTGTTAACTCTCGGTCTGGCCAATCTGGCAGCTAGAACAAAGCAGTTGGACTCCCAATTCCCTTCCCCAACACCCCCAGGAAAGGGAAATAAGAGGAAAAGATCCGCAGGTTGAAAACCAAAATTAAAACTACAGCTTAGATTAAATAACAAGAATGAAGAAATTAATAAAATACATACAAATACATGAAATTGTGTCTCCCCCTACAATGACTGTGTCACCAGCGATGCTGCAGGGCAGGCACAGGGAAGAGTCCGGGCTAGGAGGGAGCTGGGCTCAGAAACTGGATTCAGGAATGGATCTGGGATCAGTGCAAACAGACAGACGAGGTCCCCACTGGACATCGGCCACCGAAGGAGAGAGCGAGACCCCCGTGATCCCTCAGTTTTATCTCCAGTATAATTTAGATGAAGTGGAATCCTCTGTGGTCAGGTTGGGGTCACCTCTCTGCAGGTGCTGCCCTTCTCCACCCCTTTCCCTCACAGCTCCCCCAGCTCCAGGGTGGCCTTGGTTTCTGTAGGAATAAGCGTAAGCAAAGGCCTCTCTGCACCCCCGTACCCCGAGTTACCCCTTCTAGACAGAAACAGAGCCTGAAACACACACAGTTCCCTTTCAGAGAGTGTTTGATAGGAATGGTCGGACTCGATGATCCGATGGGTCTCTTCCAACCTGGTTGTTCTATGATTCTAAGAAGTTACTCAGATCAAGGCTGAGTTGGAGTGAGAAACTGATGCTGGTTGAGCTCAACCCAGAACAACACTCAAGGCCCTGCTCTGGCTGGAGACGCCACCCAGGCCCTGAGCACCAACCACTGCCTGAATGACAACACACACGGGTCTGGTGACCCCTCCTAGCCTGCTGGAGAGCAAAGGCTGCTGCCTAACACCAACTGTTCCCATCAGCAGTGCGAGCTGGGATGCGCGAAGGGGCTCTGAGGTACAGAAGGAGCACTGAGACGCTGCCTCTGCACTCTGACAGCTGCTGGGAGAGAGGGAGGCAGCCGGCCCCAGCAGAGGGGAGCTAACAAGGAGAGAAAAATCCCATCCTTAGCTACAGGTAAATGCTTGGGCCTGCAGGAAGCAAAGGAAGTTCTCCGAGAAGAACAGCCAGTGCCCCTGTCGGTTAGGACATCAGTCAAGACATAAGAAAGTGTCCAAACCAAGGGAACAGCATATGCCAGATCAGAACAGAGGCAGCGCTGCCCCAAGCTGTCTGACACAGCCTCTACACCCAAGGAGACCTCCTGTGATCTGACTCAGCCCACACCCCAGGCAGAAATCAATGGAGCTCTTGGGAAGTGGATAATATTCTGCTGGGATTAGTACATCCAAGTGGCTCACAGAAGGTTCCAACCTGGAATGTATAGGAAGGAGTGGAATAGACTTAGAAATCATAGAATCATAGAACAACCAGGTTGGAAGAGACTCACTAGATCATTGAGTCGAACCGTTCCTATCAAACACTAAACCATGTCCCTCAGCACCTTGTCTACCCGTCCCTTAAACACCTCCAGGGAAGGGGAATCAACCCCCTCCCTGGGCAGCCTCTGACACTGCCCAATCACCCTTTCTGGGAAATATTTTTTCCCAATGTCCAGCCTGAACCTCCCCTGGCAGAGCTTGAGCTCATCCTGTCCCCTGTCCCTTGGGAGAAGAGCCCAGCTCCCTCCTCTCCACAACCTCCTTTCAGGGAGTTGTAGAGAGCAATGAGGTCTCCCCTCAGCCTCCTCTTCTCCAGGATAAACACCCCCAGCTCTCTCAGCTGCTCCTCTTGTCCTCCAGCCCCTTCCCCAGCTTTGTGGCTCTTCTCTGGACTCACTCCAGAGTCTCAACATCCTTCTTGTGGTGAGGGGCCCAGAACTGAAATGCTCTTATGTCTCCAGCATCAGGTCCCAGGACCCTGCCTGCTCACTGCCTCCCATCACGCATGAAGCACTGCAGAGCTGCAAACCAGTAGGCAACAGGTTATAGACCAACTGGGAACCAGCAATGCCTCTCCTGCTTATCAGGGAGGACAGGGATAGGACAAGGGGAACAGTTTTCAGCTGCAAGAGGGGAGATTGAGATGAAATCTTAGGAAGAAATGTTTTGCTGTGAGGGTGGGGAGGCCCTGGCCCAGGCTGCCCAGAGCAGGGGTGGCTGCCTCATCCCTGGAGGGGTTCAAGGGCAGGTTGGATGGGGTTTGGAGCCCCTGATCCAGTGGGAGGTGTCCCTGCCCATGGCAGGGGTGGCACTGGATGGGCTTTGAGGTCCCTTCCAACCCAAGACATTCTATGATTAATGAGATCTATAAAAGGAGAGGGAGACCACGGTGATGAAGAACTGAACAGTAATTACTAAGAACTTGTTTTTCTTCTTGTCTTTGTCTCATTTCTACACAAAACCATCTGACACTTGGGTGCCAGCATGAAACACTGTTGAGGAGTAATTAAAGGAAAGAATGGTCCCAGAATTCACCAAGCCCTGTGAAAAACCCAAGTCGGTAGCTCAGTAATCAGAAGCGTTTCTGAGGAATTCCCCTCCTGGTTATCTGCCACACAAGAAGGTCAACACTTTCATGCCAACTTGTTCAAACAGCTGGTGAGGAGCAAAGGGGAAGGGGAGGCTGGTGGAACTGCAAGGAAAACGCTCTGGAGCAGGCATAGGAATGTGGGTGCTGACTCAGTGATCAGACAGACACTGCCCTGATGCTCTAAAACCAGGCTGTGCAGAATGAATTGCCAGAGCTGTAGGTCACATATCTCCGTTACTCTTTTTCTCGTATAGCTCTGTTTAATTTTTTTGCCTTTGATGGTTCTTACTGTATCTTAATCTGCCTTTTTGTACTTTTCTCCTCTGTAAAATAACAGAGGCTTCCAGTTACTTTTGTATATTTTGCACTCTACTCTTGGTTTAGAAACTGCAGTAACGTTTCTATAGGAAGTTCAGTCTGTATCAAAGAACTTTTATCACTTTCCCAACAAAACATGCGGCAGCTGAGTTTCCTTTCGTGATCCTGTATCCAGGAATTAGACACACCTTTCCGCTTGAATCTGGATTTATAGGGATGAGGGTGCAGGTTGGTTCTTGGCTGTTTAATATGGCTTAGTTTTCGACAGGAATGGTTGGACTCGATGATCCAGTGGGTCTCTTCCAACCTGGTTGTTTTATGATTCTATGATTAGCAGCAATAGTCACCTACAGACATTAGATGTCATTAACAAGAGAAGGAGCAAGGAAATCTCACCCTCTCCCTCCTCAGCTGCTCCTCACTGGAAGTTTCACTGCTCTTGGACAAACCTGCCCTGCAGCACAGGGAATATCTGCAGTGCTGGTACCAACCACCAGCAGCACAAACACAATCAGGAGCTGCCCGTGTGCCCAAGGAGCAGCACCGGAGCTTGGAAAACACCCACCCCAGTGAACACTGCACAGCTTTAAACAGGACCAGATGCCTCAAGGATTAAGTTCATCACATGCAGGATGAGGTAGATGTGAAGCTGGACAAGGAACATGGAGACACGATCACCTCGTGTTGCTTGCCAATATCCTAGGCTGAGCAGCAGGCCAGGAGCCCTGGATGCCCTCTCATAAAGGTGACTTTTCCAAAGGAAGAATCACAGCAGAAAAGGCGGCAGTGAAGTAAGAGCCAGTTCTTCATTTGGACTCTGGTCTATCAAACCAGACTCACGAGTTTTTTGTCTGATACCACTTCACTCAAAGCTAGTCTGCCTTGCCAGTGAGAAAAGGCCTATTGCAGAGGTCAGCCTCTGAGGAGATGTGATAAAAGCTCCTCTGCACACACTAAGGAGCAGAGATGGACAGTGATAGGTGTGGGAACCTGAGTAACACCTCATTCAGCCCCTCCTAGGGAGCCACCGGTCCCTCAGAGCCTACATCCACCAGCCCAGAGGAGCATCACCTCAGAGCCTACATCCACCAGCCCAGAGGAGCATCACCTCAGAGCCTACATCCACCAGCCCAGAGGAGCATCACCGCAGGCGTGAAGCACAGGAAGGGCACCCAGCCTCTCCCAGGATTGTCCCAGCACAGTCCCAACCTCAGCATCCAGCCCAAGGCTGTTCCAGCAGAGCCACAGCCTCAGCATCCATCCCAGAGCTGTCCCAGGGGAACACCCACCCCAAGGTGGTGCCAAGGTACGCTGCTGGCTAACGGACATCTTGGTGTCAACCAGAACACTCAAGGATCTTTCTACATGTGAGATCGAGTGCATTCTCAGCAACTCTGCAGATGACATGAAGCCGAGTGGTGAAGTTGCCACACTGGAAAGGCAGATGTCATCCATAGGGACCCGGACAAACTAGCAAAGCGGGGCTGTGCCAACCTCATGAGGTTCAACAAGGCTAAGTGCAAAGTCCTACACTTGGGTCAGGGCAATCCCTGTTTGAAATCCAGGCTGGGGGATGATGTGATGAAGAGCTGTCCTGCGGAGAAGAACCTGGGGGGGTGACCTCTGATGAGAAGGTTGACATGAGCTGGCAATGTGCACTCACAGCTCAGAAACCAACCATATTCTGGGCTGCGTCAGAAGCGTGGCCAGTAGGGTGAGCGAAGTGATTCTGCCCCTCTGTGCCTCTCTCATGAGACCTCATCTGGAGTCCTGTGTCCAGTCCTGGAATCCTCTACACAAGAATCACAGAATCATAGAATCACCGGGTTGGAAGAGACCCATTGGATCATCGAGTCCAACCATTCCTATCAAACACTAAACCATGTCCCTCAGCACCTCATCTACCTGTCCCTTAAACACCTCCAAGGAAGGTGAATCAACCCCCTCCCTGGGCAGCCTATTCCAATGCCCAGTCACCCTCTGCGTGAAAAACTTCCTCCTAATCTCTAGCCTAAATCTCCCCTGGTGGAGCTAGAGGCCATTCCCTCTTGTCCTGTCTCCTGTCACTTGGGAAAAATTTTTCTGTGGAGAGAAAAGTCCATAACAGATTCTTATAATTTACTCAATTAATACAGACTATTGTTTAGCAAGCTGATTCAACAATTCTCCTTTAGCAAGGAGATGGAGCTGTTAGAACGGGTCCACAGGAGGCTCCAAAGATGATCCGGGGCTGAACCACCTCCCATATGAGAGCTGGGGCTGTTCAGCCTGGAGAAGAGAAGGGACCTTCCATTACCTGAAGGGGCTACAAGAAAGCTGGGGAGGGAATCTTTACAAAGGCTTGTAGTGATAGGACGAGAGGCAATGGGTATAAATCGGAGAGGGGCAGATTTAGACTAGACATAAGGAGGAATTTCTTCACCATGAGAGGGGGGAGGCCCTGGCCCAGGTTGCCCAGGGAAGTTGTGGCTGCCCCATCCCTGGAGGTGTTCAAGGCCAGGTTGGATGGGCCTTGGGCAGCCTGATCCAGTGGGAGGTGTCCTTTCTCATTGCACTGTGGTTGGAACTGGATGATTTAAGGTCCCTTCCAACCCAAACTATTCTATGATTCCATGAAACACATCTCTAACTACCAAAACACATGAACTAGTGGTGGGAGATGTGGGCAAAACTCAGTAAAAGCATCACAAACAGAGGCGTTCCTAGGAGAAGGGACTGCAGACTTGCTCCAGCCACCTCATGAATATCCCACTTCCAAAAACCTATTATTTATGGGCTCTCCAATAAGTGTAATCAGATATGCTCCCGCACAGATGCAACACATGATCCCTAGACGTGAATGCAGCAACATTTTTTGTGCTGGTACAAATTCCACAGTGTCAGGTTTAATGCTCGAAGGTGACCACACAGGCTGTGATTAAGGCATCAATACCAGGAATCCAGATCCAGGCTCACTGCCTCATCAAGCCTTGGCTTGGGCCATCCTATAGGAGAAGCCACACCACGGTAGGTGGAGAGGTCAGAGTCAAAACTCGTTTTGTTCCCACCGGGGGATCTGGTTGTGTTGTCAACTTCAAGCTTTATAACAACAGCCAGGACTTACAGAGCTCTTCTAAAACAGCCACACCAGTACGAGGGGACAAGAGTATGAACAAACCCAACAATTCTTGTAGTGCTCTCAGATTTCCAGAATTACCAAATGATTTCCCTATTGCCTTTTTTCCAGCTGACACCTCACAGGCCAACAAAGCAGCACTCTGAGGCAGTGTGGAAGAAGCATGGATTTGCCTTGGAGCCCTGCATTCAGTTCTGAAGTCCTCAGCATGGAGCAGTTTGCCTTGGAAGGGACCTCAAAGCCCATCCAGTGCCACCCCTGCCATGGACAGGGACACCTCCCACTGCATCAGGGGCTCCAAGCCCCATCCAACCTGCCCTTGAACCCCTCCAGGGATGGGGCAGCCACCCCTGCTCTGGGCAGCCTGGGCCAGGGCCTCCTCACCCTCACAGCAAAACATTTCTGCCTGAGATCTCATCTCAATCTCCCCTCTTGCAGCTCAAAAACATTACTACTCCTCCTGTCCCTGCCCTCCCTGATCTAGAGGCCCTCCCCAGCTTTCCTGGATCCCCTTTCAGCACTGGAAGCTGCTCTAAGGTCTCCCCTCAGCCTTCTCTTCTCCAGGCTGAACAATCCCAACTGTCTCAGCCTGGCCTTGTAGAGGAGGTTCTCCAGCCCTCAGATCATCTCTGTAGCCTCTTCTGAACTTGCTCCAACAGAAAAGTGGGCAAGGAAAGCAGAGCACAAAGGAGGCATCTTGCCGGCTGTTCTGCTACAGTACAGAGATTGCTTCAAGAACTAAACCAAGCCAGAAAGAAGATTTCTAACACACTTCAGAGCAAGAAACCCTTCGTTATGTCAGATTTTTCACCCTACAACCAGTAAATACCACAGACGGCAGCCACCTTCAGAACAGATTGCCTTTCTCCTACCATTTCAGTAAAGTGTTGTTCAGCTGCAACTACATCCCGCCAGATGCAGAGAATGTACACAGAATCACAGAATCATAGAACAACCAGGTTGGAAGGGACCCATCGGATCATCGAGTCCAACCATTCCTATCAAACACTAAACCAAGTCCCTCAAGACCTCATCCACCCGTCCCTTAAACACCTCCAGGGAAGGGGAATCAACCACCTCCCTGGGCAGCCTATTCCAATGCCCAATGACCCTCTGTGTGAAGAACTTCCTCCTAATCTCCAGACTAAATCTCCCCTGGCGGAGCTTGAGGCCATTCCCTCTTGTCCTGTCCCCTGTCCCTTGGGAGAAGAGCCCAGCTCCCTCCTTTCTACAACCTCCCTTCAGGTAGTTGAGTAATGAGGTCTCCCCTCAGCCTCCTCTTCTCCAGGAGAAACACCCCCAGCTCTCTCAGACACTTCTCATAGGGCCTGTTCTCCAGTCCCTTCACCATCTTCGTGGCTCTTCTCTGGACTTGCTCCAGAGCCTCAACATCCTTCTTGTGCTGAGGGGCCCACAACTGAACACAGGATTCAAGGGGTGGCCTCACCAGTGCTGAGTACAGAGGGAGAATCACCTCCTTGGACCTGCTGGTCACACCATTTCTGATACAAGCCAGGATGCCAGCAGAAAGCTGAAGCTGTAGAATTTTCTTTCCTGAGCACAGAGCAGGATAAAAGTGGGCAGAATCAGCCACTATGGCTGTGAGGCACGAGCACAAGCACTTTCCTTAACACAAGCACCACCCTTAACAAAGCATCTTTGGTTGTTTGGAGCAGCTCTGCTCAGGAGAGGATGGACAATAGCACAGGAGCCTTGGGGCTTTGCTCCTGGGTTCTGCAGTGAGCCAGGCGGGAAAGGCAGAGATCAGCTCACTTCTGCACCTGCAGTGAAGTGCTACCCAGTCGAAAAGGGCAAGGCAGAGGAGAAAAACAAGGAGTTTCAGCAAGGTCTGACTGGAGTCAGCATTTCCTGAGAGCCACTTCACCTCGAAGCACAGCCAGTGGGTATATCCAGGGAATTCCTGAAGCGTGAAGTGTGAATTTTTAGGAGCAAGGTGTCAGGAGCTGCCATAACACTGTGACTAAAACATGAAAACAAACAAAAAAAACTTGGACCAGGAGATTCCTCACCAGTAAAATGGATCAGGGAAAAACAGTGAAGATCATAAAATCATAGAATGGTTTAGGCTGGAAGGGAACTCAAAACCCATCCAGTTCCACCCCCAGGGACACCTCCCACTGGATCAGGGACTCCAAGCCACATCCAACCTGCCCTTGAACCCCTCCAGGGATGGAGCAGCCACCACTGCTCTGGGCAACCTGGGCCAGGGACTCCCCACCCTGACAGCAAAACATTTCTCCGTAACATCTCATCTCAAACTCCCCCTTTGCAGCTCAAAACCATTTCCTCTCATCCTGTCCCTGCCCTCGCTGATCCAGAGCCCCTCCCCAGCTTTCCTGAGCCCCTTTCAGCACTGGAAGCTGCTCTAAGGTCTCCCCACAACCTTCTCTTCTCCAGTTTGAAAAACCCCAACTGTCTCAGCCTGTCCTCGTACCGGAGGTGCTCCAGCCTTCACATCATCTCCTCTGGACTCACTCTAACAGAACAGCACCTAAGGATGAGCAGCAAATGACTGTCAGCAAGTCCTGTGACTCAGGTGGCTGTAGGTGATCCTCATCCCTACAGGAGGACAGGTGGCATTTCCAGGCTGTCAGCGACAGCATTTCCAGCGTGCAGCCCTGCCTGCCCCTTTGGGCAGGTACCGATCCGGTCTCTGCTGATGCTAAATACGGCTGTAACTTCCACAGTGCATGCTCGGAAAGGGCCTGAGTAGAGGGAGGAAAGATCAAAATGTTCCAGGCATAAATCAAGGGAAGCGTCTGCCCTCAGCAAGTCCCATGCCAGACCCTGGGTAGGACTTGATTTTCCAGCCACGACCTCCTGCTAAGAGAGCTTCGCCGTTTGCCCTAACGACCAGCAGAAAAAGAGACATCAGGAGCAGCCAACACCACAACCCAAAAAGCAGCGTTTACAGATCATTCCTCTTACCCAGAGCTGAGCACACTGACACCACTTCTCCCCAAGGAGCTCACTACGCAAGGCTCTTACGGCTGCATGGGAAAACAGCCTCCAACAGTTCTCCCGCTCCCAGGTTTCACAAAACCTCCCCCAGTGGGTGTATTCACGGTCAAACAAACGATAGCGGGAGCTCTGCCCACAAGCACAGCTTGTGGGATCCAACAGTGAGTACTCACACTCCAACGCACCTGCTGACACCCACCTAGGGAACAGGAGTGGGTGTGAAACCCTCTGCCCCTAACTCAAAAGAAAAAAGACTCCTAACAGGCACTCGGACTCCTACAGGCCTTATGAGAAATGGCTGAGAGAGCTGGGGGTGTTTATCCTGGAGAAGAAGAGGCTGAGGGGAGACCTCATTACTCTCTACAACTACCTGAAAGGAGGTTGTGGAGAGGAGGGAGCTGGGCTCTTCTCCCAAGCGACAGGGGCCAGGACAAGAGGGAATGGCCTCAAGCTCCTCCAGGAGAGGTTCAAGCTGGACATTAGGAAAAATATTTTCACAGAAAGGGTCATTGGGCAGTGGCAGAGGCTGCCCAGGGAGGGGCTTTATTCACCTTCCTTGGAGGTGTTTAAGGGACGGGTGAACAAGGTGCTGAGGGACATGGGTTAGTGTTTGATAGGAATGGTTGGACTCGACAATCCGGTGGGTCTCTTCCAACCTGGTGATTCTATGATTCTATGATCCACCTATCAGCATTTTAATTGCACGCTTCAAAAGCAGAAGTAGATTGTGCCCACTCATCAAACATCTCTCTTAGCCAGCATCAAGTGGAACTTAAGAAATGGGCTGACACAAGCTTTGCTATAAATATGGATTTACCTTTTGCCAGCACTGGCAAATATAGGAAATCTGGATTGCTCAGCCTGAAGAGGGGTCCCTTTGCAGTGCTGCGTGCTTAGAAATGCAATTTAGAAACAGAACAGATTCCAGTACACAATGTGCCTTCTGATTATAAACAGCTTGTTTGCAGCTCTGAAGAAACCGAAGCACGTAGCATCTGCAGTGACCAAGGGAAAAGGGGAAATGGGGAAACGGGGAGAAAATACCAAGGCTCTGAAAACATTTCAACACCAAGCGTTTCCCTTCTGAGACTATTTCCGATGTTCAAAAACTCCTCTTGGGATCATGCACTCCCTCCTGGCTGAAGCGTCCCAGCTGGAGCTTTAGAACCAGCAGAATCTGGCCCCTGATGAGACCAGCAGGCTTCTGACAGCGACTGCTGCCAACTCCCTGTAGCCCTACATGCTAACAAGACACCACTAACAAGAAAGACAAACAAAACACAGACTTTACCTGCGTACTGCACCACAAACATGGCAAGATGCTGATCGTACATCCCTATTTCAGCCAGTTCTCCCAACACTCCCAGCTAATTGTTTAAAAGAGTGTCCGGGGTGGAGCTCCCACGCTGGGGGCAGCTTCACCCAAGTCTCCAATCTCCGGCACCGAGCACAGAAGGAAAGTTGTGTCCTAATGACGATCAAACTCCCACTGCACTGCCCTGTGGGCAGGCAGGGACAGCCCAGCATCAGGAGCACAGGTTGGGACAGGAGCTGGCACAGGGCGATGGCATGTGTCACCATCAGTCTCTAGTGACCGACAGCAAGAGGCAGATTCTACAATGTGGGGGACAGAGACGGACGAGCAGGTGGAGAAGCGATTAGCAGCAAGTACATCTGAATTCCCAAGGGATTTCACAGGGCAATACTTCTAAGCACTGGCATGCAGTTAAATAAACCCTGTTTGCATGCCTGAGATTAGTGGCCTTTGCACAGAAAGATTAAGTTCTGGTAATCCTTGATGGCAAGAGGCTAAGTGCTCACTTTCCTTGATTCTGGAAGCTTGTTCTCAAAAGAAATATTAACTCCGGACAAGCAGATTACTCTAGGAGGACAAAGTAACAAAAAGAGAGACAGAGCCCCTTTCTTTGACTCTGAAACCAGAGCGTTCAGGGCTACCTGCAGTGTTCGCAAAAAAATCATAGAACCATAGAATCACCAGGTTGGAAAAGACCCACCAGATCATCAAGTCCAACCATTCCTACCAATCTCTAACCCATGTCCCTCACCACCTCATCCACCCGTCCCTTAAACACCTCCAGGGAAGGTGAATCAACCACCTCCCTGGGCAGCCTCTGCCACTGACCAATGACCTTTTCTGTGAAAATTTTTTTCCTATTGTCCAGCCTAAATCTCCCCTGGTGGAGCTTGAGGTCCTTCCCTCTTGTCCTGTCCCCTGTCCCTTGGGAGAAGAGCCCAGCTCCCTCCTCTCCACAACCTCCTTTCAGGGAGCTGGAGAGAGCAATGAGGTGTCCTCTCAGCCTCCTCTTCTCCAGGAGAAACACCCCCAGCTCTCTCAGCCGTTCCTCAGAAGGCCTGTTCTCGAGCCCCTTCACCAGCTTCGTCACTCTTCTCTGGACTCGCTCCAGAGCCTCAACATCCTTCTTGTGCTGAGGGGCCCACAACTCAACACAGGATTCGAGGAGCAGTCTCACCAGTGCTGAGTCCAGAGGGAGAAGAACCTCCCCACACTCGCTGGTCACACCGTTTTTGATCCAAGCCAAGATGCCACTGACCTTCTTGGCCACCTGGGCCACTGATACCTCATGGTCAGTTGCTGTCAACCAACACCCCCAGGTCCTTCTCCTCCAGGCAGTTTTCCAGACAGACTACTCCCAGTCTGTAGCTGCTCAGGGTTGTTGTGTCCCAAGTGCAGGACCTGCCATTTGGCATCTTTTGGCAATTTTTTCACAAAGATATATCCACAACACCACAAACAAAACCCTGATCCAGCCCTGGATGAGCCGCGCTGCTTGCTCACTATTATAACCCAAAATAAAGGAGATAACACTTTTTTGCCAGCTTGCACATGACAGTCCAGGCACAGGACCTTCCGTGTGCACATCCAGACCCTCCACCCTCCCTATGGATGGTCTTCAGCAGCCCTAGAATCACAGTCTGTCCTGAGTTGGAAAGGACCCACAAGGACCATCGAGTCCAGCTCCTGTCCCTGCACAGGACACCCCAACATTTACACTGTGGGGCTGAGGGTCTTGGACAAATGCCGCTGGAATATTGTCAGGCTCAGTGCTGTGACTGCTTCCCTGGGAGCTGTTCCAGGGCTCCACCACCCTCTGGGGGAAGAACCTCGTGTCCAACGTAACCCTCCCCTGGCACATCTTCCTGCCATTCCCTCGGGTCCTGTCCTTGGTCACTAGAGAGAATCACAGAAGCATAGAACAACCAGGTTGGAAAAGAGCCACCGGATCATCAAGTCCAACTATTCCTACCAAACACTAAACCATGTCCCTCAGTGCCTCATCCACCCGTCCCTTAAACACCTCCAGGGAAAGTGAATCAACGACCTCCCTGGGCAGCCTCTGCCACTGCCCAATGACACTTTCTGTGAAAAATATTTTCCTAAAGTCCAGCCTGAACCTCCCCTGGTGGAGCTTGAGGCCATTCCCTCTCGTCCTGTCCCCTGTCCCTTGGGAGAAGAGCCCAGCTCCCTCCTCTCCACAACCTCCGCTCAGGGAGTTGTAGAGAGCAATGAGTTCTCCTCTCAGCCTTCTCCAGGAAAAGGGACACAGGATAACTGCACAGATCTACTGGTCAAGATAAATAGGAAGGGAAAACAAGAGAAAAATAAGGAAGTCTCAAAGAAAACTCCAGCAGAACCAGCAATCGGGATTTTCAGAAAGGTCCTAGACCAAAGGGCAAGCAGTGCCCACCAGGCAGGAGCCTCGCAGAGAGGAAGCACCAGCGCGAGGGTCTGAACGGCTTCGCCTCGGTCAGAGCAGCAGGACAGCAACGCTTTGGGATGGACACACTGGCACTGGGTGAATGTCAGCAGAAAAGTTGAGGATTAGGGGAGAAATCTCACACCCTCTTTGGAAGGTGCACAGGATGCCTCTCTAGCAACACCTTGTCTTTGAAATTACTTGGAGATTGAACTTCCCCCTTCCACGAGCTCAAGTGACCTGTACCAAAAACATGACCTTAAACTAAGAAACCTGACCTTGCAGTGGCTCAGACAGAGCTTTCAACAACTTCACGCAGGGGCCCTTTCAATTAGATGTAAAGAAATCCCTCCAACAAAACACTGAGAAACAGAAAAATCAACCAGCCAGCTTCCCGAGCAGAAAAGAGGTGGAAGAAGGAATATGACCACCCAGGTTGCCTGAGTGTTTTACCCATTGGTTCTAATGGCAATGTTCTGTTGACCAGAAAAATACAGCATCCAGGTATCGCAGTGAGGAACAGGGAAGCTAAAAATTGTGTGGACTAACAAGTAATCTGTCCAAGGACAAGGAGCTTTGCGTAACAAACACGGCGTCAAAGAACAAGAGTGTTTCCACACAGCACAATCCACATTCAGGCTGGACCTGGCACACACAACCAAAACATGAGCAAAAACATAGAATGGTTTGGGTTGGAAGGGACCTCAAAGCCCATCCTGTTCCACACACTGCCAAGGGCAGGGACACCTCCCACTGCATCAGGGGCTCCAAGCCCCATCCAACCTGCCCTTGAACCTCTCCAGGGATGGGGCAGCCACCACTGCTCTGGGCAACCTGGGCCAGGGCCTCCTGACACTCAGTGTAAAATATTTCTTCCCAAAATCCAGTCTAAACTTCTTCAATGTAAATCCACCACCCCTTGTCCTATTGCTACAGGATGACTAAGCCCTTAAGAAAAGCATAATCAAGCTTTGGCATGCCGGGTGCTGCACTTGGGGCACAACAACCCCGGGTAGCTACAGACTGGGAGAAGCCTGGCTGGAAAGTGCCTGGAGGAGAAGGACCTGGGGGTGTTGGTTGACAGTGACTGACCATGAGGCAGCAGTGGCCCAGGTGGCCAAGAAGGCCAATGGCATCTTGGCTTGGATCAGAAACGGTGTGACCAGCAGGGCCAGGGAGGTGATTCTCCCTCTGGACTCGGCACTGGTGAGACTGCTCCTCGAATCCTGTGTTCAGTTGTGGGCCCATCAGCGCAAGAAGGATGTTGAGGCTCTGGAGCAAGTCCAGAGAAGAGCCACGAAGCTGGGGAAGGGGCTGGAGAACAGGCCCTGTGAGGAGCGGCTGAGAGAGCTGGGGGTGTTTCTCCTGGAGAAGAGGGGAGACCTCATTGCTCTCTACAACTCCCTGAAAGGAGGTTGTGGAGAGGAGGGAGCTGGGCTCTTCTCCCAAGGGAGAGGACAAGAGGGAAGGGCCTCAAGCTCCACCAGGGGAGATTTAGGTTGGAGATTAGGAGGAAGTTTTTCACGGAAAGGGTCACTGGGCACTGCCATTGGGCTGCCCAAGGAGGTGGTTGCTTCCCCTTCCCTGGAGGTGTTTAAGGGATGGGTGGACGAGGTCCTGAGGGACATGGATTAGTGTCTGATAGGAATGGTTGGACTCAGTGATCTGGTGGGTCTCTTCCAACCTGGCTGTTCTCTGATTCTAAGGTTAAAAGGAAAGACAAAGAACCCAGCAAACACATGCAAGAAACAGAGTGACTAAAGTTCACAATGAAAACAACACCTTTTCTTTACCACTGAGACCCCTGCCCACGACCACCAAGAAACACTGCGCCAATATAAAAAAAGCCTCTCACAGAATCACAGAACAACCAGGTTGGAAGGGACCCATTGGATCTTCCAGTCCAACCATTCCTATCCACTAACACTAAACCAAGTCCCTCAATACGTCATCCACCCGTGCCTTAAACACCTTCAGGGAAGGTGAATCAACCACCTCCCTGGGCAGCCTATTCCAATGCCCAATGACCCTCTGTGTGAAAAACCTCCTCCTAATCTCCAGCCTAAATCTCCCCTGGTGGAGCTTGAGGCCATTCCCTCTCGTCCTGACCCCTGTCCCTTGGGAGAAGAGCCCAGCTCCCTCCTCTCTACAACCTCCTTTCAGGGGGTTGTAGAGAGTAATGAGGTCTCCTCTCAGCCTCCTCTTCTCCAGGATAAACAACCCCAGCTCTCTCAGCCGCTCCTCATAGGGTCTGTTCTCCAGCCCCTTCACCACCTTCGTTGCTCTTCTCTGCACTCTCTCCAGAGCCTCAACATCCTTCTTGTGCTGAGGGGCCCACAACTGAACACAGGATTCAAGGAGCGGCCTCACCAGTGCTGAGTACAGAGGGAGAATCACCTCCCGGGACCTGCTGGTCACACCATTTCTGATCCAAGCCAGGATGCCATTGGCCTTCTTGGCCACCTGGGCCACTGTTGGCTCATGTTCAGTCGGCTGTCGACCAACACCCCCAGGTCCCTCTCCTCCTGGCAGTTTTCCAGCCAGGCTTCTCCCAGTCTGTAGCTCTGCAACTGATTCTAATATAACGTAAGAAAGGATTATAAACAGATATAGACGATTTTTTTAGATTATCATATATATATATATATATATATATATACAACACGTTACCATGTCAAGACTAGTTGCCACGGAAGGTGCACACATTTTTGGTGAAAGGATACCCCCTGCCGCCCCAGCACTTAAATAAACGAATCTGCTTTACAAGGTTGTAAAATGGTTTTACCACAATCCCCCCCACCCCAACCCCGGAGCGGCCCTGGGCGCTGGGTGGGGGCTAAGCCCCCACCCAGCGCCCAGGGCCGCTCCGGGGTTGGGGTGAACCCCCCTCCCCGGGCCTCGCAGCCCCAGCCCCGGCTTTGCCCCTCGATCTTCCACCCGCCCCGTCAGGGCCTGCCCCGGGAGCCCCTCACTCACCGCCGGCCGCCCGCCGGCAGCCGCCCCGCCCGCCCATTGGCGGCCGCGCGCGCGGGGCACGCCGGGATCGGGGCGGACTCGGCCGCGGGGCATGCCGGGATCGGGGGGGAGGGAGGACTCGGAGGACCTTAGCACCTTCTGCCCTTATGCCAAGAGCGTGTGGAATCTCTTGGGAGAGTCCAGAGAAGAGCAATGAAGCTGGGGAAGGGGCTGGAGAACAGGCCTGATGAGGAAAGGCTGAGAGAGCTGGGGGTGTTTAGCCTGGAGAAGAGGAGGCTGAGGGGAATCCCCAGGTTGAAGGAGACCCACTGGATCATCAAGTCCAACCATTCCCATCAATCACTAACCCATGTCCCTCAGCACCTCGTCCACCCGTCCCTTAAACCTGGCTCGGAGCAGCTTTTCATCTTCCAGCACCCCAAGTCTTTCTTAGCAGGGCTGCTCTCAGTCCCTTCACCTCCCAACGTTCGCTAGTACCGGGAGTCACCCAGCTTCATGTGTCTATTCAGATGTCCTCTTCCATGAAAGAGAACCTCTTCCAGCCATACCTGGGGAGCTTTGGGCTTCAAAGAAGGTCTTAGGACTTAGAATCATAGAACAACTAGGTTGGAAGAGACCCACCGGATCATCGAGTCCAACCATTCCCATCAAACACTAACCCATGTCCTTCAGCACTTCATCCACTCGTCCCTTAAACACCTCCAGGGAGGGTGAATCAAACCTCTCCCTGGGCAGCCTCTGCCAGTGCCCAATGACCCTTTCTGTGAAAAATTTTTTCCTAATGTCCAGCCTAAATCTCCCCTGGTGGAGCTTGAGGTCATTCCCTCTTGTCCTGTCCCCTGTCACCTGGGAGAAGAGCCCAGCTCCCTCCTCTCCACAACCTCCTTTCAGGAACTTGCAGAGAGCAATGAGGTCTCCCCTCAGCCTCCTCTTCTCCAGGATAAACACCCCCAGCTCTCTCAGCCACTCCTCATAAGGCCTGTTCTCCAGCCCCTTCCCCAGCTTTGTGGCTCTTCTCTGGACTCGCTCCAGAGCCTCAACATCCTTCTTGTGCTGAGGGGCCCAACTTCTGTGGATGAGGTTCCAACTTCTCCAGCCTGCAAACTCCCCTCCAGCCCAAGGCTTGGAGTGAGGGGAGGTAGCTCAGTGCCATCATGCAGATGTTCAGCAAACAATCCTCTGCTGCAGGGAGGAGGTGGTCTCCCCCACCTCCTGGTTCCCTCAGCATAGCACAATGGGAGCTTTACACAGACAGCAGCGACAAGCAGTTATTCCATGTAAAATATTTATAGAATCATAGAACAACCAGATTGGAAGAGACCCACTGGATCATCGAGTCCAACCACTCCCACCAAACACCAAACCATGTCCCTTTATGATGCTGACATGATGATGTAATACAGGAGAAACACCAGCTTGGGGTGATAGCGGCATCCTTCAGAAGTGACAATGGAGGTTGTGGCGTGGGGTGAGAGACAGGGCTGGGGCTCAGCACCGCAACCCCTGTGGCCATAAACTGCTTGGCAGGCACCAGGCACGGTGGCTCAACCCAAGATAAAAGTGTAAAAACATGAAACAATGAATAAAAGAACTCGGCAGAAAGCAGCAGGCTTGAGCTCACGTACACCCATGCATCCTTCCCGGTGTGACAATGAGTGTAGTCCAGGGCCCAGCAAGGAGCTCGAGTCACCCCACGCATCCCTTTCCAGCTTGATGATGAGCACAGCCTAGAGCCCAACAAGGAGCTCGAGTCACCCCACGCATCCCTTTCCAAGTTTGATGATGAGCACAGCCTAGAGCCCAACAAGGACCTTAAGTCACCCCACGCATCCCTTTCCAGTTTGAAGATGAGCGCAGTCTAGAGCCCAGCGAGGAGCTCATGTCACCCCACGCATCCCTTTCCAGTTTGAAGATGAGCGCAGTCTAGAGCCCAGTGAGGAGCTCGTGTCACCCCACGCATCCCCCTCCAAGCATGACAATGAGTGTAGAGCCCAACAAGGAGCTCGTGTCACCCCAGACATCCCCTCCCAGCTTGAAGATGAGCGTAGTCCAGAGCCCAGCGAGGAGCTCGAGTCACCCCACGCATCCCTTTCCAGCTTGATGATGAGCACAGTCTAGAACCCAACAAGGACCTTAAGTCACCCCACACATCCCTTTCCAGTTTGATGATGAGTGCAGTCTAGAGCCCAGCGAGGAGCTTGAGTCACCCCACACATCCCTTTCCAGTCTGATGATTAGCACAGTCTAGAGCCCAGTGAGGAGCTTGAGTCACCCCACACATCCCTTTCCAGTTTGAAGATGAGCGCAGCCTAGAGCCCAGCGAGGAGTTTGAGTCACTCCACACATCCCTTTCCAGTTTGATGAGCACAGTCTAGAGCCCAGTGAGGAGCTTGAGTCACCCCACACATCCCTTTTCAGTTTTATGATAAGCGCAATCTAGAGCCCAACAAGGACCTTAAGTCACCCCACACATCCCTTTCCAGTTTGATGATGAGCGCAGCCTAGAGCCCAGCGAGGAGCTCATGTCACCCCACGCATCCCTTTCCAGTTTGAAGATGAGCGCAGTCTAGAGCCCAGCAAGGAGCTCATGTCACCCCACGCATCCCCCTCCAAGCATGACAATGAGTGTAGAGCCCAACAAGGAGCTCGTGTCACCCCAGACGTCCCCTCCCAGCTTGAAGATGAGCGTAGTCCAGAGCCCAACGAGGAGCTCGTGTCACCCCACGCATCCAGGACCAAGGCACATTCCGGACACATGCTGGATACGGCCTTGAGCATTCATGTCTCCCGGGAGGGTGAATGACGGAGGTGGAAACAACTGCAATTTCATGCATAGCAACTTCATTTTCAGCTCAGGGTATGTTCTTAGCTAAGAAACCTCTTTGGAAGGTTTTGCCACGTGGCTCAAATAGACAAGATTTTAGGAGAAGCCGTTGAATACCATCATATCCTCCAGCAGCCTGGCCACTGCAGAAGTGCCATGTGCTCATCCCATGGGATGAGCCAGTGCAAAGGGACTCTTGCAGTCCCAAGTCCAGCCCTACAGCCTCAGTGGGACCAAGCAGGCCATCTGCACAGGGATGTCCCTGACAGACGTTCCTCCTGCTCCTTTGC
The DNA here is from genome assembly GCA_033558105.1 of Coccyzus lansbergi. Classification (NCBI taxonomy): domain Eukaryota; kingdom Metazoa; phylum Chordata; class Aves; order Cuculiformes; family Coccyzidae; genus Coccyzus; species Coccyzus lansbergi. The sequence continues at coordinate 639,326 of JAUMJK010000001.1, forward strand.
TACAGCTTAGCCTTCAGCCAGTTATACATTAACTTGTTTTACAGCCCAAGCCAAACAGCAACGGAACAGCCTGTGCTGCTCTGCACCTAAGCCAGGCAAGCAGCACCTGCGGCTGCCCCATGCTCACCGTGCGGCTCTGGTGCAGGCAGAATCATAGAATCCCTAGGCTGGAAAAGACCTTTGAGATCATCATGTCCAACTGTACACGTCCACTACCAAATCATAGAATCATAGAACAACCAGGTTGGAAGAGACCCACGGATCATCGAGTCCAACCATTCCTATCAAACACTAAACCATGTCCCTCAGCTACCTCATCTACCTGTGCCTTAAACACCTCCAGGGAAGGTGAATCAACCACCTCCCTGGGCAGCCTATTCCAATGCCCAATGACACAAAAGGTCATTGGGCATTGGAATAGGCTGCCCAGGGAGGTGGTTGATTAACCCTAAGCACTCCATCTCCCCATCTTTTAAACACCTCCAGGGATGGGGACTCAACCACCTCCCTGGGCAGCCCTTCCAGATGCGTCTTGCCAAGGAATAACAGTAGCCCTCTCCGTGTCTGCCGCCCACAGCAGAGAGCTCAAACCCGTACACTTCGTCTCTGCCTCGGAGCAGGATGACCCTGCGACCTCTCAGCCCAGGCTGCAGCCGTAGGATCATGAGTTCGGTTTAGGAAAAGCAGCGACTGGGAGCGCCTGTGGTCCAGGACAGATTTAGGACACCTCCAAGAGTCAAAGGCAACAGAGTCCGACTGTGCGAGCAGCCCTGGAGCAGAGCGGGAGTTGAGCAGGGAGCTGCACAGTCCCAGCAGCCAGAGGTAGCTCTCAATGACTTCACAGGGGAAAAACTTGAGACAGTTTGCATGATGGTGGCAACCAGGACAGCGGGAAACACTCGAGACAGTTTGCACGATGGCGGTGATGAAGAACGGTAACCAGGAGAGCGTGAAGCACCCGCTGAGCACAACCTGGAGCTCACTGCCCAGAGAGCCAGGGCTGCAGGTGGAGAGGAGGGCAGGTGGGTCCCAGGTCCAGGCAGCGATACGCGAAGCATCTGAGCCTGCAGAACGAGTGCTGAGGGCCGGGAGACACAAGGCTGCCCTTGCTAAGGCTCCCCAGGCAAAACCTAAACCCACAAATCAGGGAGCCTGAGGCTGGTGCTGTGGCTCCGTGCGGCTGTGGCCAGGCTGGAATTTGGCCACGTCGATGTCTGGGAATTAGCATCCAGGTGGGTCCCACCCCAGCTGTCATCTCCACCATAGCTGGCCGGCCACCAGTTCACGGTCACGATGCAGGAGATGAGCTGGAAGGGTGGGGACAGGCGCTCCTTACCGGGTCAGTCCTGGAGCCGCGGGCAGGAGATGGTGGGGAGAGGCTTGGTGCCTCCGCCAGGGAAACAACGGCCCTTCCCCAGACGGAGGAGGACCCTCCTCTTCACCCCTAGAACCAGCTGGGAGAACTGCAGCCGCACGTCCTTCTGCCAGTAGGAGTAGAGCAGGGGGTTGAGGAGGGAGTTGCCCAGTCCCAGCAGCCAGAGGTAGCTCTCGATGACTTTGTAGGGCAAGCACTCGAGACAGACCGTCTGCACGATGCTGGCGACGAAGAAGGGCAGCCAGGACAGCGTGAAGCAGCCGATGAGCGCCGCCACGGTGCGCATGGCCTTCACGTCGCTGGTGGTGCGGGACGGGGGACAGCGACCCGCCAGCCCCACGTGCTCCACTTCCCGGATCTGCTGCGCGTGCGTGGAGGCAATTTTCAGCATGTCGCAGTAGAGGTAAATAAAGAGGAAAAGCGCCGGGAAGAAGCCGAAGCAGAAGACGGCGAGCATGTAGGCAGGTTGGAAGACTCCGAAGAAGGAGCATTTCTCCAGGGTGGAGATCTTCTGAAAGGCCGGGGTGAAGACGGGGAGGAAGCCGATGAAGGCGGCAACCAGCCAGAGCCCCACCAAGCGCACCCCGATCCGCAGGCCGGTCACGATCTGGCAATAGTGGAAAGGCTTCCTGAGGGCCAGGTGCCTGTCGCACGCGATCATGATCAGGGATAGGATAGAGGCAGCAGAAGAGGAGGTCACAAAAGCCATTCTCAGGACGCAGAAGATCTGGGGAGGGTGAAAGGGCTGTGAAAACTCATCTATGACCAGACCTATGACCGTGAAGCCAACCATGGTGTCCGCGACGGCGAGGTTAAGGACAAAATAGAGCCCCTTGGAGCCGCTCTTCTGGATGAGGCGAAAGAGAGCGATGGCCACCAGCGCGTTGGCGGTGATGATGAGCGAGGCCAGCACAGCAAGGATGATTCCCAGGGCTGAGCTGGCCACGTCCATCCCCTCGGGGAGGACAGCCCAAGGATGGTGTGTCCCCGACATGATCCTAGGGCATCCCTCACCTGGGGCTTCTCAGCACATCCAGCTGGGCAGGAGGGCGGCGAGGGCAGCCCCTCGCTCTCCGTGGGACGCGGCGAGAGCCCCGGGTGCCGCGGCGTCGCTCGGGCTGGGCAGCAGAGCTGTGCAGAGCAGCTGCTGCCGGAAGGGATCGGTGCACTCGCAGCACCCGCTGTGCCCACAGAGGGCCCTCCCCTCCAGCCACGTTTCCAGACAACCCTGGAGCAGGGGTGAGCAGCCAGCGCCTGGGCAGGAAGCTGCCATAGAATCATACAACAACCAGGTTGGAAGAGACCCATCGGATCATCGAGTCCAACCATTCCTCTCAAACACTAAACCGTGTCCCTCAGCACCTCGTCCACCCGTCCCTTAAACATCTCCAGGGAAGGTGAATCAACCCCCTCCCTGGGCAGCCTCTGCCAGTGCCCAGTGACCCTTTCTGTGAAATATTTTTTTCCTAATCTTCAACCTGAACTTCTCCTGATGGAGCTTGAGGCCATTCCCTCTCGTCCTGTCCCCTGTCGCTTGGGAGAAGAGCCCAGCTCCCTCCTCTCCACAACCTCCTTTCAGGGAGTTGCAGAGAGCAATGAGGTCTCCCTTCAGCCTCCTCTTCTCCAGGATAAACACCCCCAGCTCTCTCAGACGCTCCTCATCAGGTCTGTTCTCCAGCCCCTTCCCCAGCTTCGTTGCTCTTCTCTGAACTCGCTCCAGAGCCTCAACATCCTTCTTGTGCTGAGGGGCCCACAACTGAACACGGGATTTAAGTAGTCATGAGTTTTAAAGTCCCCAGATCTTTTTTTGTCTGCAGAATTTTCTTCACTGCTCTGTCTGGGCCTCCTGGGTTGTGTGCCTACACTGACCCTATGGCCCTCAGCCAGCTCTGCTCTCTACCTCCCCCTTCATAGAATCATAGAACAACCAGGTTGGAAGAGACCCATCGGATCATCGAGTCCAACCATTCCTATCAAACACTAAACCATGTCCCTCAAGACCTCATCTACCCGTCCCTTAAACACCTCCAGGGAAGGTGAATCAACCACCTCCCTGGGCAGCCTATTCCAATGCCCAATCACCCTCTGTGTGAAAAACTTACTCCTAATCTCCAGCCTAAATGTCCCCTGGTGGAGCTTGAGGCCATTCCCTCTTGTCCTGTCCCCTGTCCCTTGGGAGAAGAGCCCAGCTCCCTCCTCTCTACAACCTCCTTTCAGGTAGTTGTAGAGAGTAATGAGGTCTCCCCTCAGCCTCCTCTTCTCCAGGATAAACAACCCCAGCACACACTTGGCAGGTGGAGCTGGCAGCCCAGGGCATCCTCAATGAGCCCAAAACAAAGAAACTGCCCTAATGTGCAGGGCAAAGGAAAAACCGTGACTTCCAAAGGGGCCTCCTGATCCAGCAGGAGGCAGCAGGAGCTGCCCCAGGAGCTGGTGTCCTCTGCCCACTTAGGGACTAGTTTAGTGTTTGATAGGAATTGTTGGACTCAATGATCCGATGGGTTTCTTCCAACCTGATTGTTCTATGATTCCATGATTCTATGACTCACACCAAGTCACAGGCTACCTGCCCCAGAGGAGCCCCTCTCTCTTCCAGAGCTCCTCCTGCCCCAACTTGTCTGTGTGAGTCCACCTGATTCCAGGCTCCGTGACGTGGATTATCTCCAGAGAGACTCCATCCGTCATCAACTCACCTCATTCCTGGGAGGAGCTTCATGAGCTCTAGCCTAACATTTGGAATGAAATCTAGATACCTAATACTGAACCCCCCTGAAGTCCATCCACACCCACTTTCTTCACTGATCGCAATGGTTGTTTACCTTGCTAATAGCAACTTGTAACAAAGAAATTCCTGGAAACACATCCTTATGGATCCAAGGAATCCACTGTCACCCCCCGGGTTGGGTAATTCCTTGCCCCATCCCTTTAAATAAAGAGCCATAAGCTGCCTCTCCTGCCTTGTGAGCCGGAAAAATCCCAGCTGCCTGGGAACAGGGCAGCTTCGAGCCTTCCTCTGTCAAATAGTAACCCGAGGAGTGCGGGTGGAGGGGGAGAGGCTGAGCACGGGGCAGGAGAGAAAAGATGTGACACTGTGGCCACTATGGATGGAGATGGGAAGTCATGGAATCATAGAATAACCAGGTTGGAAGAGACCCATCTGATCATTGAGTCCAACCATTCCTGCTAATCACTAACCCATGTCCCTCGGCACCTCGTCCACCCGTCCCTTAAACACCTCCAGGGAAAGTGAATCAACCTCCTCCCTGGGCAGCCTCTGCCACTGCCCAATGACCCTTTCTGTGAAAATTTTTTGTCCTGATGTCGAGCCTGAACCTCCCCTGGTGGAGCTTAAGACCATTCCCTCTCGTCCTGTCCCTTGTCACTTGGGAGAAGAGCCCAGCTCCCTCCTCTCCACAACCTCCTTTCAGGGAGTTGCAGAGAGCAATGAGGTCTCCCCTCAGCCTCCTCTTCTCCAGGATAAACATCCCCAGCTCTCTCAGACGCTCCTCTTGTTCTCCAGCCCCTTCACCAGCTTCGTTGCTCTTCTCTGGACTCACTCCAGAGCCTCAACATCCTTCTTGTGCTGAGGAGCCCACAACTGAACACAGGATTCGAGGAGCGGTCTCACCAGTGCTGAGTAGAATTCTTGTAATTGTTTTTTTTTATAAAAAGAGACATCATATTTTAAATAATTGGGACAGATAAAACAACCAGCCAAGAGGTGAATCTTTTGGGGACTGTGTAATGCCTATAACCTTCATAACACCCAGCATGGCGCTGCAGGTGGCCACGAGAAGGGCTCCAGTGGCCTCAACGCCGCCTCCTCTTGTGTTTGCCCAGGGAAACATCTTGGGAGCTGCAGCCCGGACAGGGGAGAGGGTTCAAACCCCAGGGCGTGAGATCAAGGTGGAGGGGAGGTTGGACAGAGAGGAGAAGCGGCAGGACAGCTGGGGAGAAAGCACAACTGGAGCTCCTTGTGAGTACATCCCTGCCCTGTCCCGGCTGTAGCTCACCATGGCCGAGCAGTTCTGCTCTGCATCCACTTCATCTTTCTGTCTCACCAGGACCCTCTGCAGCTCCACACCTCCGGTTCTCCCAGTGACAACCCTGAATGCTTCAAATCGGGACCTTTATCAGACCTTGACAAGCATTTTGACAGCAGTGTGCCCAGGTGGCCAAGAAGGCCAATGGCATCCTGGCTTGGAGCAGACACGGTGTGACCAGCAGGTCCAAAGAGGTTCTTCTCCCTCTGGACTCAGCACTGGTGAGACTGCTCCTTGAATCCTGTGTTCAGTTGTGGGCCCCTCAGCACAAGAAGGATGTTGAGGCTCTGGAGCGAGTCCAGAGAAGAGCCACAAAGCTGGGGAAGGGGCTGGAGAACAGGCCTGATGAGGAAGGGCTGAGAGAGCTGGGGGTGTTTCTCCTGGAGAAGAGGAGGCTGAGGGGAGACCTCACTGCTCTCTCCAACTACCTGAAAGGAGGTTGTGGAGAGGAGGGAGCTGGGCTCTTCTCCCAAGGGACAGGACGAGAGGGAATGGCCTCAAGCTCCACCAGGGGAGGTTCAGGCTGGACATTAGGAAAAAGTTTTTCACAGAAAGTGTCACTGGGCAGTGTCAGAGGCTGCCCAGGGAGGGGGTTGATTCACCTTCCCTGAAGGGTTTTAACGGACGGGTGGATGAGGTGCTGAGGGACATGGTTTAGTGTGTGATAGGAATGGTTGGACTCGATGATCTGGTGGGTCTCTTCCAACCTGGTTGTTCTATGATTCTATGATCCTCTCTTCTGACCAAGGGTAAGAAAACGCCTGTATCTAAACATTCACCCACTCAGTATGAGTGATGTGGGCGAGCTGAGCCTTGTCTCATCGCAGCAGGTTACAACATGTTCTATCCCCATCTCTTTGTCCCTCCTCTCCTGCTCTTGGTTCCTGAGCTATCGGACATCTTGGTGTCACACCTCATACGGCTGCGGCAAATCTTCACAAAGACAAACTCCACCCATCCAGTCAATAAATAATTTAATGAGGTTACAGTTCAGCAAGAAAAAAAAAAAAAAAAACAAAAAAAAACGACAGCGCCCCTTTTCCCAAGCCTCCAGAGACCTGCAGGCACGGCAGAAAAGTGCACATGAGGCGAACAACCACCCACAGCTACACTGAAAGGTCACACACGGAACACACGGATCTTCACAGAAGATATTGCTCCAGGCCAGGACGCTCGCTACCGCCCAGTACTCCGCTCAAACCTGCCTTCGTGTGAAAAACCATGCGGCACCTGCCCCCAGCCCCCCAGCTACGCTGCAGGCAGATCGTGCTCCAGGGACCATGCGTATGGGAGAGGGGGAGCCCAGACCCACAGGTACCAAAAACATCCAAAGGTGGGGAGGGTGAAATGAAGAGGAAGGCTGCAGCAAATCTCTCTGCTGCCAGTCTTGGAGATGACTCTTCCGCAATAACTCCAGCTGTCAGAATGGAAGGCGCTTCAACTGCTCGTACGTGATAAAAAACTGAAAGGGACGTCAAGGAATTGGGTCAAATACCTAAGGCAGCAGTTCTGGGCCCTTCAACGTGACCCGGCATCACCTGCAAGGCGAGGAGGTAGAGCATCATCTAAGACCAACGTGAAAAAGTCCCACTGCCACGGAGCATAAAGTGATCCGCACAGGCAGAAGGAAGAGCTATCAGGAAAGGGAAGAGACTGGGACCTGAAGGAATGGTACGGAGATTTGCCAGGGGAGGGTAAAGGTTGTGGAGAGGAGGGAGCTGGGCTCTTCTCCCAAGTGACAAGAGGGAATGGCCTCAAGCTCCACCAGAGGCAATTTAGGCTAGAGACTAGGAGGAAGTTTTTCACACAGAGGGTCATTGGGCATTGGAATAGGCTGCCCAGGGAGGGGGTTGATTCACCTTCCCTGGAGGTGTTCAAGGCACAGGTAGATGAGGTCCTGAGGGATATGGTTTAGTGTTTGATAGGAATGGTTGGACTCGATGATCCGATGGGTCTCTTCCAACCTGGTTGTTCTATGAATCTATGAGACTGAGCTAGAAGCAAGCCTGGGCCATACGGGAAGGGAGGTGGCTCCAACCCCAGGCTGAGGATTCTTTAAAACAAATCACACACATAGTTTCAGTGGGAGAGAAGGCTCCAGCACAGCAAACACAGCAGCACTGGTTCTGCAGAGCAGGTCAGCACTCAGGTCGAAGTAGAACGTTCCCCAGGCTCCCCTGGAGCCAATCCAGAAGCTGCAGGACCTTGAATCATAGAATCGATCATGGAATCATAGAACAACCAGGTTGGAAGGGACCCATCGGATCTTCTAGTCCAACCATTCCTATCAAACACTAAACCAAGTACCTCGAGACCTCATCCACCCGTCCCTTAAACACCTCCAGGGAAGGGGAATCAACCTCCTCCCTGGGCAGCCTATTCCAATGCCCAATGACCCTTTCTGTGGAAAAACTTCCTCCTAATCTCTAGCCTAAATCTCCCCTGGTGGAGTTTGAGGCCATTCCCTCTTGTCCTGTCCCCTGTCCCTTGGGAGAAGAGCCCAGCTCCTCCTCTCTACAACCTCCCTTCAGGTAGTTGTAGAGAGCAATGAGTTCTCCTCTCAGCCTCCTCTTCTCCAGGATAAACACCCCCAGCTCTCTCAGACGCTCCTCATAGGGTCTGTTCTCCAGCCACTTCCCCAGTTTCATTTCTCTTCTCTGGACTCGCTCCAGAGCCTCAACATCCTTCTTGTGCTGAGGGGCCCACAACCGGACACAGTATTCAAGGAGCGGCCTCACCAGTGCTGAGTCCAGAGGGAGAATCACCTCCCTGGACCTGCTGGTCACACCATTTCTGATACAAGCCAAGATGCCATTGGCCTTCTTGGCCACCTGGGCACACTGCTGGCTCATGGTCAGTCACTGTCGACCAACACCCCCAGGTCCCTCTCCTCCTGGCAGTTTTCCAGCCAGGCTTCTCCCAGTCTGTAGCTCTGCATAGGGTTGTTGTGCCCCAAGTGCAGGACCCGGCATTTGGCCGTGTTAAACCTTATCCCATTGGACACTGCCCAGCAGTCCAGCCTGTTTAGGTCCCTTTGCAGAGCCTCCCGACCCTCCAGCAGATCCACACTTCCCCACAGCTCAGTGTCATCTGCAAACTTGCTAAGGGTACCCTCAATGCCTTCAACAAGGTTGTTGATGAAGACATTGAACAGGACTGGATCTAGCACTGAGCCCTGGGGAACCCCACTTGTCACTGGCACAGGGAAAGCCTCAAGCCAAGCACTGGAAAGCACTCACCCTGCAGGAAAGCCCCCACACAGCCACATGGGAGCCCCTGGGCTGCCACCTCCAGAGCTAGGAGAAGCAGCAGCCACCAGCAGCAGCCACATCACAGCTTCTGCCTGTTCAAGCAGGACCACAAGTTCGCTTTGGGCTGCTGCAGGGAAGACAAGGAGATGCCCCATCGAGGTGGCTGCTCTATACTTCCCTTGCAGTTGGTTTCCCTGTATCCATGCCCCAGCAACACAGTGAAGGATACGATGATGTTCCAGGGACCGAGCCGAAGCCAGTTGGGCCAGAAACCTTTATAGAGTGCAAAGAAGCCCTCACTCTTCCATGTCTGGGAGGAGAGAAGAGACACATCAATTCTGAGACACACCAAGTCATAGAATCATAGAATCATAGAACAACCAGGTTGGAAGAGACCCATCGGATCACCGAGTCCAACCATTCCTATCAAACACTAAACCATGTCCACGCTCTGCCCATCTCCCTACAGCCAACCCATGATGGAATCAACCTTCACAGTCGCCGCAGGAAGAGAAGATGCAGTTCAGTGAAGTCTCTCTCTCCATATATGAACATAATCAAACTGCATCACTAACATTTTGTCCCACAAGGTTGGGAAGATGCCCAAGCTGCCGGTGACCTGAGGAACATTACTCTGGGCCCTTCTCTGCTTTGCCTGAAACGCTCACTGACAAGCACGTTCTGTCATAGAATCATAGAACAACCAGGTTGGAAGAGACCCATCGGATCTTCTAGTCCAACCATTCCTATCAAAATCTATCTATCTATCCTATCCTGTCACTGTAGACTCTACCTGCTCCACTCAGTGGCGTGTGCTGCCTCCTGAAGACAGGGATGTGGCCACCCCTCCCGCCTCCTTACCTTCACCAGCCCGTCCAGAGTGCCCTTATAGAGCTCCGTGCTGCCCACTATCGCCCGCTGGTTCATCATCCGAGTCCGCACCACGTCCACAGGGTTGGAGGCGATGGCCCCAGCCAGCCCACACGTAAAACTGGATCTACGAACCGGGACAGGAGAGAGGAACAGCTCTGAACACAGCTGCTCCGGCTCAGACAGGCCTTGGCATAAGCACAAGAGAGCATCCTTAGCTGGATTTTAGGAATAAGCATTAGCTCCACCACCTCCTGGTCCCACCCGGAGAACAGGGTAGGAACCACATCATCTCAGGAGCCCAGAAAGCCTGGGGAAGGGAAACACTTGATTTTGACTAATCAAGACGCTTAGTCTCCACAGGAGCAGCCTGCAGTCCAGTACACAACCCTGGGTGTTGTCAAGGTGACAGATTTCAAGGCAGCCTAATTTATATGCCCCAAAGGTCTCAAGGGACTTCAGAGCTTGGTACTCGAACTGTCTTAGAAAAGAGTCCATAGAATCATAGAACAACCAGGTTGGAAGGGACCAATCGGATCATCGAGTCCAACCATTCCTATCAAACACTAAACCATGTCCCTCAGCACCTCATCCACCCGTCCCTTAAACACCTCCAGGGAAGGTGAATCAACCCCCTCCCTGGGCAGCCTATTCCAATGCCCAATGACCCTTTCTGTGAAAAACTTCCTCCTAATCTCCAGTCTAAATCTCCCCTGGTGGAGCTTGAGGCCATTCCCTCTTGTCCTGTCCCTTGGGAGAAGAGCCCAGCTCCCTCCTCTCCACAACCTCCTTTCAGGGAGTTGGAGAGAGTAATGAGGTCTCCCCTCAGCCTCCTCTTCTCCAGGATAAACACCCCCAGCTCTCTCAGCCGTTCTTCATCAGGCCAGTTCTCCAGCCCCTTCCCCAGCTTCGTGGCTCTTCTCTGGACTCGCTCCAGAGCCTCAACATCCTTCTTGTGCTGAGGGGCCCACAACTGGACACAGTATTCAAGGAGCAGCCTCACCAGTGCTGAGTACAGAGGGAGAAATCAAGCCGCTGTTTCACATCCCCAAAGGATTTCTGCCAAGCTCCTTCTCCAGGAAGGTCTCTGCACATACCTGCTGCCCATTCCGAGCTGCTCCACATCCCTCAAAGCATCATCCCTCTGCACTCGCACAGCTATAAGCAGGTCTCACCCCAGCTCCCACCTCGCTCCTCTGCCTCACCCTCCCCCCTGCCAAGCCTGGAGAGCGGCAGCTGCTGCAAATACTCACACAAAGTGGGCGAAGATGGTGTCACCCATCAGGCCTGACAGAATTAAGTGCTTCTTGGTGATGTCGTAGACTGGCAGCTCCACCCCGACCACGATGGCAGCTCTCTGGGCTGTGGGGACAACACCCTGCGGAGCACAAACCTCGGTCACGAGCACGAACGCTGCCGGGGACTGCGGTTGCTGTGACATCTACCCTGGTTCCCTCGCAGGGGCCTTCGACAGACACTCGACCTCACCTACTCTTGGCCCAACCTTGCAGTGGGAGCTCTTGCTCTGCTCTGGCAGAGTCCAAGACAGATCACAGAAAGACAGACTGTCCTGAGCTGGAAGGGACCCACAAGGACCATAGATCCCAACCCCTGTTCCTGCACAGGACACCCCAACGTTCACACTGTGGGGCTGAGGAACTTGGCCAAACGCTGCTGGAATATTGTGAGACTCAGTGCCATGACTGCTTCCCTGGGAGCTGTTCCAGGGCTCCACCACCCTCTGGGGAAGAACCTTGTCCTAGTGTCCAACCTGACCTTCCTCTGGCACATCTTCCTGCCATTCCTTCAGGTCCTGTCACTGGTCACCACAGAAAGAAGAGCTCAGCGCCTGCTCCTCCTCCTGCCCTGGTGAGGAAGCTGCAGAGCACAGTGAGGTCTCTTCTCAGTCTCCTCTTCTCCAGACTGAATAGACCAAGCAACTTCAGCCACAACCCACGCTCTTCCTCTCTAAACTTTCCCCAACTCTGTGCCCTTCTCTGGATGCTCTCCAGCACCTTTAGATCCTTTTTATCCTGTGTTGCCCCTCGTGCTCAAGGTGGAGCTGCCCCATTCAAGGAAAACAGGTCTGAGCACCCTTCGTAAGGCAGAACACGGAGAGGATCCAGCCCCAAATCCTGCTCCATTCAAGGGATGCTCACGCATTTGAAACTTCATGCACACCAGCTTCAGTGCTAGAAATGAGGTCTGAGTGCCCCAGCCTCCTGAGCAGCCCATCACTGCTCCCTGTGGCACTCGGCACTCTTCGAGGTGCAGCAAACAAGCTGGGGAAGTCACCAAGTCCTGTCACTAATAGGGTTGGGTTGGAAGGGGGTTCCAGGCGCGGGTGCTCACCCTCCAGAGGCCGCGAGTACCCTCCTGCTGGTAGATGTCGATGAAGCTGCCGATCATGCCACCCTGGAATAAACTGCCTTGAGCCTGCATTCGAATCTGAAAGAGAGGTAAGTGTCGGCAGAACAACATCAGCACCTGCCCGAGAGGGCAGAGGTGCCAGATCAGGGGCTGGTAGGAAGAGCAACTCTGAGCAGACGCTGCTACCCATGTGCCCTCTCCCTGGGAATCACGCGGCACATGGGGACAGCAGGTGAGAAGCAGGGACAGCAACAAGCTGAAATCATAGAATCATAGAATAACCAGGTTGGAAGAGACCCATCGGATCATCGAGTCCAATCATTCCTATCAAACACTAAACCAAGTCCCTCAGGACCTCGTCCACCTGTCCCTTAAACACCTCCAGGGAAGGGGAATCAACCACCTCCCTGGGCAGCCTCTCCCAGTGCCCAGTGACCCTTTCTGTGAAAAATTTCCTCCTAATCTCTAGCCTAAATCTCCCCTGGTGGAGCTTGAGGCCATTCCCTCTCGTCCTGTCCCCTGTCCCTTGGGAGAAGAGCCCAGCTCCCTCCTCTCCACAACCTCCTTTCAGGGAGTTGCAGAGAACAATGAGGTTTCCCCTCAGCCTCCTCTTCTCCAGAATAAACACCCCCAGATCTCTCAGACGTTCCTCATCAGGCCTGTTCTCCAGACCCTTCACCAGCTTCGTTGCTCTTCTCTGGACTTGCTCCAGAGCCTCAACATCCTTCTTGTGCTGAGGGGCCCAGAACTGAACACAGGATTCAAGGAGCGGCCTCACCAGTGCTGAGTCCAGAGGGAGATATAACCTCCCTGGCCCTGCTGGTCACACCCTTTCTGATCCAAGTCCTCACCAGTGACGCCACCAAACAGGCAGGACACTGAGGCAGCAAAGTACAGCACAGTTGCCAGAGAGAACAGAGCCAAGAAAGGCTAGAGAGTTGCTGACCACCACCACACTCACTCATCTCCGTAAGATAACGCAGCCTCCAACTCTTGCCATAACAGATTTCATGACCTTTAAGATCTGTTTACTCCTCTGGGCTTCTCTTCTCAGTCATAAAAGCCCCAAACTAGCAGAGCTGATGGCAGCAGTGGCTCAGGGAGCTCCTCGCTGCCTCTGGGAGGGCATCCAAGGGATGAGGGAAAGCAGCAGCACACCAGCCACCGGCAGCCAGGAGACGCGCACCTCTTACCTTCAGCACATCTGTTGGGTTGGCGAGTGCTGAGGAGATCACCCCCGAAACCACTCCACAGATCACATTGATCAGCAACGTTTCATCTGCAACCGAGAGAAGGAAAGTCAGAGCCTGAGGCTTTAAAGAGAAGGTGCGCAGGTTGCGCGGAACAAGCGAGAAGCTCTGGGGAGAACAGAGAAGCTCGGTTCGCCATTGGCACGAAGGTGGGGGAGCACCTGGCCAGCCACCACCAGCACACGGCAAGATCCGTCCCCAACCCTGCCAGCAGCCGCAACAGCCGCGTCCTCGGAGAGGAGCCAGTCTGGCTGAAGAGTCTGGCTGATCGGACAAGGAAAAGACCGTGGCAGGGCACAATTTGGGACAATTATCTGAGATTTCAGTGTCCGGTGATGCATTTCTCACGCTGGAGACAAGCCAAGGCAGAGGAAGACAGAGAGCGGCAACCCAACGCTTCTCTAGGCAACCCAAGAGCGATTTATTTTGATCTGGGGGCCCAGCCAGCCGCACTCGGAATGCGCAGCCACCTCGAGAGAACAGGCGACCCAGGCAGAGATCGTTAGAGGCGATTAGTTCCGGGGGGGCAGGCGGAATAATCCCAGGCTCCAGGCCCAGTATTAGGGTGATGGTTACGTTGGGGAAAGGCACAGCCTTTGGCTGGTACTGACCACAGCACTTCCCAGAGAAGACCAGGCCACTGGCTGCCCCCGGCCTGTAGGGAGACAAACATTCAGAGAGCGGAACCGACCACACGGCGACAGCTCGCGAGGAGAGACGCGCGGCCCCGAGCACACGCACAGAGCCACGGGCAGGGAGAGGGGTGACAGGAGAAGGGTTGCAGCCCCTGACAAGCAGCCCCTCTGCGCAGCACCTCCCAAGTCCTGTCACCAGTCTGCTGCCCGGCCCAGCTCACCTTCCCGGGCTCGAATGGGCCTTGTGGTACTCACTCATAGAATGAGAACCGGTTGGTTGGAAAAGAACTTGGAGATCGAGTCCAATCCCACCTGCCAACTGAACCAGACCCCTGAGCGCCTCGTCTGCCCAGCTTTTAAACCCCTTGAGGGATGGGGACACTGATTCCGGTGCCTGAGAGCCCTTTCAGGGAAGGAATTTTTCCTAATACTCCATCTAAACTCCTGATAGGAGTGGTTGGACTTGATGATCCGATGGGTCTCTTCTTACCTAGTTGTTCTATGATTCTATGAGTCTAAATTTGAAGCAATTTCCTATCATCCTATCACCTGATACTTGGGAGAAGAGCCCAGCATCCTCCTCGCTCCAACCTCCTTTCTGGGAGCTGCAGAGAGCCATGAAGTCTCCCCTCAGCCTCCTCTCTCCAGGCTAAACAGCCCCAGGTTCCTCAGCTGCTCCCACAACCCATTTTCCAGCCTCTTCCCCAGCTCCGTTACCTTCTCTGGACACACTTCAGCCCCTCAAGATCTTTCCTGCACTGAGGGGCCCAAAACTGAACCCAGGATTCGAGGTGCAGCCTCACCAGCGCTGAGTCCAGGGGGCTGATCCCTTCCCTGCTCCTACTGGCCACCTCGTGGCTGATCCAAGCCAGATGCTGGTGGCCTTCTTGGCCACCTGGGCCGCTGCTGGCTCATGTTCAGCTGCTGTTGACCAGCACTCCCAGGTCCTTTTCTGCCAGGCAGCTTCCCAGCTGCTCTTCCCCCAAGCCTGGAGCTGCACAGGGTTGTTGTGACCCAAACACAGACCCCTTGGCCTTCTTGAACAATGTCACAGCACAGTTTAAAACCACACGTGCAGATCCCAGCAGCCCCTCAGTGAACAGGGACCAAACTGCTCCACTCGGGAGCCGTGGGGGCTCTCGTTAGCAAGAAGCACAGATCCAGAGAGCTGCCGTGTCCCACCTCCGTGGCTGGAGCCAAAGCTAAAGAGCAGGACAGGACAATTCCTGCCTTCAGGACATTAAGGCTCCAGCAGGAAGGCAGCAGCAACTCACTACTGAAACTCTCAAGCCATGTAACGCATCGAGTGCTCCCTTAGCAAGTTTGCAGATGACACTGAGCTGGGTGGAAGTGTGAATCTGCTGGAGGGTCAGGAGGCTCCAAAGGGATCTGAACAGGCTGGATCCATGGGCTGAGACCAATGGGATGAGGTTTAACAAGGCCAAATGGCGGATCCTGCACTTGGGGCACAACAACCCTGAGCAGCTCCAGACTAGGAGAAGTCTGGCTGGAAAGTGCCTGGAGGAGAAGGACCTGGGGGTGTTGGTTGACAGCGACTGAGCATGAGTCAGCAGTGGCCCAGGTGACCAAAAAGGCCAATGGCATCTTGGCTTGGATCAGAAATGATGTGACCAGCAGGTCCAGGGAGGTTGTTGTGAAGCACAGTAAACTGGAGCCCTGGCTCCCGGGAGGGGAGGTGCCCGGCAGGGCCAGGCACAACGGGATTCACATCCCTACCGACTCCTGTCCTTGCTGTCACTGCCCAAACAAACCCCCAGTGTCCAGTAACAGCCCTGTCTCTGTCAGAAGCTCCAGCTGTGGGAAGGACAAAGGAAGGAGTGATCGAAAAGCTAAACCACACAGCACAGAGAACAGGAGATTCCACCCCCTGGCGCCAGTGCCAACAAGTTCACCCACACCGACCTTCCAGGCGATCCACAAACAGCCGCTTCAGGCTCTGGTAAATCCCGATCTTTATGGTGCCGTACGACGCCTGTCTCAGCAGCGCAGGGGCGATCCTGAGCAGGGAACAAAGGAACCGCTGACCCCCAGCAGCGTGGGAGCAACTCACCGGCCTGGAACCAGGCACCCCGAGCTGCCAGGGACAGAACAGGGATGGGAGCGGGGAGAGGGACCCGGGCGGGCAGGAGGAACTTCAGGAAGAAGAGAGGAATGAGGTCTCCTCTAGAGAAGAGGAGGCTGAGAGGAGATCTCATCGCTCTCTCCAACTCCCTGAAAGGAGGTTGTAGAGAGGAGGGAGCTGGGCTCTTCTCTCAAGGGACAGGACATGAGGGAATGGCCTCAAGCTCCACCAGGGGACATTTAGGCTGGAGATTAGGAGGAAATTTTTCACACAGAGGGTCATTGGGCATTGGAACAGGTTGCCCAGGGAGGTGGTTGATTCACGTTCCCTGCAGGTGTTTAAGACATGGGTGGATGAGGTGCTGAGGGACATGGTTTAGTGTTTGATAGGAATGGTTGGACTCGATGATCCAATGGGTCTCTTCCAACCTGGTTGTTCTATGATTCTATGAGTCCTTCGGGGAGACTGAAGGTGAAGGAGCTCAGGGCAGGGAGAGAATATTGGAGTGGGGGGAGGAGGTACCTGGCGCACTGGGGGTTTCGGGGCAGGTGGAGAAAGGGATGTGAGGCTGGAGGGTCCTGCTTACCCCGAGTAGAGGGCACGGCCGCCCTCCTCACGGCAGATGCGGAAGAGGGCATGGAACATGCCGCGGTAACGCACCTCCCGGAACCGCGCATCGGTGCTCTGGCCCTGCACCTGCAGCCGCGTCTTGGTGAGGTCCACGGGGAAAGTGCCTGTGGGCAGAGAGGCTGTCAGTGCCCCCCCCGCTGCGCCCCACAACCACCCTCCTCTGGGAACCCCCCCAGCGCCACTCACTCTCTCCCTGCCCATCCTGGGAACCCCAGCGTCCCGAGACACCCCAAATCCCAATATCCTGGTGCTCTCCCTCCCAACCCCATAACACTCCCAGCCCTGCCCCCGCTCCTTCTACATTCCAGGGCCCCCAGTATCACAGGAACCCCCAGCCCCTGGTCCCTCCCCACCCTAGGACCTTCCCCATTCCTCACCTCGGGACCCCCCAGCCCTGTCTCTCCTCTCCCTGCCTGCCCCAGGACACCCTCAGCCCCAGCTCTCCTCCTTCCTCATCCCAGGACCCTGAACCCCAGGTCCCTCTCCCTGCCCACCTCGGAAGCCCCAACACCTTGAGTCTCCTGCCCCGGGACTCCCTGCCTGGGCCCACACAACACCCTGTGAGGCCCAGCCCTGGGCCCCTCTCTCCATCTGCCTCAGGAACCCCAACACCTCAGGTCTCTCCCTGCCCGGCAGCTCCTCCAGCCCTGCCTGGATCCCTCAGGAGCCCCAGCCCAGTCCCCTCTCCCTGCCTGCCCAAGGATCCCCAGCACTTTGGATCTCTCTCCCAGCCCCAGGTCCCTCCTCACCTTGGGATGCTACCCTAGCCCCAGGACCCCCAAAACCCCAGTCCCTCTTCCTCCCCACACCAGGATCACCCAGCCCTGGTCCTAATCCCAGGACCCTCCCGACCCTGGAAGCCCTTCAACTCCTGCCCCGTGTCCCCCAGCACCACGGGACCAACAACACCCTGGGTCCCCCTCCCACTCCAACCCAGGATGCCCCCAGCCCTGGAACTCCTCCCTCCCTGTCCCAGGAACCCCCAGCCCGAGGTCCCTCTCTCCACCTGCCCGAGGACAACAAACACGGTTGTGGGGAAGGGTGGGAGAGAGACTGGGGCAAGAACAGCTCCAGGCTCCAGCTTCCCCAGCTCCAGTTCCCTCTCCCTTTCAGCCTCTGTGTCCCCTCTCCATCCAGCTTCCCTTTCTTCCCTGCTGTGTGTTCCCCCAATCCGGGTCCCTCTCCCAACGCCAGGATCCCCAATACTGTGAGTAACGGAATCACAGAACAACCAGGTTGGAAGAGACCCACCGGATCTTCTAGTCCAACCATTCCTATCAATCACTAACCCATGTCCCTCAGCACCTCATCCACCCGCCCCTTAAACACCTCCAGGGAAGGGGAATCAACCACCTCCCAGGGCAGCCTATTCCAATGCCCAATGACCCTTTCCATGGAAAAACTTCCTCCTAATGTCCAGCCTGAACCTCCCCTGGTGGGGCTTGAGGCCATTCCCTCTTGTCCTATTCCCTGTCCCTTGGGAGAAGAGCCCAGCTCCCTCCTCTCCACAACCTCCTTTCAGGGAGTTATAGAGAGCAATGAGGTCTCCTCCTCTTCTTCTCCAAGAGAAACACCCCCAGCTCTCTCAGACACTCCTCATAGGGCCTGTTCTCCAGCCCCTTCACCAGCTTCGTGGCTCTTCTCTGGACTTGCTCCAGAGCCTCAATATCCTTCTTGTGCTGAGGGGCCCACAACTGAACACAGGATTCAAGGAGCAGTCTCACCAGTGCTGAGTACAGAGGGAGACGAACCTCCCTGGCCCTGCTGGTCACAGTTTCTGATCCAAGCCAAGATGCCATTGACCTTCTTGGCCACCTGGGCCACTGCTGCCTCATGGTCAGTCGCTGTCAACCAACACCCCCAGGTCCTTCTCCTCCAGGCAGTTTCCAACCAGACTTCTCCTAGTCTGGAGCTGCTCAGGGTTGTTGTGCCCCAAGTGCAGGACTCAGAATTTGGCCTTGTTGAACCTTATCCCATTGGTCTCAGCCCATGGATGCAGCCTGGTCAGATCCCTTTGGAGCCTCCCGACCCTCCAGCAGATCGATGCATAAACCCAGCTCAGTGTCATCTGTAAACTTGCACAGGGAGCACTCGCTGCCTTCATCCAGGTCCTTGATGAAGACACTGTAGAATGTCCCTGTTCGCCCTGCGATGCTACCGCAGCCCCAGGTCCCCCGGGATCCCCCAGCCCTGCTCCCCAACCCTCCACACCGCATGGCTCCCATCCCCCCCCGGGCCCCCCGACCCCGCGGCTCCCTCCCCGCCCGGCGCCCCCTCCGCACCGAACTCGGCCACGATGGAGGCGAGGCCGCCGTACACGAAGGGTTTCCAGCTGAGCCCGGACATGGCATGGCGGACACAGGAAGCGCCGAGGGAACAGGAAGCTCCACCGGAACCGGAAGCGCCCACACGCCCCAGCGCAGCCCCAGGAGCGAGGGGCGTGAGGAGGAAGGTTGGGGTGTTGGGGGAGAGGAGCCCAGAAACCACCCGTGTCCTGGGCTGCATCCCGAGCGGTGGCACCGGCAGGGAGGGAGGGGATTCTGCCCCTCTGCTCTGCTCTGGGGAGAGCAAACCTGGAGCCCTGAGTCCATTTCTGGAGTCCTCAGCACAAGAGAGGACCTGGAGCTGGTGGAGCGAGGCCAGAGGAGGCCATGGAGATGATCCAAGGGCTGGAGAACCTCCTGTACGAGGACAGGCTGAGAGTTGGGGTTGCTCAGTCTGGAGAAGAGAAGGCTGTGGGGAACCTTAAACAGCTTTCAGTGCTGAAAGGGGCTCCAGGAAAGCTGAGGAGGGGCTCTGCATCAGGGAGAGCAGGGATTCGATGACGGGGAAGAGTTTTCAGCTGCAAGCAGGAAGATTGAGATCTCACCTCAGGCAGAAATATTTTGGTGTGAGGGTGGGGAGGCCCTGGCCCAGGTTGCCCAGAGCAGGGGTGGCTGCCCCATCCCTGGAGGGGTTCAAGGGCAGGTTGGATGGGGCTTGGAGCCCCTGATCCAGTGGGAGGTGTCCCTGCCCATGGCAGGGCTGGCACTGGATGGGCTGTGAGGTCCCTTCCAGCCCAAAGTGCTCTGTGATTTGAAGTGTCCAGAGACTTTGAAGCACAGTAACAGGGAGGAGAGGGCTGGGGAGGCAGTGTCATGGCCCAGTCCCTGCGGCTCCTGCAGAGCCAGTTGCAGACTCCTGGGGCTGCAGCCTCATGGAGAGGGGTTGGTCCCTTTGGATTCTGGTGGTGGATGCAACTGGTGCCATTCAAGTGCATCACATCGACCTCCTGGCAATCCTTCTCTGCTGGGACACTTCAGCAGGAGTCACGGCAGAAGATTGCACTTGCCAACCTCCAAGCTGGGACCATCCTCTTCTCTTGATGCAGCTTAGCTTTGGGAAATTGTTTTGGTGCTTCCCCTCAGTGCAGCTGCCCCAGGGAAAGCCATCGGTCGTCAGATGGAATCCATTTTCCATCATAGATCACAACACAATGAACAAACAGATCAGTTTTATTATAACTAAACTAACATATTCTTTGGGTTCCATTCCATTTCTGGACCCAGTGTTCAGCTGTTCCTCCATCCACAACCCTCTGACCAAACACTTGCTCATCAGTGCTGGCAGCTTCAGCTTCTCTCTATCTCCTTCTAATAAAAATCATTCAGATTTCCTTCCCTATAAAAAAGTACAAACAGTGGAACTAAAAACCTTTGGCATAAATAAGGAGTTTTGTGCTTTAAAAGGGTTAACTAAAAGTTCATAGTGACAACAACTGCAATTATTTTTGCTCCGACACAGTATTTCTGTCACTGCCACCCACCCCACTCTTCCCTCCGTCGCTCTGCACCCTCTGGCTTAAAACCTCCTGGTTCCTGGGAGGGAGAAACGCTGCGCCCAGGCTGCCTTCCCTTTCAGTCCTATTCCAAACAACCAAACTGCAGGGAGTTGTCCCCACATCTTGGCATCCACCGCAGGAGCCGGACGCCCTGAGCTGACGCCGGATTCACATCCAGAGCCCAAGGCCGATGCGATGCCCACGGTTCTCACAGGGGGAGAACAGCTCCAGGATGGATGGATGGATGGACAGAGCCCTTTTGGCACAGGGAAGCATCCTGCTGCTCCCAGTGATCATCCGCGTGCTGGTCCCAGCGGCCCCGGACTCCTGCAGGATGGGGGCAGTGGGCGGCCTGATCCCAGGACAGAACGTGAAGCTCTCGGAAGCCCCGAGAGGCAGAGGAGCTCCCAGCAGGGTTTCAGTCAGCACTCCTCTCCAGGGCTCAGGAGCGCTTGGAGCCTCTGGCAGAGCCCTGCTCCTTGTGCCTGGAATGGTGCTCCCGCGATTTTGCTGCCTCGGGAGACTTGTCTCGACGGCTGCTGTGCCGGTCACCCTTCTTGCCAGCCTCCTCCCTCTTCTCCCTCTCATCCCCTCTTCTCTCTGAAGGCCTCTGGTGCCTCCGCTCTTCCTCGTCTCTCTGAGCCCTGCTCACAGGCTTCCCCTCGGAGCTCTTGCAGGGCTGGTGGCTCCCACTGGCATAGCGCTCGTACCCAGGGTCCTCCTCCTCCTTCTTAATCTTGATTGGGGGAGACACCTCCTCCACAGACATCGGCCTCTTCACGGCCTGCGAGCTGCGCTTCTGCCGCTTTGCTCTGCTTTTCTCCTCCTCTGAAACAGAAGGCACAGCTTTCAGGATGGAAGCGTCACCGCAGCTCCGCACACTCTGCCTAAAGCACCTTTCCAATTCAGAAAGGCCCTTAAAGCCCACCCAGTCCCACCCTCTGCCATGGGCAGGGACACCTCCCACTGCATCGGGGGCTCCAAGCCCCATCCAACCTGCCCTTGAACCCCTCCAGGGATGGGGCAGCCACCCCTGCTTTAGGCAACCTGGGCCAGGGCCTCCCCACCCTCACACCAAAACATTTCTCCCCAAGATCTCATCTCACTCTACTCCCTTTCAGCTCAAACCTGTTCCGCTGTTCCCTATCCCTGTATCCCTCTAGTTAGAGCCCCTCTGACTCTCCCACTTGCTGTTCTCTGCCAGCTAATGTTAACTAGTAGAAAGGAAGCTGTATTTAAAGGACGACTAAACATGGCCTGACAGGAACATTCCTCACCTTTTCCCTTTCTAACAGGCACATCCTCATCTTCCGAGAGGGAATCAGATGATGCACGAGGTGGTGTTTTCACTCCACAGCCTTTGGCGCGCAGAGCTTTGGTGACATCATCTGCGTCGTCAGAATCCTCAGGGGGCCGATAATTGGCCACGTGATCTACGCGGATGGTCCTCCCTTTGATCTGTGGGAGGAATTGTGCTGTTAGGGAAGGTGCAGACAAGCAGCCCATACTCCTCAGGAGCCCCAGCAGCTCCCCAGAGTCATAGAGCAACCAGGTTGGAAGGGACCCATCGGATCTTCTAGTCCAACCATTCCTATCAAACACTAGACCAAGTCCCCCAGCCTGCACCCCGGGGCTGCTTCACCCACCTTGATGCCATTGAAGTTGTCGACGGCGAGAATGGTGCTCCTCTGGTCCTCATAGCACAGGAAGCAAAAGCCTTTGGACTTGCCGGTCTTCTTGTCCCGCACCAGGTTGATGTTGACGACCTCCCCGTACCTGTAAGAGATGCTTAGCAGCCGAGGCAGGGGCAGGGGCCTGGGGGGCTGAGGCTGCGGCACTTGGAATCATAGAACAACCAGGTTGGAAGAGACCCATCAGATCTTCCAGTCCAACCATTCCTATCAAACACTAAACTAAGTCCCTCAAGACCTCATCCACCCGTCCCTTAAACACCTCCAGGGAAGGTGAATCAACCCCCTCCCTGGGCAGCCTATTCCAATGACCAATGACCTGTTCTAGGAAAAACTTTCTCCTAATCTCCAGCCTAAATCTCCCCTGGAGGAGCTTGAAGCCATTCCCTCTTGTCCTGTCCCCTGTCCCTTGGGAGAAGAGCCCAGCTCCCTCCTCTCCACAACCTCCTTTCAGGGAGTTGTACTTACTGGGAGAAGACGCAGATGATATCCCCCTCGGTCAGCTGGTAGTGCAGCCCTCCTGTGGGGACAGAGAGAGGAGGGATGGGGCACCCGAGCAGGACCCCCAACCCCACCCCCTCCACCCAGGCAGCCCCAAACTGGCTCAGGCCCCAGCCCAGGCCCCTCCTCCCATCCCCAGGCCCAAGCTAATGCCATGAACCCCTCCCCAGGGCCAGATCCCCTCTTCTTGTCTAGGCCTTCAGGCTCTACACCCCTCTCCCCCAGGCACAGACCTTCCTCATCCTCAAACCCAAGCCCCCACGTCCCATCCCTCCCCATGTCGGAGCAAGAATCTAAAACTTTATTATATACAGTAGTTTGAATTAGTCGCAAATCAAGAAAAGAAACGATTTAAATGTATGTAGTAGTTTTAAAGTTACAAGAAATCTTAAAACCTAGTGGTAGAGACAGAAATGTTAGTTAGTTAAGAATGCTAACAAGGCCATGAATACAAAGGCCTATACAGGCTCAAAGTTTCTTTTGCAACATTAAGTGATTGTTCTGCTCTAAGGCTTCTCTTCTTTCTCACTGGTAACTTTTCTTTGGTAGACCTTGAGATGTTACTTTGTGGTCTATTGAGCTGTGAGCTAGAATACTCACAGAACTGCTCCTCATAGAAAGCATAAGATTAATGGAACAAACCGATTGCTTGTTGCTAAAGGAGGCGCAAGCGCAGTAAGAGCTGATAAAAACTTGCTGATGAAATTATGGAAACATACATATGCCTTAGCCAATGATGTAACCTGTTGAATATACATCTGACTGCGAAACCTCATGAGGATAAAATGGGTCACGTTGTCACAGTCGTCGGAACCGGATTTGGGTACCGGTTCCTGGGGCCTCACAATAAAGCACCACATATAACCCTTCCCGGAGTGTTATGTGTTTGTCACGCCGATGCTAACACCCAGGTTCAGGCCCTGGACCCCAGTCTATCCCAGGTCCCTGTGCCACCCCCTACTCTACAACCCTAGGTTCCCAAGTCCCAGCTCCCTTTCTCCTCTCCTAGTCCCCCCTCCTCCCCACGTTCCCCCCTCTCTAAGTCCCAGCACCTTCTCCTCTCCCAGGTTCTCTCCTTCCAGCAGGTCCCTCCCCAGCTCCCAGGCCTCTCCCCCTCCCTAGATTCCAGGTCCCCTCCTCCTCCCGGGTTCCAGCACCCTCTCCTCTCCCACATCCCCCCCTTCTACCAAGTCCTAGCCCCTCCTCCTCTAGGTTCCCCCTTGCCCAGGTCCCAGGTGCAGCCTCCTTCCTCTGCAGGTTCCTCCCCCGGTCGCTCCCCAGGTCCCCCCACCTCTCCATGTCCCCCCTCTCCCTGGGTCCCAGCACCTTCTCCTCTCCCAGGTGCCCCCTCCCACCAAGCCTGCCCCCCCCCCCCCGCCAGGTTATTCCTCTTCCTCCCCCCTCCCCTGCCAGGATTCTCCTGTCATGCCACTTTTTGCCCACCTCCACTTCACCAGCGAGCAGCCGGCCTGGTACAAAGGCTCCCTGGTCCCTGGCACCCCTTACCCTACAGCCCTAGGTTCCCAAGTCCCAGCCCCCTTTCTCCTCTCCTAGTCCCAACTCTTCCTCAGGTGCCAAGGTCCCAGTTCCCTCCCCTTCACCCCTCTTCTCCCTCCTCCCCAGGGCTCGAGCCTTGGCCTGTCCCGATTCCTCCCCAGGTTCCCCCTCCTCCCCAGCTCCCAGCACTTTCTCTTCCCCAGGGCTCGAGCCTTGGCCTAGGCCTTTCCCCAGCTCCCTCCCTACTGATGAAGATCCCAAGGTCCCAGTTCCCTCCCCTCCACCCCTCTTCTCCCTCCTCCCCAGGGCTCGAGCCTTGGCCTGTCCCAATTCCTCCCCAGGTTCCCCCTCCTCCCCAGCTCCCAGCACTTTCTCCTCTCCAGGGCTCGAGCCTTGGCCCAGGCCTTTCCCCAGCTCCCTCTCTACCAATGAAGATCCCAAGGTCCCAGTTCCCTCCCCTCCTCCCCAGGGCTCCAGCCTCGGCCCAGGCCTTTCCCCAGCTCCCTCCCTATCAATGAAGATCCCAAGGTCCCAGTTCCCTTCCCTCCCCTCCTCCCCAGGGCTCCAGCCTCGGCCCAGGCCTTTCCCCAGCTCCCTCTCCTACCGATGAAGATCCAGGCGCTGTCCTTGTACTCCGCGTGCCACGACACCGCCTCCCGCACGCCCAGCTCCGCCTCCCGCTCGTTCAGCTCGTTGATCAGCTTCACCTTGGTGAGGGGACTGAGGGGAGAGGAAAGAGCCGTCACTGCGGGCAGGGGTGTCCCACACCTCCCAACCCTCACCCCGAAACACTCACTTCATGGCGGAACCAGCACTGCGCATGCGCTGCCCGAGAGGGGCCGGAAGGCGCTCACAGGGGCACGAAGGAGCCGGAAGCACCCGAGAGGGGCCGAGAGAACCCCAGAGGCGTCGGAAGGAGTCGAGAGTGTCCGGAAAGAGCCGAGAGGAGTCCCGGAGCCGGACCCAGTGACAAGGGGCTGGATCCATGGTCCCCGAGCTGAGCCAGAATAAATGTCACTGAGCCAGACTGAGCCGGACCCGGTTGAACCCCTCTCCCCCAGGCACACGAGACCTTCCCTTCCCAGTCCCCTTCTCATCCCCCAGGTCCCCCCCTTCCCAGGTCCCAGCTGAACCCGCCTCCTCCCAGGTCCCCCCTCCTCCCTCTCCCTAGGTCCCACGTCCCCCCCTCCTCCCCACGTTCCCCCCTCTCTAAGTCCCAGCACCTTCTCCTCTCCCAGGTTCTCTCCTTCCAGCAGGTCCCTCCCCAGCTCCCAGGCCTCTCCCTCTCCCTAGATCCCAGGTCCCCCCCTCCTCCTGGGTTCTAGCACTCTCTCCTCTCCCACATCCCCCCTTCTACCAAATCCTAGCCCCTCCTCCTCTAGGTCCCCCCTTGCTCAGGTCCCAGTTGCAGCCTCTTTCCTCCGCAGGTCCCTCCCCAGGTCCCCCAACCTCTCCAGGTCCCCCTCTCCCTGGGTCCCAGCACCTTCTCCTCTCCCAGGTGCCCCCTTCCACCAGCCCTTCCCCAGGTGATTCCTCTTCCTCCCTCCTCCCCTGCCAGGATTCTCCTGTCATGGCACTTTTTGCCCATCTCCACTTCACCAGCGAGCAGCTGGCCTGGCACAAAGGCTACGGAAACCCGAAGGCGCCAGGACAGATAAGGGCAGAGCTGCCTTGGCTCTCGGGAGGAGGAGGGATGAGGTAGGTTTCAAGAGACATCTCCGCTCAGGGTGACCATAAACCCTCCTTTGGAGATGGGGAGTAACTAACACCACAATGTTGCTCTCTGGCTTGCAAGAATTCCTGTGATAACTGCGTCTTTTCCATGTCTTTGTAGTCTTTGTGTAACTGTAGAGGTTTGTGCCTATAAAAACCCCTTGAATACCCAAGTCGGGGTCGTTCTGATTTGGTGCAGGGCGACCCTGATCGATCAGTTTCTGATTTTTATGCGCCTTTATACTTTTAATAAACTATAAGTGTTGCTACCCTAAGAGTTGGCCCCTCAGCACAAGAAGGATGTTGAGGCTCTGGAGCGAGTCCAGAGAGGAGCCACGAAGCTGGTGAAGGGGCTGGAGAACAGGCCTTATGAGGAGCGGCTGAGAGAGCTGGGGGTGTTTATCCTGGAGAAGAGGAGGCTGAGGGGAGACCTCATCGCTCTCTGCAACTCCCTGAAAGGAGGTTGAGGAGAGGAGGGTAACGGCCTCTTCTCCCAGGGGACAGGACAAGAGGGAATGGCCTCAAGCTCCACCAGGGGAGATTTACGCTAGAGATTAGGAGGAAGTTTTTCCATGGAACGGGTCATTGGGCATTGGAATAGGCTGCCCAGGGAGGTGGTTGATTCCCCTTCCCTGGAGGTGCTTAAGGGACGGGTGGATGAGGTCCCGAGGGACATGGTTTAGTGTTTGATGGGAATGGTTGGACTCGATGATCCGATGGGTCTCTTCCAGCCTGGTTGTTCTATGATTCTATGATACCAACTCTGTCTTGTCATGTCAGCACAACCTATTGGACCCCAAGCCCAGGTCCCAGCACCTTCTCCTCCCCAGGGCTCGAGCCTTGGCCTTTCCCCAGCTCCCTCCCTACCGATGAGGATCCAGGCGCTGTCCTTGTACTCGTGAGCCAAGACACAGCCTCCTGCTCGCCCAACGCCGCCTCCCGAGCGTTCAACGCGTCCAGCAGCTTCACCTTCGTGAAGGGACTGAGGTGGAGAGGACAGTGACGTCACAGAGAGTCCCCCAACACCCCCCCGCGCCCCCCAACCCTCACCCCCAAACCTACTCCATAGTGACGCCGGCACTGCGCATGCGCTGCCCCAGAGGAGCCGGAAGGAGCCGAGAGGGGCCGGAAAGAGCCGAAAGTGGACCGGAAAAAGCCGAAGGCGACCGGAAAAAGCCGAAGTGGACCGGAAAGAGCCGAAGGGGACCGGAAAAAGCCGAAGTGGTACCGGGAGGAGCCGAAGGGGACCTGGAGGAGCCGAGAGGAGTCCCCGAGCCAGACCCAGTGACAAGGGCCTGGATCCATCGTCCCCGAGATGAGCCACAATCCATGTCACTGAGCCAGACAGGGCCGGACCCAGTTTACCCACGCGAGGCCGAGCCAGGCTGAGCAGTGCCGAGTGTCACTGTCACCGAGCTGAGCGGGTCCCACTGGAACAGAACCAAGCCAAGTGTAACCGAGTCAGAGAATCACAGAATCACCAGGTTGGGAAAGACCCACTGGATCATCAATTCCAACCGTTCCTATCAAACACTAACCCATGTCCCTCAGCAGCTCATCCACCTGTCCCTTAAACACCTCCAGGGAAGGGGAATCAACCACCTCCCTGGGCAGCCTATTCCAATGCCCAATCACCCTTTCCGTGAAAAACCTCCTCCTAATCTCTAGCCTAAATCTCCCCTGGTGGAGCTTGAGGCCATTCCCTCTCGTCCTGTCCCCTGTCACTTGGGAGAAGAGCCCAGCTCCCTCCTCTCCACAACCTCCTCTCAGGTAGTCATAGAGAGCAATGAGGTCTCCTCTCAGCCTCCTCTTCTCCAGGATAAGCACCCCCAGCTCTCTCCGACGCTCCTCATAGGGCCTGTTCTCCAGCCCCTTCACCAGCTTCGTTGCTCTTCTCTGGACTCGCTCCAGAGCCTCAACATCCTTCTTGTGCTGAGGGGCCCACAACTGAACACAGGATTCAAGGAGCAGTCTCGCCCATGCTGAGTCCAGAGGGAGAAGAACCTCCCTGGCCCTGCTGGTCACGCTGTTTCTGATCCAAGCCAAGATGCCATTGGCCTTCTTGGCCACCTGGGCCACTGCTGCCTTATGGTCAGTTGCTGTCGACCAACACCCCCAGGTCCTTCTCCTCCAGGCACTTTCCAGCCAGACTTCTCCTAGTCTGGAGCTGCTCAGGTTTGTTGTACCCCAAGTGCAGGATCTGCCATTTGGCATCTTTTGGTAAATTCTTCACAAAGATATATCCACGACACCACAAACAGAGCCCTGATCCAGCCCTGGGTGAGCTGCGCTGCTTGCTCACTATTATAACCGAAAACAAAGGAGACAACACTTTTTTGCCAGCTTGCACATGACAGGGTGTGTGCACATGACAGAGTCCAGAGGGAGAAGAACCTCCCTGGCCCTGCTGGTCACACCGTTTCTGATCCAAGCCAAGATGCCATTGGCCTTCTTGGCCACCTGGGCCACTGCTGCCTCATGGTCAGTCGCTGTCAACCAACACCCCCAGTTGGACTGAGCTGAGCTGGGCCAAGTGGCGCATAGCAAGACCCAGAGCGGAGCGGTGACCTGGATCATTTATTGGGATGACTATTACAGTGGGCACGGACCCTGCTCAGCACGGACAGGAGCTCTTGCCGGGGGTGTTGTGCGCTGGCTCCAGCCTGCGGGGCTGCCCCGGCCGCCCTTCCAGGTCCCGGCAGAGCAGCGAGCGCTGGGCTTTCAGCCGGCAGGCCAGGCACATGAAAATGGCATCCACGTTCTGGCTCTCCTGAGGGTCCTTGGCCGAGGTCTCAAACAAAAGCATGTTGTGAGCGTCGGCGAACTTGAGGGCCATGCTGGATGGCACTTGGATCAGGTCCTTCAAGTCACACTTATTGCCCACCAGCACCCTGGGGACGAGGGGGGGCACAGCGTGCCCGTTGCACTCCTCGATCCACATCTTGAGGTTGGTGAAGGAGGTCATCTTGGTGACGTCGTAAACGAAGACGACGGCGTGGACGTTGCGGTAGTAATGCTCTACCATGCTCTTCCGAAACCTCTCCTGGCCAGCCGTGTCCCACACTTGCACCTGGGAAGAAAAGCAGACAAGGATGAAAGGTTTTTTTCACACAAAGGGTCAGTGAGCACTGGAACAGGCTGCCCAGGTAGGTGGTTGATTCACCTTCCCTGGAGGTGTTTAAGGGACGGGTGGACGAGATGCTGAGGGACGTGGGTTAGTGTTTGATAGGAATGGTTGGACTCAATGATCCGATGGGTCTCTTCCAACCTGGTGATTCTACAATTCTACAGAAACATGGGGTGTCCTCCCCAGGCTTCCTGCTAGTGGAACTCCCTGCAGGGTTGCTCCCTACGGAGGGTGGGAGCAAGGGCAGGGGAGGAACACGGAGACATCGTCCAAGCACCCAGGGGTCAGGTTTAGAGAGCTGATGCTCAGATCATAGAATCATAGAACAACCAGGTTGGAAGAGACCCATCGGATCATCGAGTCCAACCCAGCCAAGGACGTCAGGGACAACAAGAAAAGTTGCTATAGGTACATTGGTGATTAAAGGAAGACTATGGAGAACGTGGACCACCTACAGAAGGGAAAAGGAGAGCCGGTTGCCCAGGATGTGGAGAAGGCTGAGGCACTCAATGACTTTTTTGCCTCAGTTTTCTCCGACAAGGGATCCAACCACAGCACCCAAGGTGCAGGAGGCAAAGGATGGGACTGGGAGATGGAAGGAGCACCCACTGTAGGAGAGGATCACGTGTGAGAGCACCTAAGGAACCTGACAGGGCACAAGGCCGTGGGAGCTGAAGTGATGCATCCGTGGGTCCTGAGGGAACTGGTGGATGAAGTTGCTAAGCCACTGGCCATCGTCTTTGAGATGTCGTGGCAGTCCGGTGACGTTCTTACAGACTGAAAAAAGGGAAACATAATTCCTGGTTTTAAACGAGGGAAAAAGGAAAACCCAGTGAACACCTAGCCAGTCAGTGTCACCTCTGTGCCCAGCAAGATCGTGGAGCAGATCCCACTGGAAACTCTGCTGAGGCACATGGAGAATAAGGAGGTGATTGGTAACAGCCAGAATGGCTTCATTGAGGGAAATTCGTGCCTGATTAATTTGGTGGCCTTGTGCAACGGAGCCTCAGCGTTGGTGGAGAAGAGAGTAACCGACATCATCTGCCTGGGCTTGTGCAAAGCATTCAACACTGTCCCATGTGACATCTCTAAACTGGAGAGACACAGATTTGATGAACGGAGCACTCAGTGGAAAAGGAATTGGCAGGACGGTCCCACTCTAAGAGGTGTGATCAACAGCTAAATGTTCAAGCACAGACCAGTGATGAGTGGCATTCTGCAGGGGTCAGCACTGGGACTGGTTGGGTTTCATAGAATCATAGAACAACCAGGTTGGAAGAGACCCACCGGATCATCGAGTCCAACCATTCCTATCAAACACTAAACCATGTCCCTCAAGACCTCATCCACCTGTCCCTTAAACACCTCCAGGGAAGGTGAATCAACCACCTCCCTGGGCAGCTTATTCCAATGCCCAATGGCCCTTTGTGTGAAAAACTTCCTCCTAATCTCCAGCCTAAATCTCCCCTGGTGGAGCTTGAGGCCATTCCCTCTTGTCCTGTCCCTTGGGAGAAGAGCCCAGCTCCCTCCTCTCTACAACCTCCCTTCAGGTAGTTGTAGAGAGTAATGAGGTCTCCCCTCAGCCTCCTCTTCTCCAGGATAAACACCCCCAGCTCTCTCAGCCGCTCCTCATAGGTTCTGTTCTCCAGCCCCTTCACCAGCTTCATTGCTCTTCTCTGGACTCGCTCCAGAGCCTCAACATCCTTCTTGTGCGGAGGGGCCCACAACTGGACACAGGATTCAAGGAGCAGTCTCACCAGTGCTGAGTACAGAGGGAGAATCACCTCCCTGGCCCTGCTGGTCACACCATTTCTGATCCAAGCCAGGATACCATTGGCCTTTTTGGCCACCTGGGCACACTGCTGGCTCATGTTCAGTCGGCTGTCGACCAACACCCCCAGGTCTCTCTTCTCCTGGAAGTTTAACATCTTTGTCTCAAACATGGACAGTGGGATTGAGGACACCCTCAGCGAGTTTGCCGGTGACACCAAGCTGTGTGTTGTGGTCACCAGACTGAAGGGAAAGGATGGGTCCAGAGAGACCTGCACAGGCTGGAGAGGTGAGGCTGTGAAAACCACATGTGGTTCAGCAAGAGCAAAGGCCTGAACCTGGCTCAGGGAAATTCCAAGCACAAACACAGTCTGAGCAGAGAGAATGGATTGGGAGCAGCCCTGAGGAGAAGGACCTGAGGTGCTGGGGAATGAGAAGCTCAACATTAGCTGGCAAAGTGCTCACAGCCCAGAAACCAACCGTATCCTGGGCTGCATCCAAAGCAGTGCGAGAAGCAGGGACAGGGTGGGGATCCTGCCCCTGTGCTCTGCTCTGGTGAGATCAAACCTGGAGCCCTGAGTCCAGTTCTGGAGTCCTCAGCACAGGAAGGACATGGAGCTGTTGCAGCAAGGCCAGAGGAGGCCACGGAGATGATCCGAGGGCTGGAGAACCTCTCATACGAGGACAGGCTGAGAGCATTGGAATTGTTCAGCCAAGGGAAGAGAAGGCTGTGGGGAGACCTCAGAGCAGCTTCCAGTGCTGAAAGGGGCTCCAGGAAAGCTGAGGAGGAGTTCTGGATCAGGAGAGGCAGGGAGAGGACGAGAGGAACAGTTTTGAGCTGCAAGAGGGGAGATTGAGATGAGATCTTAGGGGGAATTGTTTTGCTGTGAGGGTGGGGAGGCCCTGGCCCAGGTTGCCCAGAGCTGTGGTGGCAGCAGAGGAGGTGAGGGCTGTCCTGGGCGTCTCACAGGCCTGCAGACCTGACAAGGTGTCTGTCCCCATTGTGCAGTGCTGGTGAGGCCACACCTGGAACGCTCTGTCCAGTTCTGGGCTCCTCAGTACAGGAGAGATATGGACTGGAGAGTGTCCAGCCAAAGGCCACAAAGATGGTGCAGAGACCACAGTATCTCTCCTATGAGGAAAGTCCAGGAGAGCTGGGACTCTTCAGCCTGGAGAAGGCTTGGAGGGGTAAAGTTTACCTCAAGGGAGGCTACACAGGCCCTGTGAGGAGCGGCTGAGAGAGCTGGGGGTGTTTATCCTGGAGAAGAGGAGGCTGAGGGGAGACCTCATTGCTCTCTATAACTCCCTGAAAGGAGGTTGTAGAGAGGAGGGAGCTGGGCTCTTCTCCCAAGGGACAGGGGACAGGATGAGAGGGAATGGCCTCAAGCTCCACCAGGGGAGATTTAAGCTGGAGATTAGGAGGAAGTTTTTCACACAGAGGATCATTGGGCATTGGAATAGGCTGCCCAGGGAGGTGGTTGATTCACCTTCCCTGGAGGTGTTTAAGGGACGGGTGGATGAGGTGCTGAGGGACATGGTTTAGTGTTTGATAGGAATGGTTGGACTGGATGATCCGGTGGGTCTCTTCCATCCTGGTTGTTCTATGATTCTATGATTCTATATTCCAAAGCCATCTGGCCATGGGCAATCAGCTCTCCAGGCCTGGAGCAAATGACCTCCAGAGGTTCCTTCCAACCAAAGGACCTAGTGACTCTAGGACTTCTCCTAGAAGCTTGGAACCAGCCAAATCGGTGTCTGGGGCCAATCCAAATCACCTACAGAGATGGTGCCTGCCCAGGAGTCTTCCAGAGTTGAAAAATGCTGGTAAAGAAGAGCTGCCGCTCCCGTGTTTCCCTGCTGGTCTCCCCTAGACCATTCCGTATGGGCAGAGCAGGAGATGGAGCTCTCTCCCACCTCTTTCCTCCCTTCATGGACACATGCTCTCAGGAAAAGGCCAGTTTGTGGCTCTGCCTCCCACTCCTGCCTGCTGGAGCGCAAATAACATCCAAAGGTGGGAAACTTGGCAGCGTTTTCCGGCTCGCGGCAGTGTGACGGGCTTCCCGCCAGCCTGCCCACGGCTTACAGCAGCACTGGGGTGGTGGATGGAGAAGGGAGGAGATGGGGGAAGGAGAGAGAGGAAAACCATCAAGGACAGTTTAAAAGCACAACTGAAGTTCTTCTCCAACAGAATGGGGACCTGGCTGTCCAGGGAGGAATCATAGAATCATAGAACAACCAGGCTGGAAGAGACCCACCGGATCATCGAGTCCAACCGTAGTCACCCCATTCCATTCTGTCCCCACTGCTTTGGGGCTCAGCTCCAGCCTCCCCAGTCACCCCATTCCCTCCCCAGTCAACCCATTCCCTCCTCATCACCTCGGGGCTCAGCTCCAGGAAGCCCACAACTCCTTTCCCTCCCCATCATTTTGGGGTTCAGCTCTAGCAATCCCAGTAACTCCATTCCCGTCCCTCCCCACTGCCGAGTCCCCATCCCTGGAGGGGTTTAAAAGATGAGTAGAATCATAGAATCATAGAATCATAGAATAACCAGGTTGGAAGGGACCCATCGGATCATCAAGTCCAACCATTCCTATCAAACACTAAACCATGTCCCTCAGCACCTCATCCACCCGTCCCTTAAACACCTCCAGGGAAGGTGAATCAACCACCTCCCTGGGCAGCCTATTCCAATGCCCAATGACCCTTTCTGTGAAAAACTTCCTCCTAATCTCCAGCCTAAAACTCCCCTGGTGGAGCTTGAGGCCATTCCCTCTTGTCCTGTCCCCTGTCCCTTGGGAGAAGAGCTCAGCTCCCTCCTCTCTACAACCTCCTTTCAGGTAGTTGTAGAGAGTAATGAGGTCTCCCCTCAGCCTCCTCTTCTCCAGGATAAACACCCCCAGCTCTCTCAGCCGCTCCTCATAAGGTCTGTTCTCCAGCTCCTTCACCAGCTTCGTTGCTCTTCTCTGGACTTGCTCCAGAGCCTCAACATAGTAGATGTAGTACTTGGGGACATGGTCCCACAGGTGGCTTTGCAGGGCTGGATTGACGGCTGGACTCGATGATCTTGAAGGTCTTTTCCAACCAAAACCATCCCACTACTCTATGATATCTTCACTGGGATTAGTCTCTCAACTTTGCATCCCCTGTTGGTCAGCACAGCAGCATTATCAGAAATGGTGTGACCAGCAGGTCCAGGGAGGTGATTCTCCCTCTGGACTCAGCACTGGTGAGGCTGCTCCTTGAATCCTGTGTTCAGTTGTGGGCCCCTCAGCACAAGAAGGATGTTGAGGCTCTGGAGCGAGTCCAGAGAAGAGCCACGAGACTGGTGAAGGGGCTGGAGAACAGGCCCTATGAGGAGCGTCTGAGAGAGCTGGGGGTGTTTATCCTGGAGAAGAGGAGGCTGAGGGGAGACCTCATTGCTCTCTCCAACTGCCTGAAAGGAGGTTGTAGAGAGGAGGGAGCTGGGCTCTTCTCCCAAGTGACAGGGGACAGGATGAGAGGGAATGGCCTCAAGCTCCACCAGGGGAGATTTAGGCTGGACATTAGGAGGAGGTTTTTCACAGAAAGGGTCATTGGGCATTGGAATAGGCTGCCCAGGGAGGTGGTTGATTCCCCTTCCCTGGAGGTGTTCAAGGGACGGGTGGATGAGGTCCTGAGGGACACGGGTTAGTGTTTGATAGGAATGGTTGGACTCGATGATCCGATGGGTCCCTTCAAACCTGGTTGTTCTATGATTCTATGATTCTATGATTATCCACTTTTTCCAGACGCTGGTCTCACCCACAGAAGCTGCCAGTGCTGATCCACCCAGCCGAGCTCCCGGCAGGCCGTGCTCACCAAGCCGTTCCCTGCCAGCTGCCCTTGGGCCGCAGCTCTGCTCTGGCACAGCAGCCAGAGCTCCTCGGGTCTGGGCCTCTGCGTTTCTTACAAGTGTCTCGCTGGCCTTCAAACAGCAAATTCATCCTGCTTTCCTGCTGCTGCCATTGCTCCCTGCCAGCGCTTGCCAAGAGCAGCCCTCAGCATCCAGCCCACGGCTGTCAGATCCTGGGAGCTCCAGGCCTCGCTGCCTGCAGAACCCCAGCTGCTCCCCCAGGCACTGTGGTTTCTCGTCCTGCCCCTGCTCCAGCTCAGCTCCCAGCAGCTTCCCGTCGATTTTTGTCCACTGGGCAGGTGGGAGCTGGGGCCTCCAAGCCTCCTCCCTTCAGCCTCAGCCCTCCGGCCCTGTCCCTCCATCCTGGTCCCTCAAGCCTTGAGGCCTCCAGCCTTGTCCCTCAAGCTCTTACATTCAAGCCTCGGACGCTCCAGCTTTGCCCCTCTACCCCTGTCTTTCCATCCCTCTCCCTCCATCTCTAGCCCTCCATCCGTCTCCCTCTATCCTTGTCCCTCCATCTTTCTCCTTCCATCCTTCTCTCTCCAGCCCTCTCCCTCTATCCCTCTCCCTCCATCCTTCTCTCTCTATCCCTGTTCCTCTGTTCCTCTCCCTCCATCCTTCTCTCTCCATCCCTGTCCCTCCGTGCTTTTCCCTCTATCCCTATCCCTCCATCTTTCTCCCTCTATTCCTGCCCCTATATCCTTCTCCCACCATCCTTCTCTCTCCATTCTTCTCCCTCCATCCCTCTCCCTCCACCCTTCTCTCTCCATCCTTGTCCCTCCACCCTTCTCTCTCCATCCTTCTCCCTCCATCCCTGTCCCTCCATCCTTCTCCCTCCTTCCCTCTCCCTCCATCCTTCTCCCTCCATCCCTGTCCATCCTTCTCTATCCATCCCTATCCCTCCATGCTTCCCCCTCCATCCCTCTCCCTCCATCCTTCTCCCTCTGTCCCTGTCCCTCCATCCTTCTCCTTTCATCCTTCCCCCTCCATCCCTATCCCTCCATCCTTCTCCCTCTGTCCCTGTCCCTCCATCCTTCTCTCTCTATCCTTCTCCCTCCATCCCTGTCTTTCCATCCTTCTCTCTCCATCCCTGTTCCTCCATCCTTCTCTCTCCACCCTTCTCTCTCCATCCCTGTCCCTCCATCCTTCTCCTTTCATCCTTCCCCCTCCATCCCTATCCCTCCATCCTTCTCCCTCTATCCCTGTCCCTCCATCCCTTCTCTCTCCATCCTTGTCCCTCTATCCCTCTCCCTCCTTCCCTCTCCCTCCATCCTTCTCCCTCTATCCCTGTCTTTCCATCCTTCCTCCTCCATCCCTATCCCTCCATCCTTCTCTCTCCATCCTTCTCTCTCCATCCCTGTCTTTCCATCCTTCTCTCTCCATCCCTGTTCCTCCATCCTTCTTCTTCTATCCCTGTCCCTCCATCCCTTCTCTCTCCATCCTTCTCTCTCCATCCTTCTCCCTCCATCCTTCTCCCTCCATCCCTGTCTTTACATCTTTCTCTCCCCATCCCTGTCCCTCCATCCTTCTCCTTTCATCATTCTCCCTCCATCCCTATCCCTCCATCCTTCTGCTTCTATCCCTGTTCCTCCAGCCTCCTCCCCCTGTCCCTGTCCCCCGGTGTCGGTGCCGTTACCTTGATGCGCTCCCCCTCGATCTCCACCGTCTTCTCACGGAAGTCGACGCCGATGGTGGCCTCGGTCTTGTCGGGGAAGGTTCCGCCGCAGAAGCGGAAGGTCAGGCAGGTCTTGCCCACGTTGGAGTCGCCGATCACGATGATCTTGAAGATGCGGGTCTGCACGTACGGCTCCGGCTCGGGGCCCGGCGGCCGCCCGCCGCCCGCTGCCATCCTCACCGGCGCATCGGGGGCACCGCTACCGCCTCCGGCACCAGCACCGGGGACAGCTCCGGTACCGGGAACAGCTCCGGTACCGGGAACAGCTCCAGCACCGGGGACAGCTCCGGTACCGGGAACAGCTCCAGCACCGGGGACAGCTCCGGTACCGGGAACAGCTCCGGTACCGGGAACAGCTCCGGCTGCAACACCGGCCCCGCCCCCGGGCCCTGGCCCCGCCCCTCGCCCCGGTGACGGCGCCGACCCGCCCCTCGCCCACCGTCCCCATACGGCTCCCTCCGCCCTGCGGGACGACCGGCAGCTCCTACCACGGAAGAGCCCCAGTGCTTCTCCCTAGAGGCAGGAGGGGAACAGGCAGGGGCCTCTCTGGGCCCAGTGTGCCCATCCTTGATGGTGACCCATGGCCTGGCACCTGGAGAAGCACTGAATCGCCAGGTTGGAAGAGACCCACCGGATCATCGAGTCCAACCATTCCTATCAATCACTAAACCATGTCCCTCAGGACCTTGTCCACCCGTCCCTTAAACACCTCCAGGGAAGGGGACTGGTGCCCAGGTGGCCAAGAAGGCCAATGGCATCTCGGCTTGGATCAGAAACAGTGTGACCAGCAGGGCCAGGGAGGTTCTTCTCCGTCTATACTCAGCACTGGTGAGACTGCTCCTTGAATCCTGTGTTCAGTTCTGGGCCCCTCAGCACAAGAAGGATGTTGAGGCTCTGGAGTGAGTCCAGAGAAGAGCAACGAAGCTGGTGAAGGGGCTGGAGAACAGGCCCTATGAGGAATGGCTGAGAGAGCTGGGGGTGTTTATCCTGGAGAAGAGGAGGCTGAGAGGAGACCTCATTACTCTCTGCAACTCCCTGAAAGGAGGTTGTGGAGAGGAGGGAGCTGGGCTCTTCTCCCAAGGGACAGGGGACAGGATGAGAGGGAATGGCCTCAAGCTCTGCCAGAGGAGGATCAGGCTTGACATTAGGGAAACATTTTTCGCAGAAAGGGTCACTGGGCAGTGGCAGAGGCTGCCCAGGGAGGGGGTTGATTCACCTTCCCTGGAGGGGTTTAAGGGATGAGTGGATGAGGTGCTGAGGGTTAGAGATTGATGGGAATGGTTGGACTCGATGATCCAGTGGGTCTTTTCCAACCTGGTGATTCTACGATTCTATTACTCAACCCCCTCCCTGGGCAGCCTCTGCCACTGCCCAGTGACCCTTTTGATGAAAATTTTTTTCCTGGTGATTCTATGATTCTATTCCCTCTCGTCCTGTCCCTTGGGAGAAGAGCCCAGCTCCCTCCTCTCCACAACCTCCTCTCAGGGACTTGCAGAGAGCAATGAGGTCTCCCCTCAGCCTCCTCTTCTCCAGGATAAACAGCCCCAGGTCCCTCAGCAGCTCCCACAACCCCTGTTCTCCAGCTCCTTCCCCAGCTCCGTTCCCTTCTCCAGACACACTCCAGCCCCTCAAGGTCTTTCCCGCACTGAGGGGCCCCAACCTGAACCCAGAATGGGAGGATGGCACAGGGAAGAGGAGGAGGATGGCAGGAGGAGGCTGAGAGCACCCGGTTGTCTTCTGCTGGGGGATCCAAGTCAGGCCGGAGAGCAGCTGCAGCTCAGGGTGGGCATCATTATCCTCTGAATCATGCAGCCCACACAGCTCCAAAAGGGATCAGAACTCCCTGAACTTGGACACTGAAGAGCCAAAGACTGGAAAGGGTTTCCAGAGGTCTCCAAGGGTCACATCCACCCCTGGTTAGTCCAGCAGCACCAAAAAAAGCGCAGAGAGGGGCAATAAAACCTGCACCAGGCGGAAAAGCCTCAGCAGGTTGAATCTGGGCCTGAAATGCATCCCCCCAGGCCACCTGCCACCCGACCACCGAACCAACCTGCCTCACTGGATTGTCTCCAGAATAAAGGGTGGAGACACCTAGGAGGGATCTTTCCTATAGAGGAAACCATTTCTGAGCACCCAGAGCAACTGGTCTGGCCAAAACCCACAGATTTAGGCCAAAACGCTAGATTTAGGCTAGAGATTAGCAGGAAGTTTTTCACAGAAAGGGTCATTGGGCATTGGAATAGGCTGCCCAGAGAGATGGTTGATTCACCTTCCCTGGAGGTGTTTAAAGGACGGGTGGATGAGGTCCTGAGGGACATGGTTTAGTGTTTGATAGGAATGGTTGGACTCGATGATCCGATGGGTCTCTTCCAACCTGGTTGTTCTATGATTCTATGATTCTATGAAAAGGTGTTACCCGAGCAACTTTCCTTGGCCCTGCTCCCCGACCCTGAGCTTGCCTGCTTCCCACATCAGGCAGAGCCCCAGGCAGGACAACACAGCTCTGCCCAGCCCTTCGTGCCACTGCAGAGCGATGGGAGGAACCTGCTTTTAACAAAGACAACATTGTCCGGGAGGCTCCTGGAGGCTTTTATTCCCAGCAGCTGTTTGTCAGGGACAAGAGCTTTTGGTTTGTGGCTGCTGCTGGCCTGACCTCTCCAGCCTTTGGAACAAGACGCCGGTGTCAGGCCCAAGCTGCCTCCCTTCGAAGGGACACGGCTTCCCCTCGTAGCGTGGCAGGAAGGTCAAACCCGAGAGACCTCTCTCTTCTGGCTCAACCGCCAGCCTGGAGAGCAACTTGTCCGCCGTGTGCGGGATGACAGGCTGCAGCAGAGTCCCGTAGACCCGCAGGCACTCCAGCGTGACGTGGAGGATGGTGTCAAGCCAGAGCTGCTCAACGGGGTCTTTGCAGTCGAGTTTCCACGGTTTGTGTCTCTGGAAGAACCCGTTGGTCTGCCTTACGCACAGGGCAATGCATTCTAAAGCCTTGTAGATCTGGAAGCTTTCAAAGTAAGTGGCCACCTGCAGAGGGAGAGAAGCCACAGACGCCAGGAACTCATAGTCTTCAGCAGAAGCCCTGCCTGTGCCTTTGGTCTCCCTGTAGTCCAAGACCTTTGGAAAGCAGGCCTCGGAGAAGCGAGGGTAGGTGCCGCTGGGGT
This sequence comes from Coccyzus lansbergi, assembly GCA_033558105.1. Taxonomy (NCBI): domain Eukaryota; kingdom Metazoa; phylum Chordata; class Aves; order Cuculiformes; family Coccyzidae; genus Coccyzus; species Coccyzus lansbergi. The sequence continues at coordinate 678,656 of JAUMJK010000001.1, forward strand.
TAATGCTGAGGGCTGTGGAGCGGTTGAGTAGCCCCCCGAGCGCGTCTGCCAGCTCCGCGTTCAGGACCTTAACGACCTTCTCGTCGTAATAGTCGCAATCGCGGTCGGGTACGCCCTGTCTCAGCAGAAAGTACCGGAAACCATCCACTGTGAACCGCTCCATGCAAGCCAAGGGGTCGATGACGTTGCCCAGGCTTTTGGACATCTTCTGCCCACGGACAGTCCAGTGGGAGTGCACCAGGATTCGCTCCGGAGGGGGCAGCCCGGCCGCCAGCAGCAGGGCCGGCCAGTAGATAGCGTGGAACTTGAGGATGTCCTTGCCCACCACGTGGTGTGCGCAGGGCCAGCACTCGCCGTGCGCCTCGGGGTATCCCAGCACGCTCAGGTAGTTCACCAAAGCGTCCACCCACACGTAAACAGTCTGGGTGGAGTCACCGGGAACCGGGATGCCCCACTGCAGCCGGCTCCTCTCGCGGGACACCGACAAGTCTGGCAAGTCCTCTTCCAGCCAACGGAGCGTGTGCTGGTAGAAAGGCTCGGGGGAAATGGCACGTGGGTTGTCCCGGAGCCACTTCCGTAATGGATCCCTGAATGCCGACAGCCTGAACATGTAATTCTCCTCTTTAGTCCAGTGCACCTGAGGAGACAGGAGAGAAAAGGATGATGGCACAAACGCTCTGCAGTTTTACGACCAGTTAGCACTAAGCGGGATGGGAGTGCTGATCTGCTTGAGCGAAGGGAGGCTCTACAGAGGCATCAGGACAGGCTGGATCCATGGACTGAGGTTCTACAGAGGGATCTGGACAGGCTGGATCCATGGACTGAGGTTGTACAGAGGGATGTGGACAGGCTGGATCCATGGACTGAGGTTGTACAGAGAGATCTGGACAGGCTGGATCCATGGACTGAGGTTGTACAGAGGGATGTGGACAGGCTGGATCCATGGACTGAGGTTGTACAGAGAGATCTGGACAGGCTGGATCCACAGACTGAGGTTCTACAGAGGGATCTAGACAGGCTGGATCCATGGACTGAGGTTGTATAGAGGGATGTGGACAGGCTGAATCCACAGACTGAGGTTGTACAGAGGGATCTGGACAGGCTGGATCCATGGACCGAGGTTGTACAGAGGGATCTGGCCAGGCTGGATCCATGGATCGAGGTTGTACAGAGGGATGTGGACAGGCTGGATCCATGGACCGAGATTCTACAGAGGGATCTGGACAGGCTGGATCCATGGATCGAGGTTGTACAGAGGGATGTGGACAGGCTGGATCCATGGACTGAGGTTCTACAGAGGGATGTGGACAGGCTGGATCCATGGACCAAGGTTCTACAGAGGGATGTGGACAGGCTGGATCCATGGACCGAGGTTCTACAGAGGGATCTGGACAGGCTGGATCCATGGACCGAGGTTCTACAGAGGGATCTGGACAGGCTGGATCCATGGACTGAGGTTCTACAGAGGGATCTGGACAGGCTGGATCCATGGACTGAGGTTGTACAGAGAGATCTGGACAGGCTGGATCCACAGACCAAGGTTGTACAGAGGGATCTGGACAGGCTGGATCCATGGACCGAGGTTCTACAGAGGGATCTGGACAGGCTGGATCCATGGACTGAGGTTCTACAGAGGGATCTGGACAGGCTGGATCCATGGACTGAGGTTGTACAGAGAGATCTGGACAGGCTGGATCCACAGACCAAGGTTGTACAGAGGGAACTGGACAGGCTGGATCCATGGATCGAGGTTGTACAGAGGGATCTGGCCAGGCTGGATCCATGGACTGCAGCCAGTTGTATGAAATTCAACAAGGTCAAGTGTCAGGTCCCATACTTAAGTGTCAACAACCCCATGCAGCTACAGGCTTGGGTAAGAGTGACTGGGAAGCTGCCTGGCAGAAAAGGACCTGGGAGTGCTGGTCAACAGCAGCTGAACACGAGCCAGCAGTGGCCCAGGTGGCCAAGAAGGCCACCAGCACCTGGCTTGGATCAGCCATGGGGTGGCCAGCAGGAGCAGGGAAGGGATCAGCCCCCCGGACTCAGTGCTGGTGAGGCTGCACCTCGAGTCCTGGGTTCAGTTTTGGGCCCCTCAGTGCAGGAAAGATCTTGAGGGGCTGGAGCAATTCTGGAGAAGGGAACGAAACTGGGGAATGGGCTGGAGAACAAGGGTTCTGGGAACAGATGAGGGCCCTGGGGCTGCTTAGCCTGGAGAAGAGAAGGCTGAGGGGAGACCTCATCCCTCTCTGCAACTCCTGGCAAGGAGGCTGGAGCAAGGTGTGTGCTGGGCTCTTCTTCCAAGTGTCAGGCAATAGGACAAGACGCGACAGCTTCAAGTTGCACAAGGGGAGGTTTAGACTGGATATCAGGAAAAATTCCAACACCAAAAGGGTTCTCGGGCACTGAAACGGCTGCCCAGGGCAGTGGTGGAGTCCCCATTCCTGGAGGGAATTAAAAGACAGGCAGCCCAAGTTCTCAGGGGTGGTTTAGTGTAGTGGACAGGGATGGTTGGACTCGATGTTTGTGAAGTTCTTTTCCAACCAAACGATTCTATGATTCTAACCTATGTGTGACATTCCCAGTCTGGAGTCAGTCTCAGGCTCCCTTGTTTGGCTGCACTCCCTGCCATGTGGGCAAAGCCCCTGAGATCCTCTCCTTGAACACTGCCCTCCTGTCTTTCCCAGGACACCAGGCAGGGACTCAGTGCCTGTTGCTGCATGTGTCCTGGGGGAGGAATGCACCATCACGCAGGAACACACTTTCTTGAGAAAACAGCTTGGCAATAATCATAGAATCATAGAACAACCAGGTTGGAAGAGACCCACCAGATCATCGAGTCCAACCATCCCCATCAGTTACTAAACCATGTCCCTAAACACCTTGTCCACCCGTCCCTTGAACACCTCCAGGGAAGGTGAATCAACCACCTCCTTGGGCAGCCTATTCCAACGCCCAATCACCCTTTCCGTGAAAAACTTCCTCCTAATCTCCAGCCTAAATCTCCCCTGGCAGAGCTTGAGGCCATTCCCTCTTGTCCTGTCCCTTGGGAGAAGAGCCCAGCTCCCTCCTCTCCACAACCTCCTCTCAAGGAGTTGTAGAGAGCAATGAGGTCTCTCCTCAGCCTCCTCTTCTCCAGGATAAACACCCCCAGCTCTCTCAGACATTCCTCATAAGACCTGTTCTCCAGCCCCTTCACCAGCTTCGTTGCTCTTCTCTGGACTCACTCCAGAGCCTCAACATCCTTCTTGTGCTGAGGGGCCCACAACTCAACACAGGATTCAAGGAGCGGCCTCACCAGTGCTGAGTCCAGAGGGAGAAGAACCTCCCTAGACCTGCTGGTCACACCGTGTCTGATCCAAGCCAAGATGCCATTGGCCTTCTTGGCCACCTGGGCCACTGCTGCCTCATGGCCAGTCGCTGTCAACCAACACCCCCAGGTCCTTCTCCTCCAGGCACATTCCAGCCAGACTTCTCCCAGTCTGGAGCTGCTCAGGGTTGTTGTGCCCCAAGTGCAGGTCCCAGCATAACAATACTTTTGTAACAAAAAAATACAGGCAAGTCACAGCAGACAGGAGTGACGGAAAGCTAGGGGAAGTGTTAGACACATCTAAACACAGCCAGACCAGAGGCAGGGATGAATGTGCACGTGTGTGGTCACTGTTACCTGGTGGCCACTCTCCAAGGACACCTTGCAGGGTTGTCCCTGGGCATCCCTGCTCTCGGCGAGCTGGCTTTCGGGCAGGAAACACTCCTCGGGAGTGCAGTACCAGCCCTCATAACAGCCCTTGTAGAGAGCCCCTCCGGCCTGCAGGGCCCTCCAGAAATGCTGCACGGCTCGCTGGTGCCGGGGCTCGCTGGTGCGGATGAAATCGGTGAAGGAGACGGCAGCCTGGGTGAACGCCTGGCGGAAGAGGCCCGAGACGCGCTGGCAGAGCTCCGGTGGGGATGTCCCCACCGCGGCAGCAGCCTGCTGGATCTTCAGCCCGTGCTCGTCTGTCCCTGTAACGGCAGAGAGGCAGGGGGGGCGTGAGGAGGGGGTTTGGGGAGCAGAGAGATGGGGGCTCGAGGCTGAGGGGAGGAGTGGGGAGGAGAGGAGAGGAGTGGGGAGGAGAGGAGAGGAGAGGAGTGGGGAGGAGTGGGGAGGAGAGGAGTGGGGAGGAGTGGGGAGGAGAGGAGTGGGGAGAGGAGAGGAGAGGAGAGGAGAGGAGAGGAGAGGAGAGGAGAGGAGAGGAGAGGAGAGGAGAGGAGAGGAGAGGAGAGGAGAGGAGAGGAGAGGAGAGGAGAGGAGAGGAGAGGAGAGGAGAGGAGAGGGAATAGGGATGAGGAGTAGAGAGAGGGGAATGGGAACAGGGAGATGGCCTGGGAATGGGGGTGTGTGGGAAGAGGGCGCAGGGAGGGGGCTTAAGGTCATAGGGAGGAGGTTGGGGAGAAGGGAGGGGCACTGGGAGGGAATGAGAGGATAGGGGAGCAGAGAGAGGGAGCTCGAGGCCAAAGGGAGAGGGCATGGGCAGAGAAGGGGCTGAGAAGAGGGGAGGGGGTCAGGGAACAAGGACAGGAGAGGGTTGGGGAACAGCGATGAGGAGTGAAGGAGGGAGAGGGAAGAGTGGACTGGGCAGAGGGAGAGGGCCTGGCGTCGGGGCTGAGGAGAGGGGGATGAGGGAGGAGGATGTGAGGAGCAGGGGCTGAGGGGCGGGAAGGGGCTGAGGGAAGTGGGTGTGAGGAGAGGACACGGGGCTGAGGGGAGAGGGAGGTACAGGGGCTGAGGGGAGAGAACACGGGGCTGAGGGGAGAGGACAGGGGGCTGAGGGGAGAGGACACGGGGCTAAGGAGAGGGCAGGCGGCTGAGGGGAGAGGACAAGGAGCTGAGGGGTGAGGACAGAGGGCTGAGGAGAGGGCAGAGGGCTGAGGGGAGAGGGCAGGGGGCTGAGGGGTGAGGACAGGAGGCTGAGGGGAGTGGAAGGGGCTGATGGAAGTGGTGTGAGGAGAGGGCAGGGGGCTGAGGGGAGAGGACAGGGGGCTGAGGGGAGAGGGTAGAGGGCTGAGGAGAGGGCAGGGGGCTGAGGGGAGAGGGTAGAGGGCTGAGGAGAGGGCAGGGGGCTGAGGGGAGAGGACAGAGGGGCTGAGGAGAGGGCAGGGAAGGAATAGGCTGCCCAGGGAGGTGGTTGATTCACCTTCCCTGGAGGGGTTTAAGGGACGGGTAGATGAGGTGCTGAGGGACATGGGTTAGTGTTTGATAGGAATGGTTGGACTCGATGATCCTGTGGGTCTCTTCCAACCTGGTTGTTCTATGATTCTATGTTTCTAGGGGGCTGAGGGGAGAGGACACGGCGCTGAGGAGAGGGCAGGGGGCTGAGGAGAGTGGAAGGGGCTGAGGGAAGTGGTGTGAGGAGAGGGCAGGGGGCTGAGGGGAGAGGACATGGGGCTGATGAGAGGACAGGGGGCTGAGAGGAGAGGATACGGGGCTAAGGGGAGAGGACAGGGGACTGAGGGTAGGTCAGGGTCTCGGCGCAGCCCCTCCCCC